>CM053792.1:159515993-159848493 GCA_028749045.1 Cupressus sempervirens | reverse complement strand
TAAAAAAGTGGACCGAATATGCTTGTCAACTATCCTACAATATCAGCATTTGAATGAAATTTATTTCATGTTAACATTAGTTATTGGAAATATTTACTTGTGTGCATGTGAGTAAACTTGGGTGGTTAGGATTGAACTAGGACACTATCAGAGATTTGACAACCTTATATAGGTGGAAAGAGTAGTCTATTGAGAATAGGAAAGAATGATGAAGTATATAACAAAGATAGGAAATTACTTGAGGGCACAAATGAGATAATGATCAAAGATGAATATTCAAAGGATTTTCATTTACATAAGACAAACTTAGATGAGTGATCATAACGATAGGGAAGAGGTCTAAGATAATGGAAATAGTAGATGAGTGTACAAGTCACAATTTTGATATTGAGAAAAAGGGAATGCCTTATAGTGTGATCTCAAGATGAAAATAAACTCAATAAAAATTTAAGGACATAACAAAGATAATCAAGACATTAAAAAATGACAATATATGAAGCTCTTAATAATGAAAATGATTGAATGTCATGGGAAGTAGAGGAAAATGCACAAAAAAGAAGACAATCATACCTAAGTGGGGAAAGGAAAATTTGAAGGCAATGTTGAATTAATAACACCTCATGCAAGATAGTGAAAAATGATAATATATAATTCAGACCAAAGGACATCAAAATGTACTAAAGGAAGACAATATAGACTAGAACAAGATAGTCGTCAGTCTAAGGAAATGATTGTTGAAAGGGGGAGAGTTTAGTGAACAAGGCACTAAATGCAGAGACTAATTGGAAACTAGTGAAGAGAGCTTAGGAAATTCATAGAAAATGAGACACATATATGATATTAACTAAACCCCTAATCACATGACTAGTGTTTGGAGAGAGATTAAACATGGTCAACTTGTACTCATAGAACAATTTGTACTCAGTTTATATGAATTATTCCAAGAAGATCCAACATCTCATCTTAGTACTCATGATCACCCACCTGCAACTCAACTACCATCTTTCTTAGTTCAAACTTGTCCTCTTCTACTTTAATCTCAAAAACATCGATTTTGTATCCCACATAAATTTTGTAGAGGTCTCAGGTAGCCAAATATAGATTGGATGCCATGTCTAAAAGATGTTCTTTTTCCTTGATTACATCAGGTTGCCTCATAGGCTATGGATTCTCATTACAAAATTCATTACCTATTGGTAATCCCATGATTACAATTATGCCCCTGCTATTTTGCACCAAATGATAATACAAAATTACCTCAAGTTTTCTATATAATGAGCTCTCTGCAAAAATTAACTAAAATGCATTTAAGTCCTCATGAAATGTATACATTATTAAGAATGTACAAGATGGATTACTCAACATTTATTTCATAGGATTTAGTTTCTTGTAGTCATCGGATATTTTCATAGGCACTTGGAAAATCTAGGTTTATACAAGTAACCATCTCTGGCCATTATCTTTCTCATTAGTTATTCATTCTAGGTGTCTCAAGGAAATGATTTACTGGTCTTGTCTATGATATGTCCTTTGTCAGTTAATTTGAATTTAAGTGTACCTCTAGTAAAATTTTCATTGTGACACCAAATGTTGTCATGTGCAATCTGACCAATGATCCATACAAACCAACATGTATGTCCAACCGATGCATATTTATTCTGCAACATTCTTTGGAAATAAAGTTGACATGACAACAACCACACACCAACATAGGGCCTCCCAAAAAAGTTACTCTTTTTGGCATCATCGATATAACATCTTCAAGAAATATTTTGGTATGTTCATCAATATAAGTAAAACCAATGGATTCATCAGATGTTGGTATTGTGTCCAAATTGTTATTGTACTCACTTAAATCTTACACTAATGTTCATGCATCCATATAGCTTATTCCAATGCTCAGTCTATCAAATCAACATGTATTTCTTAATGGTATTGTACACCTGTGTTCACATCTCCATCACCATTAAGGGCCCGTTTGTTCGCTGGAATAAGAATAGGAAATGTATTCTCTATTTGGTACCCAAAATTACAATAAGGACTAGGAAAACATATTCTAATTTTGCCCCTAAAATGAGCATATGTCCATTCCAAAAAATAGTTGTTATTGGAATGGACCATTCCTATTCCCAGTCTGATTTAAAAAAAAAAAAAAAAATTTAATTTTTAATTTTAAAATTTTTTTTATTGATTTTTAATTTGTTTTAAAAAAATTTAATTTTTTTCCTAACATTTTATTACTTAAAAACCTTTTTTTTCTAACTTTTTATTATTATATCTATTTGTTTTTAAAAATGAAATAAATTATATTTCTCATTAACTTCAATAAGTAAAATAAAAATGAAAATAAATTAACCTTTTAACCATTATTGAAAAAATAAAGCAAAAACAATAAATTAAAACAAACAAAATTAAGGGAAATATTTTTAAAAATACAAAAGTTAACCTTATTCCTATTCCATTTTTATACAACCAAATAAGGGAGTAACATATTCCTAATCAAATACTAGGTTAACCAAACAAGAATGAGATTTCTCTTTTCCATTCCCATTCCACATTTTGATTCCTATTCTAATTTTCTATTCCGATGTCGACAAACAAATTGGCACTAAATATCTGTTGTTCTATTTCTCCACTTATCGGTCTAACTTATTCCAATTGTTTTACCAGGTTTAAAAGAATGTGTTTAGTTTTGTATCCTAGTAGCGTAAATCTATTCAATTCATCATCAAGATATATCCCAATATAGTTTCATTATATATATGGTAACATGTTGCCATAGTTTATTTTGATAAGCCTATCAAGTATCAGAGAAACAATTACATTGTCTAGCTAACTTCATTAGTTATTCAATGACTATTATCAAGGAGACTTGCCCTGATGATCCTACTTTCTCATTTTGGGATATCCATTGGGATAAGCTACTCTGATGTATCTCTCAGGGTATGTTATCCCAATGTCAATCTTTTGCCTATTCATTTCACTATCGATGTATATCTTCTTGATATTTTGCATTTTTATCTTTTGTGCAACTAATTAAAGTATATACTTTTCTGATTGTTCTCCTAACTTGGTTCATCTACATGTTATTAGGCTAGGTATCTCCAATATTAAAAACTTCATTGGCACAACTATACAGAAATTCCCATGATCTGATTCAAAGATCAAAGCTAATTATTGCAATTCCTACATTGCATGCCATTTCCTAGATGTTACCTTGATGATATAGACTTTTAGGGATTTACTAGATATAGAGGCAATGTCTTATCACTTGTCCATATCATTCCATTTCTTCATAGTGATAAAAGTGGTAGTAACTATTCTTATTTAACACCAATTCAATTGGGCATATACAAAAAGAATATTATAAATATGCCAAAATAGTCTAAGTTTGCATAAGAAAAAATAAAGAAAAATTAATTACATATTTGTGTGCAAAATCTTTAAGTGACAGTCCTAGAAAGCTTCAAGAAGGGAAAATAGAATAAAAAATGTAGTACTCCTTAAAGAAATGAAACAAACTATTAAAGTTAAGACAAAGGCATAAAGGAAGGTTAGAAATGTAAGAAATGAATCCATTCACATGACATAAGTTAGATTAAGTTGTTATTTGAGTTGACAGAATGAATCTTTATGGTCAAGGTACATGTAATGCCCCGCCCAAAGATCCTTGGAAACAAGGATTCAAACCAATCCAACATATATATATATATATATTACAAGTATGAATGCACAAGACAACATCATACAGGGATCACAAAGATCACAACGAAAGACTTCAACACAATCCCGGTAACCAACAAATCTTCGAACGCCACTACCTAACTGACACACCCAAACAAAAGCCAACAACCACCACGACAAGATAAGGGCACAAGAAATGACTACTCATCAACAAAACACCAAGCTGGGGTAAAATGTAGAATCCCAAAATTTGGCTAAGCCTAAAATCCTGAAGCCCTGAAAATTGGCCAAGTCTGGATTTCTGAAGCCTTGAAATTTCCTAGAATCCATAACTTATCTCCGAGAGGTCTGAAACCTATCTCAAACGATTTGTCACATATATTAAAATATATCTTAAGTATAAGAAATTAAATATACGTTAGCTTATACTTTAATGATATATTTTAAACCCCAAGAGACTAAAATAGAAACACGAAAACTCGATTTCAAGAGAAATCGACATAATTCAAAATGCAACAGCATAGGCTCGAAGAACGCCCAAAAGGGTATCCAAAACCACTCTCAAAAAGATCAAATCACGAAGAAAACTGCCCGCTGATGGCATGCGCAGGTTTTTCACAAAAATCGTGCGACACTTTTTACTATGGGAGGGCGATACTTCTCCTTAAGGTGTGCGACACTCTTCTAGTGTCGTGCGACATTTCTCAAGAAGGCATGTGACACTTTTTACTATGGGAGGGCGATACTTCTCCTTAAGGCATGCGACACTCTTCCAGTGTCGTGCGACATTTCTCAAGAAGGCATGCGACACTTTTTATCATCGTACGACCTTTCTCAAGAAGGCGTGCGACACTCTTCCAGTGTCGTACGACATTTTCCAAAAGGCGTGCGATTCTTTACAGTGTCGTATGACATAGTTTGCATGGGCATGCAATACTTTTTAAAGTGTCACACCATGCTGAAAAAATATCACCCATAGAAACACGAAAACACTCCCAAAAGAAAAAAGGACCAAAATTAGCGCAAAGAACCTCCACACCACGGAGTACGAGATCCAAAAAGGCTCGAGGAATGAACACTCGAGCGCAAGAACAACACAGAATGGAGAACATCTATCCGACAAAACTACAGCAGCAAAGGACATACTGAAATAAACCTCGCAGAGAGCTGAACAAAAGCAACATCGCAATGTACAGAAATACATTTCAGGAACAAAACAACCAAAATAAGTACGCGGTTCCTCCCAACCGTCAATAACATCATAAGACCATCGTGGATCCTAGTCATCCCTCGCACGTAACATCCCAAGCCACCGACCAGATCGTTGGTACTGTCGTAATAGAGATATCACTACTAAAAACGTGCAATGATATAAGCATAAGGAAATCTAACATGCTAGTGATAACGCATAAGATAATCCTACAGTAGGTAACATCACCTATCACATGCTAAACAACAGTAAGAAATAGATATACTACTAAAGAAAATCACATCATCTAATCATATGCTAAACATCATAATAAGGGAATGCATCAAATAAAATAACATCATCTAAACATGATATACAAGCATCCCAAAGAAAGCATAAATCACAAGAAAGCATACTCCAGAACCCAAAGTACCAAGTTAAGGCATCCAACAACGGTCGCACTAGGAAAAAGATCATCTCTATACACCGATCCCTAGTAGTGGTGTAGGTAGCTACACCTCCCAACCATGTGGCACCCATAGGTCCACACCCACCGTGCTGATGGAGATAATGATCCAACCACAAACACACATAAAGCACAACATCCAAGGCTAACACTCACGCCAGACAGTATGATGGCTGAACTAAGAACCTAAGACAATGCAAGGAGTAAAGGTCCTGGTCAGACACTCAAAAGACTACTATGTAGGGACTGACATCGTGGAGAGTCGCTTGGCATCGACAAGCCCAAGCTAGTATAGGCAGCTACTCTTCTCAACAGAAGGCGCACAACCTAGGGTAGCTACTCTTCACGACGAAAGGCGCACAACCCACACATTTTAATTATCTTGTATTTATTACCACCCAAAGTTTTAATTTAATTATCACTTATATAAAACTTCCTCTGCCAACCGGGAAGTAGTCACCAGGTTACAGGATAGAAGCCCCCTCCATATGCTACCCTACCCTACCCTTCTCATCCTACGACAAGTGCCCGTGGGCATGCATACTCCCATCCCAACCCCAATGATCATAACTTCCAAAAAATTCACGGAAGATCTGGCCTCGCAAGTCACCCAACAAATGTATGCGTATGTACTTGTGTGTGGCGCACCACCATCATGAAGATCATAACACAAGGATAGGAATGAGAACACAATGCAAAGAAAACACCCAACTGAAAGCAACATGGGAAGGATGGATTCTACACGAATCCCAAAGCCAATAAAATCATACATCATGAAATCACTCAACCGGCCTCAATCCGAGAGTATGGATTCTACACGAATCTCAATGATGTAACAAAACCAAAGATCGTGAACTCACTCAACCGGCCTCAATTCGAGAGTATGGATTCTACATGAATCCTAACATTCACAAAACAAAAGCAAAGGTCCAACAAAACCATAACAAGTGGAAAATCACTCAACTGAACACAACGTTGGGAGTACAGATGCAACATGCATCCCAATGCAACATAAAAGTGCAAAAGTGGTCTGACTGATATCCAAATGGATCATCCAAGTACACGACCCACATTGTGCCAAGAAAACCCGAGAAAACAAGTTAGCACACAAAACGAGGTAAAAATTCCAAATTTTGAAAAAACTTCAAAATTAAAACCCATTTTGCCTTTGGGTTCAAAAACTCCAAAAATCCAAAAATAAATGGAATCAGACACCGTATGCAAAAACGGCCAGCATAACGGCGTAAAATCCCAAACCCTCATCCCAAAAAATAGGGAAATATTCATACCCGCCCAACCGGGTAGAACTAACATACAGAAACGGAGGGGAACACTAGTTCTCAGCCTCCAAACAAACAGCTACCAAAAACAGAAGCTGAAATGGAGCAAAAACAATAAAACGGGACAGCCCTACCTCACAGCTAAAAGGGGAAAACGGGAATCTGAACCATAAAATAAATATCTCGCAGAAGTAGCTGAAAATCGCAGCAATCCAAGGTTTCCCCAAGCTGGATCCAACAAGCCCAACCTCGCGACGATCCCACACCCGTAGCTCCCACAATGAACAAAATAGTAAATCCTCATGAAGAGGATTTTGGGTTTTACTCTCCAACTTTCCAATTCAAAAGTGAGAAGTGAGGAATTAAATTCCTTTTTGGATACTTATTCACTTTTTGGGTGAATAATCGATTAGGGCATTTAACCAGCCAATCCAGTTAAACCCTAAATCAACCCAAAAGAAAATAGGCTATTCGTATAAATAGGAATTCATCTATGGAAAAGCTGCCAGAAATTAAAATAAAACAATTAAAAGGCCCAAAAATCAAAAAACACATAAATCTCCTTAATAAATTTTTGCGACAATGCGAACCTCTAAATGCACAGACACGCTTACTGGTCTAATCACATAATGCAAATGAGTTCGGATTTAATAATCACCGAAAGGTTTAATTTAAACATTTAATTAAGGATACATCGACCATACAAGGACGACATTGGTAAAATATGAATGGCAGAATCACTAACTACATGTGCCACTGCCAGGGATATAAATCCTGCACACTAAACAATACGATCAAGTGCAATTGTATATAATAACATAGCCGAAGCAATAATGTGCTAAATCACCTAATTTAACCATTTATTTAATCAGATTAAAATAATCTATTTACATCACTCACGTTCGCATAAAGAATAACAACGCAGGAATGAAGTAAATAACCATAGCATTAAATCCATCACATAACATAATAAGAGATATGTCCAAATACCAGATAACTAGATAACATCATAAAACACACTGTCATCTCAAAATGGCATCATCATGCAATATGATTAATTGAACATCACAGTAGTCTAATATCTATGATATTGGAATCAAAGAGTAACATTTGACCCTCAGGTCATCTGAAATGAAAACATAACATGAGTAACAAATATCTCTCTACTCAGAAATAAAACAAGGTAAATGTCTGTAGCACATAACCAAAGAATCCAATAAGAATAATCCATTTCCAATCGTTAATGCATTTAATAAGGCACTAAAAACACATAAGCGAACACAGTCATAAACATGACTAACCATTGCTACAGGAACCCAGTCCAGTGTAGCATTGCAAAAGAACATAGTGCAATCTTTGCACACATCTCAGGGTAATCACGGAACAACCTCATGATACCACATTGATCCTGGTAACCACTGGCACAAACCTTAGTGAACCAAAAATCACATCATAATCTCAAAGATTAGTCAAAAGCATAATCAAAGCAACTGATATAGAAACTTAAATCCAAACACCTCAACGGTGTAGACCACTCAGGGTCACAATCATGATCCATCACAACAAAAGATCAGTAAGGTTGCATCCATCAAGACGACTTACAAAAGTCAAATGGGAGAGGCACTACAGTACAAATCATGACATAAAGCCAAGTTCACTTGAAGATAGTTACAATCGAAACCTATAAATCAGGATGACAACTCTCCCTATATAGTTAATCTATATGGATGAGATTTCTCATTGATATTGTCAATTTTTTGTTGTTTAGGTTGGAAGGTGGAGTGGATTTTATTTAAAGAAAATCTACATGGATATTTAGAGAAAACTTTGTTTTTTATTATTTAATAGGATATTTCTAAGTTTATGAGGTTGCATAGAATTGATGGCTAAAGAAAGAAAGAAAATATTATTTTTCTTGCATGCTAAGTAAAGAAACTAGGCTCTATACATGTAATATTGTTGAAGCAAACTTGTTACGCCAAGAGGCATTCTGTACAATAGCAGCACAAGTGCCCAACACAGGAATATGCCAATATTCCTTGCCAATAAAAAAGAAAAGACAGGAGTTACAAACTTCTAAATTAAATATTAAATTATTAAATCATAAAATGAAAAATACTCTCGAAATAATAGCTGGTCGAAATAATAGGATGCCAAATGGAGGCCAAAGTAATAGGCCCGAAAAAATAGGGCCCGAAAAAATAAAACCCGAAAAAATAGGGCCCAAAAAATATGCCCCGAAAAAATAGGGGCAAAACAATTTCAATATGATTTTTTTTTGTTAAATATAATATTGCATGCAAATTCATGCTTTTTTTTTGTGGGGAGTGGGGAAATTTGAAATAAATTCATGGAATGTGAAGAGACATTTGTTGGGAGAGATGAGGAGTCTCTCACAAGCCATAAAACAAAGGGTCCTCATTTCATTTTCATTTTACATTTTTGCAGGAAGGAAGAGGTGGAGATTATTGGAGGATTATATTGAAGTTTTTGAACAGGAATAGATTGAAGTTTTGGAGTAATTTTTTTGCTGGTGAGATTTCTATTTTCTATTTAGATTTAGATGTAAACATAGATTCAAATTCAAAATTAGTTATAATATTATACTTTGATTTAGATTTCAATTTCAATTAGTTCCGTTTAGATTTTTAGAATTATATTCAAAATTGTTTATGATTACATTTAATAGTTTAGTCTTGCATGTTTGATTTAGATTTAGATTTGCATTCAAAATATTTTGAGCTATATATTTTATAATACTTTTCATTTGCATATTTTAAAAGTGCATGTTTCAAATTAGTTTTAGATTTGCATGTTTCATATTAGTTTTAGATTTTCATATTTCAAAATAGTTTTAGTTTGCATGTTTTAGATTTGAATGTTTTATAATAGTTTTACATTTGCATGTTTCAAAGTATAATTTTATCATTTATGTGGATGACAGTGTCACCATATCAATACAATTTAAATTTCATTAAAGTTAATGATTCATTTAAAGTACATGAATCATTTATGTAGTATATATTTTATCATTATTAGATTGTAAAATATAGAAAAATTCTCCAAATAATATCTGGCCAAAATCATATGAAGCCAAATGGATGCTGAAATAATAGGGCATGACAAAAGGGGCCAAAAATAGGACCCGAAAAAATAAGGCCAAAAAAAAGGGCTGAAATAATTTCATTAAATTTTTAAAAATAAAATATTTTCTTTTTGTTAAATTTATTTTTGCATGCACATTTATATTTTTTTTTTTGTGGGGGAGTGGGGGAATTTGAAACAAATTCATGGAATGTCCAAAGACATCTATTGGGGGATATAAGGAGTCTCTCATAGGTTATAAAACAAATGTTCCACATTTCATATTCATTTTGTATTTTTACAAGGAGGAAGAGGTGGAGATTATTGGAGTGGATTAGAGTTTTTGAAGAGGAGTAGATTAAAGTTTTGGAGTAATTTTTTGCATGTGAGATTTCTATTTTTAATTTAGTTGTGCATTTAGATTTAGATTTAGTTATGTATTTAGATTTAAATGTAGATTTAATTTCAAAATTAGTTATAGTTTAGCCTTGCATGGTTGATTTAGATTTAGAATTCAAATTGAATCAAAATCTATTTGATTTAGATATTTGATAATACATTTCATTTGCACATTTTTAATGTGCATGTTTCATATTAGTTTTAGATTTTTATATTTCAAAATGCTTTTGGTTTTTATGTTTTAGATTTGTATGTTTCATAATAGTTTTATATTTGCATGTTTCAAAATATTTATGTTTTTCATGTTTCATAATTAATTTTTATCATTAATGTGGATGGTAAGGTCACCTTATTAATAAAATTTATATTTTATTAAAATTTAATGATTAATTTAAAATAAAAAAATCATATACTTAGTTTATATTTTATCATTATTTAATTAGATTAATTATGTGTCTTATTTAAATATTTTTCACAGTATATAAATTTTTTTATTAATGTTTATGTTTGTAATGTTTGAAAAGTGGAAGACAATGCCACCATATTTCAAGCATTACAATCTAACTATTTCATTTGAAATAGTTTTGATTTTTATTTATGTTATTTTAAAAATTATTCATTTGAAAGAATTTGTGTTAATTATGAATACTTTTTAATTTTGATAATTTCTATATGTTGATGCTTGTTTATAAGTCTGCAAGTTACTATTTGAGTTATGGATGCCTCGAACAAAGAATCAAACATTATTTGATACTAGTCCAACTACTTCAATAACCTCAAATGATTTCTTTGAGATTGAGTTTGACAAATGCCTACAAATAATTAAAGAGATGTGCACAACTATAATTAAAGTTGTGGAGAATGCAATATTTCCAATTGACTATGTTGGGGAAATAGAAGTAATGCATATGAAAGATGCATAAAAATTCATATGTGACACATCTACAAAAGTGGATGGATTTCCCTCAATGATGAAAGATGTCTTTCATGATCACTGTTCAAACAAAGGTCACAAAAGAATCCTAATCATTGAAGAATGTGACATGTATTTACGCCATTACAAAATTTTTTATTTTTTGTATATGGTTCATTTTTGTCTCCTATTTTAGAATTTTACTTATAATTAGTTGTATTGGCATTTTTGTTTCCCCATCGTTCTATGTAACTTTCATGAAGAAGAGAACGAGAATTTTTTTTTTAATTATTGTACAAAATATTTCTTTAATGGATGTGGCTACTAAATATGTTAATTAAGAAAGAAAATCATAAGTCTAAATAGAAGTCCTTAATGATAAGTATACTTATTGATTTCAATTCTTGATCATTGTAATAAAAATTGCATTAGCATTATTAAAAATTCAACAATATATAATGTTCTCACATTATCATGGAGAAATAATTTCCATAAAATTGATTCTTATATATTATTTCACACTTTTTACATCATCTAAATAGTTGTGTTGGGACTTATAATTTCCCTTTCATGAATTTAAAGGTTTGCACTATTTGAGTCATTTGTATAACATATATCCTAAATTTGACCATAGTTGTACTCCAAATACTCCAACACTACACCTAAATCTCATACTTCCCTTAACCATGTCCGTTATTTTAGTGTAACATTTAACCACTTACTAACCTTAAACATAACATTGAGTGTCATATAAATGAAATTGTAAACCTTGGATCATAACTCTAACTCTTACTCTATATATGACTGTACTAAGCATTTAGTAAATTATATACCTTAACCTAACCCTATATCTACTAGAAACTAGAACTAATATTATATTTTTTATAAGTGGAAATATATATATATATATATATATATATATATATATATATATATATATATATATATATATATATATATATATATATATATATATATATATATATATATATATATATATAGAGAGAGAGAGAGAGAGAGAGAGAGAGAGAGAGAGAGAGTCATATGATGGCGTATCTAGAGAGAGAGATTAGGGGGTTTATCTAGAGAGAGAGATTAGGGGGTGTATCTAGAGAGATAGAGAGAGACAAAGAGATTAGGGGGTGTATCGAGAGAGAGAGAGAGAGAGAGAGAGAGAGAGAGAGAGAGAGATAGAGAGAGAGAGAGAGAGAGAGAGAGAGAGAGAGAGAGAGAGAGAGAGATTAGGAGTTGTATCTAGAGAGCACAGAGAGAGAGAGGGGGAGAGAGATTAGGAGGTGTATCTAGAGAGCATGGGGAGAGAGTGAGAGTGAGAGAGAGATTAGGAGGTGTATCTAGAGAGCATGGGGAGAGAGTGAGAGTGAGAGAGAGATTAGGAGGTGTATCTAGAGAGCATAGAGGGAGAGAGAGATTAGGAGGTATATCTAGAGAGCAAGATGAGAGAGATAAGAGGGTGTATCTAGAGATTACAGAGAGGGATTAGGGGGCGTATCTAGAGACTAGAGACAAAGAGAGATTAGAGGGTGTATATAGATAGGGGAGATATTACTAGGTGTAGTTAGAGAGTAGGGAGAGAGAGAGGGAGGGAGAGAGAGATAGAGAGAGAGAGAGGATGGGAGAGGTAGGGATTACATTATTAAAAAGATTAATAACTTGTATCACAATAGCACTAATCATGGGCACTATAATAGAACTAACCCACATAAAAATTCAACCTGACAATTACCCTAACACTAAGAAAAACTATAATAATAGCACTAACATCAACTATAATATGATTAATAACCTAGAAATAACCTTAAGTACAATAATAACACAAATCCTAACTCTAACTCTAATTCTAACTCTAACTCTAACTCTGACTCTAACTCTAACCCTAACCCTAACCCTAACCCTAACCCTAACCCTAACTCTAACTCTAACTCTAATTCTACCCTTTACCTTAACCTTAACTCTTTATAACCCTAACTCTATACCTAATTCTAACCCTAACCCTAAGCCTTACTATAACCCTAATCCTAACTGTTATTCTAACTCTAACGCTAATTCTAACCCTAAACCTAATCCTAATTTTAACCCATATTCAAACTCCAACCCTAACTCTAACTCTAACTCTATCTCTAACCCTAACCCTACCCCTAATTCTAACCCTAACACTAACTCTAACTCTAACCCTAACTATAACTATAACTCTAATTATAACCCTAACCCTAACACTAACCCTAACCCCAAACCTAACCCTAACCCTAACCCTACCCCTCATCCTAACCCTAACACTATATATAATGTTAATCCTAACCCTAATACTATATGTAACTCTAACCCTAACACTAATTATAATCCTAACCCCAACCCTAATTCTAACCTTAAATCTAACCCTAACTCTAACCCTAAATCTAACCCTAACTCCAACTCTATCTCTAATTTTAATTGTAACTCTAACTTGATCCCTAACTCTAACTCTAATTCTAATCCTAACCCTAACCCTAACCCTAGCCTCAATTCTAGCCCTAATTCTAACACTAACACTAATGCTAACACTAAAATTAATTATAACCCTAACCCTAATGCCAATCCTAACTCTAACTGTAACCCTTGTGCTAACCCTAACCCTAATTCTAACCCTAACTCTATCTCTAACCCTTCTTCTAACTCTAATTGTAACTCTAACTCTAGCTCAAACCCTAACTCTAAATCTAACCCTAACCCTAACCCTAATTCTAACCCTAGCTTTATTTGTAACTTTAATTCTAGCCCTAACACTAATTCTTACCCTTACCCTAACCCTAACTCTAACTCAATCTCTAACCCTAATTCTAACCCTAACCCTAATCCTAACTCTTACTCTAACTGTATCTCTAATTCTACCCCTATCCCTAACCTATATATCCCTAACTCTAATCCTAATTCTAACCCTAATCCCAATTCTAGCCCTAACCCTAACCTAATTTTAACCCTAACTATAACTCTAATCCTAACTCTAACTCTAATAATAACTCTAATTCTCACCCTAACCCTAACCCTAACCCTAACACTAATTCTAACCCTAACTCTAACTCTAACTCTAATGCTCATTCTAATCCTAACCCTAATTCTTACCCTAAATCTATCTCTATCTCTTACCCTAACTCTAACTTTATCTCTAATTCTAACGCTATTCCCAATTCTAACCCTAACTATACCTCTAACTCTAACTCTAATTGTACCCCTAACCCTGACTCTAACTCTAAATCTACCCCTAATCCTAACCTTAACAATATTTATAACTCCAACTCCAACTCTAACCCTAATTAAATCCTAATCCCAAGCCTAACTATAACCCTAACCCTAAATCCAACTAGGTAACTCTAACCCTAACCCTAACTCCAACTCTAAATCCAACTAGGTAACTCTAACCCTAACCCTAACTCCAAGTCTATCTCTAACTTTAACTCTAACTTGAACTGGGACTCTAACTCTAATTCTAACCCTAACCCTAATCTTGTCCCCAATTCTAACCTTAAATCTAACTCTAACTCTAACTCTTATACTAACACTAACACTATCACTACCTCTGATTTTGACTCTAACTCTAATTGTAACCCTAACCCTACTGCTAACCCTAATGCTAACCATAACCCTAACACTATCCCTAACCCTAACTCTAACCCTAATCTAACCCTAACCTTATTTCTAACCCTAAATATAACCCTAACCCTAACTCTAACTCTAACTCTAACCCTAAATGTTTTTATAACCCTAACCCTAACTGTATTTGTAACCCTAATTCTAACCCTCGCCCTAATTATTACCCTTACCCTAACCCTAACTCTAACTCTAATCCTAACTATATCTATAACCCTAATTCTAACCCTAACCCTAATCCTAATTCTAACTCTAATTCTAAACCTAACCCTAACTCTAACCCTAACCCTAAGTATAGCCCTCACCTTGACTCTAGCTCTAATTGTAACCTTAACCCTAACAATAACCCTAAAGCTAACCCTAACTCTAATTCAAACCCTATCCCTCACCCTAATTTTAATCATAACTCTAACTCTAACCCTAACCCTAACCCTAACACTAACACTAACCTTAACCATAAACATAACTCTACCCCTTACTCTAATCCTAAATCTAACTCTACCATAATTGGACTCTAACCATAACCCTAACTCTAACTTTAATCCTATCTCAAACCTTAACCCTAACCATAACTCTAACCTTAACCTTGAATCAAACCCTAACCCTAACCCTAACCCTAACCCTATCCCCATTATAACCCTAACCATAACCATAATGATAACTCTAACCCTAACTTTAACCATGAGTATTACTCTAACCCTAACCTTGACCATAAACATAACTCTACTCTTAACTCTAACCATAATTCTAACTCTACCATAATTGGACTCTAACCATAACTATAAGCATAACTCTAACCCTAACCTTAACCATGAGCATAACTCTAACTCTAGATCTGACTTTACCATAATTAGACTCTAACCCTAACCCTAACCTTAATTTTAATCCTGACTCAAACCCTAACCCTAACTCTAACCTTAAGCTTGATTCAAACTCTAACCCTAACCCTAATCCTAGCCTTACTATAACCCTAACCCTAATCATAACCATAATCATAACTCTAACCCTAACGTTAACTATGACCATAACTCTAACCCTAACGTTAACTATGACCATAACTCTAACCCTAAATTTAACCATAAAAATAACTCTGATATGAACCTTAACCATAACTCTAACAATAACCATAACCATAACTCTATCCCTAACCTTAACCATAGCTTAAACCCTAACCCTAACTTCAACCCTAACATTAATGCTAACCCTAACCCTAATTCTATCCCTAAGGTTAACATTAAATGTAATGGTAACTTTGTCCCTAACCATATATCTACCTATGACTGTAACATTTTACATTACAGTATCCCAAAAATAAAATATTTTTTAAAATCTAAATTAAACTCCTTATATTAAGTTTTAAAAAATATTTGACTCAAACCCTAATCCTAACCCTAACCCTATCCCCACTATAACCCTAATTATAACCATAATGATAACTCTAACCCTAACCTTAACCATGAGCATTACTCTAACCCTAACCTTAACCATAAACATAACTCTAACCCTAACTCTAACCCTAATTCTAACTCTACCATAATTGGACTCTAATCCTATCCCTAACCCTAACTATAAGCACAACTCTAACCCTAGCCTTAACCATGAGCATAACTCTAACTCTAGATTTGACTCTACCATAATTGGAGTTAGGGTTAGGGTTTGAGCTATGGTTAAGGTTAGGGATAGAGTTATGGTTATGGTTATTGTTAGGGTTATGGTTAAGGTCCTGATTAGAGTTATGTTTATGGTTAATGTTAGGGTTAGAGTTATGGTCATGGTTAAGGTTAGGGTTAGAGTTATGGTTATGGTTATGATTAGGGTTAGTGTTAGGGTTATAGTAACTCTAAGGTTAGGGTTAGGGTTAAGGTTTGAGTCAAGGTTAAGGTTAGAGTTAGGGTTAGGGTTTGAGTTAGGATCAAAATTAAGGTTAGGGTTAGGGTTAGAGTCCAATTATGGTAGAGTTAGATCCAAAAGTAGAGTTATGCTCATGGTTAAGGCTAGGGTTAGAGTTATGCTTATAGTTAGGGTTAGGGATAGGGTTAGAGTCCAATTATGGTAGAGTTAGAATTAGGGTTAGAGTTAGGGGTAGAGTTATGTTTATGGTTAAGGTTAGGGTTAGAGTAATGCTCATGGTTAAGGTTAGGGTTAGAGTTATCATTATGATTATGGTTAGGGTTATAGTGGGGATAGGGTTAGGGTTAGGGTTTGAGTCAAATATATTTTTAAATTTAATATAAGGAATTTAATTTAGATTATAAAAAAAAAAATTTGAGATATTGTAATGTAAAATGTTATAGTCATACGTAGATATATGGTTAGGGACAAAGTTACCATTAGAGTTAATGTTAACCTTAGGGATAGAACTAGGGTTAAGGTTAGCATTAGGGTTAGGGTTGGAGTTAGGTTTAGGGTTTGAGCTATGGTTAAGGTCAAGGATAGAATTATGGTTATGGTTATCGTTAGAGTTATGGTTAAGGTTTCGATTAGAGTTATGTTTATGGTTAAGGTTAGGGTTAGAGTTATGGTCATGGTTAAGGTTAGGGTTAGAGTTATGGTTATGATTAGGGTTAGGGTTATAGTAAGGCTAGGGTTAGAGTTATGGTTATGATTAGGGTTAGGGTTATAGTAAGGCTAGGGTTAGGGTTAGGGTTAAGGTTTGAATCAAGGTTAAGGTTAGAGTTAGGGTTAGGGTTTAAGTCAGGATCAAAATTAAGGCTAGGGTTAGGTTTAGTGTCCAATTATGGTAGAGTCAAATCTAGAGTTAGAGTTATGCTCATGGTTAAGGCTAGGATTAGAGTTATGCTTATAGTTAGGGTTAGGGATAGGATTAGAGTCCAATTATGGTAGAGTTAGAATTAGGGTTAGAGTTAGGGGTAGAGTTATGTTTATGGTTAAGGTTAGGGTTAGAGTAATGCTCATGGTTAAGGTTAGGGTTAGGGTTAGGGTTTGAGTCAAATATTTTTTTAAATTTAATATAAGAAGTTTAATTTAGATTTTAAAAAATATTTTATTTTTGGGATATTGTAATGTAAAATGTTATAGTCATAGGTAGATATATGGTTAGGGACAAAGTTAACATTAAATTTAATGTTAACCTTAGGGATAGAATTAGGGTTAGGGTTAGCATTAGGGTTAGGGTTGAAGTTAGGGTTAGGGTTTGAGCTATGGTTAAGGTTATGGATAGAGTTATGGTTATGGTTATTGTTAGAGTTATGGTTAAGGTTCATATTAGAGTTATGTTTATGGTTAAGGTTAGGGTTAGAGTTATGGTCATAGTTAACGTTAGGGTTAGAGTTATGATTATGGTTATGATTAGGGTTAGGGTTATAGTAAGGCTAGGATTAGGGTTAGGGTTAGAGTTTGAATCAAGGTTAAGGTCAGAGTTAGGGTTAGGGTTTGAGTCAGGATTAAAATTAAGGTTAGGGTTAGGGTTAGAGTCTAATTATGGTAGAGTCAGATCTAGAGTTAGAGTTATGCTCATGGTTAAGGTTAGGGTTAGAGTTATGCTTATAGTTAGGGTTAGAGTCCAATTATGGTAGAGTTAGAATTAGGGTTAGAGTTAAGAGTAGAGTTATGTTTATGGTCAAGGTTAGGGTTAGAGTAATACTCATGGTTAAAGTTAGGGTTAGAGTTATCGTTATGGTTATGGTTAGGGTTATAATGGGGATAGGGTTAGGGTTAGGGTTAGGGTTAGGGTTTGAGTCAAGGTTAAGGTTAGAGTTATGGTTAGGGTTAAGGTTTGAGATAGGATTAAAGTTAGAGTTAGGGTTATGGTTAGAGTCCAATTATGGTAGAGTTAGATTTAGGGTTAGAGTAAGGGGTAGAGTTATGTTTATGGTTAAGGTTAGTGTTAGTGTTAGGATTAGGGTTAGAGTTAGAGTTAAGGTCAAGATTAAGGTTAGAATTATGGTTAGGGATAGTGTAAAGGTTAGGGTTAGGGTTAGAGTTAGAGTTAGGATTAAAATTAGGGTGAGGGATAGGGTTTGAATTAGAGTTAGGATTAACTTTAGGGTTATTGTCAGGGTTAAGGTTACAATTAGAGCTAGAGTCAAGGTGAGGGCTATACTTAGGGTTAGGGTTAGAGTTAGGGTTAGGTTTAGAATTAGAGTTAGAATTAGGATTAGGGTTAGGTTTAGAATTAGGGTTAGAGTGAGGGTTAGGGTAAGGGTAAGAATTAGGGTGAGGGTTAGAATTAGGGTTACAAATACAGTTAGGGTTAGGGTTATAAAAACATTTAGGGTTAGAGTTAGAGTTAGATTTAGGGTTAGGGTTATATTTAGGGTTAGAAATAAGGTTAGGGTTAGATTAGGGTTAGATTTAGGGTTAGGGTTATGGTTAGCATTAGGGTTAGCATTAGGGTAAGGGTTACAATTAGAGTTAGAGTTAAAATCAGAGGTAGTGATAGTGTTAGTGTTAGTATAAGAGTTAGAGTTAGAGTTAGATTTAAGGTTAGAATTGGGGACAAGATTAGGGTTAGGGTTAGAATTAGAGTTAGAGTCCCAGTTCAAGTTAGAGTTAAAGTTAGAGATAGAGTTGGAGTTAGGGTTAGGGTTAGAGTTACCTAGTTGGATTTGGGGATAGGGTTATAGTTAGGCTTGGGATTAGGATTTAATTAGGGTTAGGGTTGGAGTTAGAGTTTTATATATTGTTAAGGTTAGGATTAGGGGTAGATTTAGAGTTAGAGTCAGGCTTAGGGGTACAATTAGAGTTAGAGTTAGAGGTATAGTTAGGGTTAGAATTAGGAATAGGGTTAGAATAATAGATAAAGTTAGAGTTAGGGTAAGAGATAGAGATAGATTTAGGGTTAGAATTAGGGTTAGGATTAGAATGAGCATTAGAGTTAGAGTTAGAGTTAGGGTTAGAATTAGTGTTAGGGTTAGGGTTAGGGTGAGAATTAGAGTTATTGTTAGAGTAAGAGTTAGGATTAGAGTTAAACTTAGGGTTAAAATTAGGTTAGGGTTAGAGCTAGAATTGGGATTAGGGTTAGAATTAGGATTAGAGTTAGGGATATATAGGTTAGGGTTAGGGGTAGAATTAGAGCTACAACTAGAGTTAGAGTTAGGATTAGGGTTAGGGTTAGAATTAGGGTTAGAGATTGAGTTAGAGTTAGGGTTAGGGTAAGGGTAAGAATTAGTGTTAGGGCTAGAATTAAAGTTACAAATAAAGCTAGGGTTAGAATTAGGGTTAGGGTTAGGGTTAGATTTAGAGTTAGGGGTTGAGCTAGAGTTAGAGTTAGAATTAGAGTTGGAAGAAGGGTTAGAGATAGAGTTAGGGTCAAAATTAGGGTTAGGGTTAGCACAAGGGTTACAGTTAGAGTTAGGGTTGGCATTAGGGTTAGGGTTATAATTAATGTTAGTGTTAGCATTAGTGTTAGTGTTAGAATTAGGGGTAGAATTGAGGCTAGGGTTAGGGTTAGGGTTAGTGTTAGGGTTAGAATTAGAGTTAGAGTTAGGGATCAAGTTAGAGTTACAATTAAAATTGGAGATAGAGTTGTAGTTAGGGTTAGATTTAAGGTTAGAATTAGGGTTGGGGTTAGGATTAGAATTAGTGTTAGGGTTAGAGTTACATATAGTGTTAGGGTTAGGATTAGCATTATAATAGTGTTAGGGTTAGGATGAGGGGTAGGGTTAGGGTTAGGGTTAGGTTTGGGGTTAGGGTTAGTGTTAGGGTTAGGGTTACAATTAGAGTTATAGTTATAGTTAGGGTTAGAGTTAGAGTTAGTGTTAGGGTTAGAATTAGGGGTAGGGTTAGGGTTAGAGATAGAGTTGGAGTTAGAGTTAGGGTTAAATTTTGAATATGGGTTAAAATTAGGGTTAGGTTTAGGGTTAGAATTAGCATTAGAGTTAGAATAACAATTAGGATTAGGGTTATAGTAAGGCTTAGGGTTAGGGTTAGAATTAGGTATAGAGTTAGGGTTATAAAGAGTTAAGGTTAAGGTCAAGGGTAGAATTAGAGTTAGAGTTAGAGTTAAGGTTAGGGTTAGGGTTAGGTTTAGGGTTAGAGTTAGAGTTAGAGTTAGAGTTAGAGTTAGAATTAGAGTTAGAGTTAGGATTTGTGTTATTATTGTAGTTAAGGTTTTTTATATGTTATTTATCATATTATAGTTGATGTTAGTGCTATTATTACAATTTATCTTAGTGTTAGGGTAATTTTTAGGTTAAATTTTTATGTGGGTTAGTTCTATTATAGTGCCCATGATTAGTGCTATTGTGATAAAAGTTATTAATATTTTTAATAATGTAATCCCTACCTCTCCCATCCTCTCTCTCTATCTCTCTCTCCCTCCCTCCCTCTCTCTCTCTCTCTCTCCCTACTCTCTAACTACACTTAGTAATATCTCCCCCTATCTAAATACACCCTCTAATCTCTCTTTTTCTCTAGTCTCTAGATATGCCCCCTAATCCCTCTCTGTAATCTCTAGATACACCCTCTTATCTCTCTCATCTTGCTCTCTAGATATACCTCCTAATCTCTCTCTCCCTCTATGCTCTCTAGATACACCTCCTAAACTCTCTCTCACTCTCACTCTCTCCCCTTGCTCTCTAGATACACCTCCTAATCTCTCTCCCCCTCTCTCTCTCCTTGCTCTCTAGATACAACTCCTATTGTTACTTTCTAACAAATGTATCAGTCTAGATAAATCCTTTGGATTAAGTTTGAATTAACAGTCATGAGTAAATCCTTTAATAAGGTGACATTCTAATAGAATGTTCTAAAGTACTCTAACAAGGTTCACTCCTAATAGGGTGATTGAAATCCTTTAATCAAGGTCACATTTAATAGTGTGCATTGTAACCTTTAACAACATTGGCTCCTCACAGAGCTCACTTCAGAAGAGTGAAAATTGGTAGCATGCTACTACTAGTTTTTCCCAAATTGGTTTTCCACATAAAATCCTTTTGTCAAATTGTGTGAATGATTTTGTGGTATTTCATGTTTACATTTCTAAAAAGTTCATTTGACCTAGAACATTAATATACTATGGTTTGAGATATCGATGATTAATGCATGAAAATGTATTTGTTAAGTATTGAAAAGTTTTATTTCTACATTTGGACCTTGGATAATTGATTCACCCCCCTCCCATTTATTCTAAAGTATTCTAACAATTGGTATCAGAGCATTTGGCACTTATGAACAAAAAAGTTTAAAGGTACTTGAAGCTAAAGATAAAGATGTACGGAAAGGAGGTGCCCAAGTTAAACAAGGAAAAGTTTAATGAAGTTGCATCTAGAAGGACTTGGAGATTATGCATAGGCAACTATCACCACTAGATATGTTGCAGTAGTTGGAGCCACAACTACTAAACAATTCAAACATAAGTATTGTGGTCTTACAATGCATACCCCATTTCTCCTAGAAATGGGGACCCCTAGTAAATTGTTGTCTCCCAAACACCTAGTTCAAGGCCTAGGTCATATTTGGACTCCCATAGTAGTCTAGGGTCAATCCCTAGTCTCTGATTGGAAAGTCTAAAGAGGTTGATGTTTAAAAAAATGAAGTTTCTAACGAAGAGAAGCATTCAGTGCACAAGTGTGAACTCATCTCCTTTCGGAGATGCATACATGTACACATGCACTTGTGCATGTGTACACCTCCAGAGGGTGCACAGCTATGAGGGTGTGTGAAGGTGTGCATTGGGACCTAGGGTCTATAAGACCCTAGACCCCCCCTCCTTTATTTCATTATTCTCTATTCTCTCTACTTCTCCGCATCTTCACACCTCTTAACATGCACATTCCTAGCTTTTCCACTCTTGCAACCAACACAAACAAAAATAAGGTTAGTTAAACACTAAGAAGGTGCACACATGTACACCTCCTCAAGGTGTGCATATGCACACCTTCTATCAAACCTAAAACCTAAAACCTAAAACTCTGGACTTCGACCTAAGTCACCAAGAAGGTGCACACATGCACACCTCTGCAAGGTGTGCATGTGTGCACCTTTTTTTTAAACAAAACCTTAACTAAAACACCTAAGGCACACAAAGGTGTGCAGATGCACACCTCCTCAAGGTGCACATTTGCACACCTTTGTTCCACCCAAGACTAAGTTAAGCATTAAACCTAAGTTGCTTCTGCCCAAATTTTCACTTGTACTGTGCATGTGGGTAACTTACCAAGGTGTGAAACTATGCACAAATGGCCAAATAGGGGCCATTTTAGCATACTAGTGAACCTATAAGGGTCTGCTAAGTGTGCTAAATAACATAGTAGGGCATTTTGGGGCAATTGACTGGGTTTTGACTATTTTGGGTTGACTTTTGTTGGTTTTTAAATCTGTTTAGGGTCAATTAGGTTTTATTTTAGGTCAAACTTTGGGTTTCTAAACCAAAGTCTCCTTTCTTGTGTAGATAAGATGGCATCATCATCCTCTTCAATGGAAAAAAAGATAGCTCCAAAACCTGTTATAATCAAGTACGAAGGTGCACCAAGGAAATCCCAGTTTCAAGATGGGCATGTAGAGATTAGAGATACAAAGCTTGGTCATATAGATAAGAAAATGTTCCTTACCATCAGCAACAAACCAAAAGATAGATCTGTGATGGTGTTAACTCTTATCAGATTAGGACTTGTTAACACAACATCACATCCTACATCCATTTAGTCCTCAGAACTTATAATGACTCTTGTAGAGAACTACGTGACCGAAGAGAAGTTCATCAAGGTGTCATAGGGGACATAGTCCTAGACCTCAGACCTCAAATTATCAAGAAGGTCTTCCATCTTCCTAGAAATGATCAATATTTGAAGATAACCTATGACTAAGAATAAAGATGGTATCGAGAGAATGAAGAGGAAGCTAAAGAGATAATTCAATCATCCTTCCTAACTGATAGGACACCAGTGGGTCACAGAGTAGGAAAATTAGACATGACCTAAGGTTATATGAAAGATGAAATTGGATATGCCATCGTTCTCTTGAGTAGGGTCATGGGACTATCAGCACTAGGGCACCTTCAAACCTAGATGGTCCACTTTATAGAAACCATCAGGATGCCAAAGTTGTTGATAGAATGGGCTACTATGCTCAGTGATAATCTGCATGAGCAACTTGTAGTTGTGAGAACTGATCCAAGATTTTATTTGACATCATACATGGTGTACTTATTGGTAGTAAGGACCATAGACTATCCAAGAATTTACAAAAAGGGTAGGATGCATGATGCTAATGCCTAGCCTTATGTGGTGTACCTTCAACTGGTGAAGAAGATACTCCCAAAGAAGAGTATAAAATACAAGGTGGTGAATGATGACTTCATATTTGTAATCATTAGATTTATTGAAGGTGATTATGCTAAAAGGATGTCAGTAGAAGTAGTGGCCAGGATTACAGAGATCGAAGCATATTACATCTAGTTCAAAACACTCACCTACCTATGGGTAGCCAACACCTTGGAAAATTTTAAAAATCCCCTGAGATATCCATCAGATAGGCTCATTTTGTTGGAGAGTGCCAGCTAATTCATGTTTGGATATGATAGAGTAAGAAGAACATCACAAAAAGACATGGGTATGGCCTATCTGATCAGTACTTTTGAGGTTAAGAAAAAGTAGGATATAATGACCTTTAATTCTAAGCAGGATCAATATCCCTTGGAAGAGTAGAACTCCCATCACCCTTACTTTGACAACATAGGGATGATATAACATCTAGCAAGGAAGCATTTTTTACATGAGGATGCACTAGAGGACTATTGGTTGAATGCAGTAGATGACTATGATATCCAAATAAGGGATTATTGTAGGATGACTCTATATGTGGTAGGGAATGTGCTCAAAATAAAGATCATGCTTAAGGTTTTCGAGAAGCATACATATGATATCTTGGAGCCTCTATACAATAGGGAAAAGATTTATGATAGGCCCATAATGAATGCAAAGATTGTAAGGGATGAGAATGCTGTCATTAATCATCAGGCTAGACACATAGTCCAATTCACAAAGGAATGAATAATGAAACCACTTAGAATAGATCTAGTTCCTCAGGTTATCTCCCTACAAGATATGGCATGAAAAATCAAAGGAAAATGCACATTAGTTATGGTGCCAACCTTCCCTACTCAATCCCCAATGAGGTCAGAAATGGTACATCAACATGAGAGGGAGGTTGAGTTGTAACACCCTATTAGGGAACCCAGAAGAAAATAACCTAAAGTTTCACTAAGTTTGTGAAACAATTTTTTTTGAAAGATAATAATTATAAACAACAACAAATAATATAGTGAAAGCAATTACATACACATAAACACATACCATAAAACATATTACATCTCTTAGGATTCTGTGATGTTGAATCACATATAAGATTAATTAAATACTAAATCTAACTAACCAAAATCCACATCATGGAATAAACACAAGTATGAATCCATATAAATAAATATACAATTACATAAGCTGCCACTTGGCATAACCAAAAAGCATAATCATCCACTATATAGGTTACATGGTATGAAAAGATCAAAGAATATACATCATGAATATAATACATCATTTCATAAGATCTATGATAAAAAAATATAGTACAACAAAATAAAACCATCCAACATAAATATAAGATCAAATAGAAAGGAACAACTACATAGGTACATCCAACAACAACATCCAATAGTCAAAACTCAATGGTATAAGAAAAATGCTCTACCACCTGACCTCGTGGAGCCTAAATGATCCACTCCCACCATTCTAAGGAGATAAACTCAAGTCCCATATGGAAACCAAAATACAAGACATAAACAACATCTAGATCAAGGAAACATACGAAAGAAAACTATCTCAAAGGGCACCAAGACACAAGTATCAACTAATCCCAGAGGCAACACAGACACGTAGGAAATCTACTATGTAAGTGGGCAAGTGTCATCGCATAAGCCAACTCTAAGGTTACCCTAGAAGCCTCGCAAGAATTTGACCCCCTAGTGTCTCTATGTGGCATCAATATCCTTTTATACATACAAGTCATACTAATGAGTCAACTCTAAGGCTACCCTGGTAGTCTCACAGGACTCCGGCCCCCTAGTGACTTTATTTGGCACCGATATCTTATTAATTCATTTTAAACCATTTAATGAAATGTTATCACTTATTAAAACAACCTACAATGGGTTACCTAGGCAACCACTTAGGGCTCTGGCCTCCATTGCAAGCCACTTCCCAACATGACATATAGTTAACCTACCTTAAGCTCAACTAAAGAAGAAGATCTCATAAGATCATAAAATACACATTAGTTCTTAAACAAGCAACCGGAAGCATTAAAATATGACTGATTGTAATCACAAATTTCACCAAAATAATCATCCTAAAGGGATTGATCCAAAATCAAGTACACATATACTAACCCATGACATCACCAAGAATAAGTCACATAATCACCTTAGTCCTATACAAGCAACTGGGAAGCAATCTAGGATAACTGATCGAAGACTCAAAAGTTACACCAGAAAAGTCACACCATTCACTTTAGTTCTACACAAGAGAATTTGGGAAGAAATAACAACCAATAGATCAAACTCCTTAGAGAAGACATGTGACTACATCACAATGGTCAGGTATAAAATATCGGATACATAACCTCATCACAGAAAAAAAACCCCCCAAGCCTCTCGTAAACATCTTGATTTGATCAAAGAACTAAGTCAACCCAAACCTAACATCAAAAAGGCAAACATCACATAAGGTAAAAAAAATGTAACATTCATAACTCAATAGGTTTTTGAAAAACACACAAGTTTAATTTTCACTATAGATTTTCAAGGTTTCATTTTCATTTCCAAATATTACAGTTGATAATGTTTTCGATCTCAATCAGGGTTTCAGTTTCCATTTCTCTAGTTGCCAACTTCACTAAGGTTTCTGAGTTCACTAGAATCTCGGATGATTCAACAATTCATATAAAGTTATTTAAACATTATTTCATAATTCAATTCATTGTGAAAACATAAGAGTTTAGTAAAGACACACATTATAGTTCTCGTCTTTTTAAAGTATGTTAATTACTAAGGTTTTCGACTAAGAAAATTTCCCTAGCAATATAAATCATTTCCATATAAAATCAAATCATCAAGCACAACCCAGGTTTACTAAAGATAACCATTTTTTCCCAATTTACAATTCACATTAAACTTGTACACATACATTTTATTAATAAATCAATTAAAAAATTTGATCAAATATTATTAAAATTCAACAAATTATCATTCAATTATTAATGATTATAATCATCTATTAATAAAATAACTTATTTTAAATTATTAATAAAATAATTACCAATCTATTAACAATCATAATACTTGTAACATTAAATATTAATTTAGCTAATAAAATTTAATATATTAAAAAAAAAAATTTCAATTAACATAAATTTCACTTATTAAATAATTTAATAATAATAATAATAACATATTAAAACAACATAACAACAAATTTACCCTTTAAAGAAAATGCTTATAGCCTATCGACTAGCAGCATGTTGTGCGCAACCCTACTAGCACATTAGTAGGGTGCTGCATCAATAGTACCTGCTGCCGCGACAACAAGAATGCCACATGCAACCCATTTAATGGCCACCAATGAGGAGAGAAAAGAAGAGGAGGGGAGGTGGGGTGTGGTGGCCCGCCTCCCTCCAAAATATTAAATTTTGTTTTGTATTTAAAAAATAAATCATTTCATTAAAACATTCAAATTCCAAGCCTCGCGCCACCCCTCCCCCCCCGAATATTTAAGGTTATGATTTTCACTTATTATTATGCATAAATTTATAATTATGATAGAAATTACTAGGATAATTATATTTATATATATGTTTTTTTTTTTGATAAGTTTCCTAATATAAACCTAATATAGAAACCCGGATCAAATAGTCAAAGTCTATAAAATAAAATTGATTTTCCTTTCAAAACCCACATCCCAATTTTAATAAATCCTTTACAAATCATCCAATTTTAAATCAAATAAGGTTTCTAGATACTAAATTCATTCACAAATGTTTTCAAAAATGAAGAGCAATAATTTCAACATGACGTTTTCAAATCTTCAATTTACATACATATGATCTCAAAATGAAGAATAATAATATCACGAACAAGGGTTTCAGATTCAACTCATATGCAAAGGTTTCTCAAATGAAGAATGGTAAAATGACATATAAGGGCTTCAAATTTAATTCAAATTTGAAAATAGGTTTGCAGACTTGGAGAAGACAGAGAAATCAAGAACAAACAACTACTACACAAACTCACAAGATCCTACCTAGATTTGATGCTAAAACAATGAACACACAAAATACACAAGAATTTCCTTCCATTTGAAAACCTTGTTCTTGGAAATTGACTCCTCCAAACCTAGGTCTGGAGAAATGAACTCTCATTTCCTAATAATTTCCCCAAATTTAGGGCTTTGATTGTGCAATCATGTGAAAAACCCCTTTTCTTTATTATTTTATTATTTTAATTTCATGCGCAAGCTTTATGCAATTTAAGTAAAATAAACTTTATGGAATTGATGCTTTCTCTCTCTTATTAAATCATGAGGCACTTTTAATATAATATTTATTAATGTAACTAATAATGTTTAGTTTATTATTAAAATAAAACTCCTAAATAAATTATTATTAAATTAAATAAATATAAAATGCAAAAACTAGAACTTCAACAAAATCTTTAATTATAATTTCTTAATTTAATTAATTTCTCAATTAATTAAATATAATTAAATATTAAAGTTTTCTTTATAAAATTTCCATTAAATTATCTTTTAATTATGATATAATTATAGTTGAAAATCATCACAGACCTACAAGATACAAAAACTCAACAGCAAGACCAAGCGCAAATTCAAACCCTAGGGTCAAAATCATGAATTCATATCACTTGAAAATTTTTTACAGGTAAACTCAGATACTTGTCCTACTTTATAGGACAATTGGCTAAGGTTAGGGTTTGGACTAAAGAATTATCTCCCCACTTATACCATTGAGATATTGTGATAGGGTATGCTCATCTTGGCAATTCAAGGAAGTTGATATCGGGTACCTTCAATCTGCATAAAATCCATGCATGTACATACTCATATATTCTAAACTAAAAAATTAATGATATGGAGTGGTACATCATGTAGATTATAACTAGTAGGTGACTATGACTCCCTCCCTCAACCACTCAGGAACATCAATCATAAAGTAAAACATACACATACACCATACACATGCAAGTATGGAGTAAGTATCCATAAAACTACATATAAATCATCCATCTACTATTATCATGAGATAGCTAAAATCACTAAATGAACATACATATATCATCATCAAAGTAACCTTGAACACATAAAATAACATTTAATCAAATCTGATAACCAAGTGTTGATAATCATAAACATAAATGTAAAATAGGCCTAAAAATATTTGACAACACAATTAGAAAAGTCAAGTAGGGGTAGGCATTACATCCACTCCCCGTCGATTTAGGCTTACCCCTAGAAACATACAAGAAAGATAAAACTAAAACACTCACTATGGAGGTCCCATTGAGCCCTTTCCCCTTGTAGGAGGATAAGACTCCATTGGAAGCACCCAAGAAAGAACAACATAATGCTTGCAAAGTCAACAAAGGCATATCACCTTAAAACACACACACATAAGAAAGTATGTCTAAAATCCAACTCAATAAGTATAAAAGCTTCACTTTTTTCTACATTTCAAGAAATCAAGTTTGAAGTTTTCAAGTGTTCAAGTTGCAAAAGATACATAACACTATTTAAGTTCTATTTTGAACAGTTAACTAGTTTGAGTGTACAAGTTTGTAATAGATACATATAACAGTTCTAATTTTGTTTTTAGTTAACTAGTTATCAACTAGTGGCATTCCAATATAGCCAGAGCTCTCAATTTTGAAACTCAAGCTCTGATACTAGATGTAATGCCTTGCCAGGGAACCCAGAAGAAAATAACCTAAAGTTTCATTAAGTTTATCAAACATTTTTTCTATTGAAAGATAATAATTATAAACAACAACAGATAACACAATAGAAGCAATAACATACACATAAAAACATACAATAAAATAGATTACATCTCTTAGGGTTCCATGATGTTAAATCACATATAAGTTTAATTAAATACTAAATCCAGTATATAACCAAAATCCACATCATGGAATAAACACAAGTACGAATCCATTTGAATAAATATACAATTACATAAGTTGCCACTTGGCATAACCAGAAAGTATAATCATCCACTGTACAAGTCACAAGGTATGAAAAGCTCAAAGAATATACATAATTTCATAAGATCTATGATATATCTGCCAATAATAAAGTGATGGAAGGACTACATATAGATATCCAGAATATAAGAGATCAAGCTCAAGAGCAAATTTTGGAAGCAGAAAGGTACTACAACATTGCTTACCTTGAGATTTTTGAAGATGAGTCAAAATCCAAGCTCACTGTGACATAAGTAGTGGTCCAAAAATTTCAAGGAGCCTTTGAAGATGCTTCGTTAGATGAAGATATTAGGAAAACATTCAAGACTGAAGAGGTATTGTTGGAGCTAGACACTAAACTTGAGGATTTTGCGGCTACTTGGATTGAATAAGTAACTATTGATAGGCTATAAAGGATAAATATGGAGCTTTGGATTTTCCAGAGGCTACCTTAGTATTGGAAATCATAGAGAAAGTCAAGAGCAAACATCCAGACATCATTTTGGTCTAAAGGGGAAGAAAACCCAGATGTTGCAAATGCATTTTTGACACTTAAGAAAATTTTGGATTTTTGGAACCTGTCATCAAGGTGCATAGGTGTGCTTTTCACAAACATATGCCGATAGTTTTGAAGAAGTAGTGTGCCAATAGTTAACTATCAATTCCTAATTTAGAGCATTCCATGCACTAGAAACACATTTTGACAGTAGTTCAACTCCAAGAAATGCCTAGAGAAGGGCAAGCTTCCATTTTTAGAGCTTCTTGAGACTCCTAGATCATCTTGCAACTATATTCTTGTTATCTTCTCATTCTTTTATTATTTTATGCCATGTATAGGCTCATGCACCCATTAATTGATATAAACAAGGGTGGAGACCTACTTAGCACCATTTAGAGAGTTAGTTTGTGTATCACCTGATTTAGTAGTGTAGTATTGAATACTAATACTATTAAAAGAATTCATAATGTTAAAAAGATTAATAGTTATGATAGGACAAGGTTATCACCAAAAGGAAAAAAAACCAAGAATGGTAAGCTCCTTGGGCATAACCTATGATGATGAAGCTATGTCCTTGATGGAAAAGAGATGTATGGTCATAGTCTGCTCAAGCTTCCAATAGGTGGGTTTTTACCAAGTGTGTATATGGATGAGGGTTTTGACAATGGGGGTATGGATGGATTTCAACATTATGATGGTGTAAGATGGCTATGATGGAGTGGTTAGTGGAGCATTATAAGTTGCATAAAAGTGGATGATGGATTGTGATAGGGAAGGGCTTTATTTAGACGCTAAGGGGTAGTGAAATGGAGGGTCAAGATGCAAGGATAGAAGAATGGTGAGGGAGGGCTAAGATTCTTTGAAAGGGAAGCACATGGATTGTGCTTATTTAGAGCCAATAGAGGAGTGACACTTGTCACAAGGAGGATAGTATGAAGGGATGGGATAATGGTTGGTCAAAGGGAGTAATGAGGGAGGATGAGTGTATAAGAGGGATGTAAGAGGCATAAAGAGGGATGTAAGAGACATTAATAGCATCTAAGAGCCATTAATGTTCTTGGATAGGGATAGAAGAGGATAAGGAAGACTTTTTGACTTTGGCTTGGGTTAGAAAGTCTTAATCCTTGCTTAAAGTTGTGCACATGTTTAGGAGGGGGATTAGACTTATCTTGGGAATGGGGTTAGGGGGCAAGTGGCTTAACTTTGATGGGATGAGTTAGTTAGGTGGCTAAGTGAGGTTAGTATGGGTGGATGGGTTGGATTTGGAGTAAAGTTTGGTTTTAGGGATATTTTTAAGGGTTTGGATAATTTATTAAATAATTTATTTAATAAAGTGGGGGCTATGGGATTAAATTAAATAGGTTTGAGGATTTATTTAATTTAATAGAGGAATAGGGATTTAATTGATAATTCAATTTTGGGTTATCATTTGATTTTATCAATTGGGCTACAATTAATTAAATTAATTAACTAGGGGATGGTGATTAATTAATTAAATAATAAATATTTAATCAATAATATTCTAGGAGATGACTCAATATGATTACCTAATGATGTAATCAGATTTAGGTGTCTACAGTTTGTATATAATTAGATTTGTTGTATTAGTTTTTTAGCATGAGTTGCATTTTAAGAACTCTCTCTCCTAACACAAATGGAGGAGAGGGTTTCTTATAAATAGATGGATGTAATATGTACTCCAACCCATTATTTTGATGCAATAATATATGCTATTGGTGCTCTCATTCTGAGTGTAGTTATTCTTGTCGGCGTGTGTTATTTTTTTGAATGCATGTTCATGAATAATAATGGAGCCAATAGTTTTATTGTGTTGTTATGATTGTGTGATGTTCTAGTTATATTGTTTGCCTTGTGTTAACAAATTTTGTTGAGGTGTTGAGTTGGAGAAAAGATCACCTATTGTTCTTGCATAGCTTCTTGTCTCACATGAGTGCACTTTTCGTGACCTTGCAATTCGATGAGAAGTGAAACATTTGTTGGTTATTATTGAGATCCCATCGACAATTGCATCAATGGAATTAAGGAAGCACTGCTCCTATTTTCATTGGTTTCCTACCCAATCTTTTCGACAATTTAACTTGTAGATGTGTTTTTAATGTGGTTTATATCTATTAGGAATTTCTCTTTCAAGTTATTTTCTTTAATATCTCATTACCTTATCTTTTTAATTTTCTTTGCTAACACTTGGTTAAAATAGGAATTCATATAGTTGTATCGATAGATTGCATTCATCTTAAAATGAAAAAAACCAAAAATATATCTCTTTTGTGGTTACTTTTCAAACAATAGATCAAACATCTTATTTGAAATCGTTTGAACCAGAAAAGGGGTTCTCATCAACATAAACATTTATCTTCAATTGAGCGGATTCTAGTAGGTCAGAAGATCTCCCAGAACCTTGGAGTTGATCCTCAATTAGCTTTTTCAAGAGAGGAGTTCAAAAGAATTCCTGTCATTCAGCATCGTGAAAAATGACAACTCAACAAAAGTGGCACTAGAAGGAAGGCCACAAACCATTTAGAAAAGAAAAAATACTCACTATTTTGAAATTCTATAGTTTTTGGAAGGTGAGAAAATTTTCCATCCAAAATTGTCAGAAGGTGTCTAGGCACACTATTTTGAGAGACCACACTTCTGCAGAGGTGTGCTTTTTTCAAAATTGGTGCAAACTAGAACATCCTGATCCACCATCTCCATTTCAATGAGCTTTAAGTTCTTCAGATAGTGAACCCAAGTTCTTAGAACCTAGTCATTTTTGTAAGACACATAGTGATAAAGGACTACCAAAAATTCTACCACTTCCATTCAAAATTTCATCATCTCTAGTTCCACCTCCAAACCAACATCCACCAATCGTTCCACCAAATCCTCCATTGATGGCCTTTTTTGCAAATGTAGTAGATTCAAAAATTAATTTCCAAGGTGCACTTAATGACCTTCCCAAGAATCCTAAGAAATTCTACCCAAGGTTCATCTACGAAGAAACATAAACAATTGAGGACCATATCAAAGTCTTTAAAGAAATATGCAATTGAAAACAAGTTCAATAGGAGAATGTAGTTCTACATTTATTCCCATACTCATTGGGAGAAGTTGCCTTTAATTGGTATGTGAATTTGCCACTAGGATGTATCTAGAATTGGGTTGCTTTTGAAAAGTTGCTCCTTGAGAAATTTAAAACATTCATCAACTTGGTTGTGATATATCATCTGTTCATATCAATTAGAATAGATGCAACAAAAACCATTTCACATTTTAATCATCACTTTCACATGTCTTATTGCAAATTGGAAACACCCTATACTATACTAGGTGAAGCGGAAATTTAGATTTATCTTAATGCCATTGACCATCTCATTGAGCTATCCTTTTACAAAGGCTACCTATAGCAAACATCAACACATTAGAAAAGGTCTTTGACAAAGCAATTACCTTTACCAAGCAAGCCAACCCTAATGGAGGAGGATTGATGATTCCAGCTCAAACTCAATAACTTTTGCAATGATAGGGAATCAAAAGACAAACTTTTGCACCTAGGACCCCTCCACAAAATGTGATAGCTGAAAGGAGGAATAGATCTATGATGGATTGTGCTAGAATACTGATTATGAATAAGAATGTTGCTTTAAAGTACTAGAAAGAAGTTGTCAGTACAACTTTCTATACCTTGAATTGAGTACAAGTCAAGAAAGGTACAAATTTCACACCTTATGAATTATGGAATGGATACTCACCCAATGTCAAATATTTTAAGGTATTTGGAAGAAATTGTTATTCCTATGAAATGGTAAACTTGATGCAAAAAGTGAAGAAGGTATATTATTATGTTATTCCACAAGAAGTAAAGCTTATAAGTGTTTAAATACTAACACTAACAAAGCTGTGGAAAGTGCAAATGTAAAATTTGATGAATATATAGAAATACAAGAAGATGAACAAAAGAGGGAACATGAGAATTAGAAAACCTTTATGTACTACTATGAAGGCATGTTTGCTAATGTTGATGATACTATAGATACTAATCAACAAGAATTAGTGACTATCGAGTCACATATAATCAATTTCAAGTTTCATTTAGGAGTTGAGTTACAATCAAAATTTGAGGTACATTTTAATGTCGTGATCAATTTACATGAAAGGAATACCAAGCTATCTAACATAGAAGTACAAAGTGAACCTGAGATTGAACTTCATAAACAACCTATAACTCAAGAAAGAAGAACACAACCTACATTATCAAAATATGTGAGAAGACATGATTCTATTGAACAAATCATTGGAGAGAAAGAGGTTGGACCAATAACAAGGAATAGATTAAGGAATGCAAAATGTTTGTTAAGCATACATGAACCTAAATTGGTGAAGGATGAATTAGAGAGTAAAGACTAGAGTCAAGCCATGAAAGAAGAAATTTATTAGATTGAACAAATAATCTCATTGATATGCATAGATACCTAGCCACTGCATCCACCTAGTACATATGAACAAATATTGAATACTCCATCAAACTAAGGAAGCATAAGAAACAATAGAAGAACCCCCCTAATGTAGACAAGAGTGAGGTGACAAACAACTAAAAAAGTGGGTGAAAAGAACTACATGTCAAGGAACCATATTCAAGATGCACAAAAGAGTACAAATTATATACTGAGGTCATCAATCTTAGACACATCATGAGGCTAATGTCACAGAGGGGAAGCTCACTGGACAAAGTAAGATGACAAACAATGGCAAAACATCAACCACTCATGATACTTTAATTAGAGTAGTGCACATACAATAAGGCACAAAATATGATGAATCCCAAGAATACAATAATTTACATGAGTGTCCTCAGATGACACTACTCGAATTAGAAGGAAAAATCAGACAAACCAATTGAAACAAAATACAGATATGCAATATGTCACTTTATCTTAGTGCATTTTAAAGAATGCATACAAATGATGTCTAAATAGACTAGAAGAGATAAAAGACTGATACAATAGATAGTACAACCCATGAAAAATCATTTGAAGCAATAAAATTGGTCCCCAGACCTGAAACAACCAAGATATCCACCAAAATAAAAAAATCAAAATATTGAATAGAATGTGCTTGGGGATGAACCTGGAAAAACAACTAGCATCACTAGCAAGGTCTTTAAAGACCTTTCCAAGGATATAAAGAATTCCCAAATTGGAGATTGGATGCTCAAAATATGTCTCCTAGAGTGTGAAATTGAACCCTTGACTTTGAAAATAGAAAATGCCATAAAAAGGAATCAAAACTAAAAAATACCTATACCACTATGATGGGATCGAAACTAGCTTTTCAATAGTATCTCATTTGTAAAAACTAAGTCCATATGAACAAGATATGAGAAAAAATATGAAGGTAGGTCCAAACAAAGCTAGAAGGGTGAACAAGAATGTTGGTGCAATGCTAACATTAGCAAGTGACAAGTATGAATTTGATGATCAAATGGCCATCAAGGAAAAAAAAAGCTTGAAAAATGACCCCTTTGCTGAGAAAAATTGACAAATTTCTTTTTAGAACACTAGAAACAAACCACTAGTGAATATTAGAAACAACGAATGGAACTTTTCAAAAACATTTATTAATGGGAAAAAAAGAATCACTATGCACACAAATAGTTTCAAAAATTGCTAGAAAGAGTAATATCAAGCAATAGAAAAATTGCCAATGTATGCATGTCAAACCACTTTAAGAAAATGCTGAAGACCACCAAAACAATTGTGCAAGCAATCATGCCACGTGGACTCAAACTCAACATGCCCTCCAAATATGGGTCCATATGCCAAATCCACTAAACCGTCTATGAAGACTCTAAAACCACAAGTATTTGTTGGAAATATAGGATAGGCTAGGTTACTGAGAGGGGAGGGGTGAATTAGGAACAAATAAAACTTAATCTTATTTCACCAATCAATGATTCATATAAATTCTAATCTAATTGCATACATGAAAAACTAAAAGCATTAAAATATTCATAAAACTTTGACACAAGATATGGTGACCCAGAAACCTTCCAAATAGAAAGTAAAACTGGGGTGGGGATGATACCAACAAGTTTTGGTACTGCATTATAAAGTTTGCTAGTTAAGGCTTACAATTGATCACTTTTGATGGTCTTCCCTATTAGGAGCAATAAGGACTACTAGGTCCACCTTGTTAAAGGATTTACAAAACATAAAATGAAGTATGCACTTGGTAAAGAGATTTGCAAACAACTGTTAACTCTACCTTGTGAAAGGATTTACCTGTTCCACCTGTTCGGATGAACTAGTGGCTGATCTTTGATCTGCAACTCTAATTTTCTAGTCGAGATTCCTTTGAAGTGTAATGATCACCTTACTGTGATAGATAAATGTTTCCTACTCCTTATACTACTTGTAGCTTTCTCAATTCACACTTCTACTCTTATTATATCTTACATACATTTTTTTTGGGGGGATGTGATACAATAAATTTCATTTATATATATATATCAATCCAAATTACAATTCTTCAAAGTCGGCTACTACACAAATATCACCAAAATACACAAAGTTGGCTCAACTGCTAGCACTTAGGTTCTAAAGACAAACTCAGTGAGGTTTTGACACTCAACAACCATTGTCAACACTCATCATCATCATGCACTCGGTAGACATAGAAGCTCGGTTCATACTAATCACTTCCTAGTATTTTGAACTCAGTTAGCACTAGTGACTCAATGAATATTTTAAAACTTGGCATATAAACTAAATCACTTGGTTGACACTACAGGGCTTAGTCAACACTATACTACGAGCTCGATATAAATTAAATTACTTGGTTGACACTTTCTAGCTCTGTCAACACTAGATTCACATCACTGATACTTCAAAGTCAGTAAACATTAGAGGCCATAGTTGACACTATGCAACTCAGTTAATACTATTAAGCTCAGTTTGTACTATTACTTATCAACTCGATAGATACTGCTTGGTTTGAACTAAATACTAACTTTGGAACTTGGTAGCAACTGTAGAACTCAGTAGAACCTAAATTACTCAATTAACATTGTAAACTGCAAGATAAGCTTGGTAGTTGCTAAGCATTTGACTAAGTGTGAGTCACTAATAAAAAAACTTGACCATAATGTCAACAATCTCCCCCTTTGGAATTAGTGACAAAAACACTTATCAATCAAAATTGAATTCTCAAAATTTCAAGTTCAAAACATTCTTTTATCTCCATCGCGTGTCTTCAACTTGGTAACATACTCTGTTTTTGAGATTTTTCAAAATTGCTTTTGTAAGAGATTTTTTTGATTAACTGTACATGTATTTGTATAATATTATGTTGCTCGCCCATACATATATCACATATTATACTTAACTCACTATATACATATATCTCATATCTTTATTTTCTTCCCTTTATATCACATCTTCTCCCCCTTTATATATCACATCTTATATTACATCTTCTCCCCCTTTTTGACATAAATGCCAAAGGTGTATGCTACATGGTAATGCCAAAATGTGACAAGAAGTCAGAATGTACCTTCAAAATCAATTCCATTATCTTGTCCCATATTTCCTATAACACCTTGCTAGCATGCAATGCAGTCTATATTTCTATTGATAACTCCATCATATGATCAACTATGGAGAAGCTATTATCATGGATGAGAGTTTTGGCATGTGCAATGTGTTTTTGCAATGCATACATGTTTGGGAGAATCATGCCTTGGATTTCTAAAAGTGTGGCCTTGATCCTAGCTTTTTCCCTTACTAATTCTTCTTGTATATTAGTCAAAAGCCTAATCTTTGAGTAGTGATCATAACTGTAGCTCAAGTCAAGTGACAACTGGTGTGCACTTTCCTTCAAGTCTTCATCTATCTTAGATAATTTATCTTTGATTTCTTGAGTGAAGATAAATGTATCACATAACTTTCTGAATAATGAAGTAACATTATTTGTAGAGGTTTCTAATGAACTAAGAATAGTAGTCAATTCTACTTGATTAATTGCAATTTTCTATGCAACTTGCTCCAATACTTTGTTTTCAAATTTTTGCTTTGCTCTTTGTAACAACTTTTCTTGTCCATTCAAATCTTCATTGAATTTCTAGACAACTTATACTAACTAAACAAAAATAGGTTGTGAACTATCAACCTCAGTACTTAGTGCATCTATAAGTATGTTCTTCACATCTTCAAGTACTTGGTTTTCTCTTCTTTTCTCTTTTCTAAGATTCTGCTACTTAGATTTCTTTTGCAATAGTTCACCTATGATGTTCATTTGATCAGGATTTAGAGTAGAGATATCCCAATTTGGGATCACTATATCCTCATCAAGATCAATGTCATCTTCTTTACCTTTTTCTTTGCTTGAAATTTTAGTACTCAGTTGAGGCTTACTCTCAACTATCTTTGTACTTACTATTTGTATACTTGGAATTGTAACAACAATAGAAATAGAAGGGCTAGCAAATAAAGTGGATATTGTACTAACAATAGAAATACCTAGTTGTTGTGTAGCCAAGTCTAATGATGGAAGCACTAGTTGCTCAGTAGATGAAGTGTTGATCACTTCAGTCAATATAATACTCAACTGAATAGGTGCAGAGATTGGTTGGGTGCATGGTGTTGTAGTAGTTGCCACAACTAACTTGGCATAAATTTTCTCTGAGCTTCATGGCATTAAAGCTTTGCTCAAAGAGTGAGAAAATGAGGCCATAACTACTACTGTAATCTTCTCTAGGTTGATTTCCTCAATACTCTGAATCTCAGGGAGATTCTCCTCCGTAGCTTCTTGTTCTTGCTCCTCATCATCTAGATTTACATCATCTATTTCTATATCTTCTTCATCATTATTGTCATTTTCTTTCTTTTCATCTTCATCATCTATGTCACTAACATGAACAACAAAATCACTCTATTGGTGAAGTTTTTAAATATTCTTCCATGTAGTTGTAGTTGTCTTCACCACATGTTCAATGTCATTAACCAATATCATGCATGTGTTGAATTTCAGAGTGAGTTTTTCTTAATTTATTTTCATGGATTCTTTCACTTCTTTATCACTAAGACTCGGCATGATCTGCCTCAAAGTCTATTCAAATATAAATTTTGCAATTTTCTTAGCATTTTCCCATCTTGGCTTGATTACTTGCATAAGCTCATTGGGAATTTCTTGAGCAAGTTGATCAAGTGAGTATTTTCATTTACCTAGTTTTGAAATTATCATGTCTTCAACTTGCTTCTTCTCATCTGTATTCCTAGTCTCATATCTGAGAGATTGAAGTTTGTCATACCAGCTCCTGCATCGATTTCCTTTAATTTTTCTTGAAATGTAGGTGGAGGTCTTTTCAAAATAATTTCCTCAGCATCTTCCTCACCTAATTTCAATTTCTTTCTTGATTTGGATGCTCTTCTTGTGAATACAATAGTAGATGACTTGGTGGGTTTGGTTATGATAACCTTACCCTTTTTTTTTATTGGCTCTTCTTCTTCAAATTTTGTTTCTTTTGCTACATCTTCTACATCATCTTCTTCCATATCATCTCCTTTTCCTTTTATTAGTAGGAGAGTAGAACTTGCTTGCCTTAGTTTTTCTATCCTCTTCTTTCCTTTACTAACTTCTTGAGGAAGCTTAATTTCAAGTTCTATTCTAGCTTTGGCTTCATCAAAAGTGCCAAAATATGTGGCCTTGGGATCCATAGGTTCATTCAAAAGTACCTCAATGATATCCTTGGTGTGATCAATGTTAAGCTAATAGATTAGAGGCTTAACCCACACCACTCTAGGCTTGACTTCTTGAATGTACACTTTGTCATAGTCTACCATCAAAAAAACATCATCCTTGAAATCTTCTACAAGTTTCTTTAGAATTATATATCTTCTATTCATCTTTTCTTTGAATGAATCAAAGTAATTATCCATGATATTGGAAAAGTTCTCATCCATCTCTATTATATATCCATTAATCTGATATAGTATTGGTACATATTTTCTCCATATGACTGAACCTTTTTTTTGGGCATTCATTTTGCATGAGGTCAACAACAGGAATCCATAGTGTAATTTCTCTCTTGAAAATCAAATCTTTTTAAGGATTCACTCCAAGGTTTACTGTTTGTCTTGTGACGTACCAAAATTCGCTCAGTAGAAGATAAATGTGAATGTTCACAAGGAGGCCTTTGCTGGTTCCAAAAACTCTTTTACCTTGGAATCAAGTAAAATCTGTTCACTATCTCAAAATTATCACACCAAAAGAACAATATTTTTGTATTTTCTATTTTTCAATGAATGCAACTCTAACAATGCAGCTACTATGAGGTCTTATTCTAATAGGGGGTTAGAAAAGAAAATAATGAAACTGAAAGCAAATAACATGAAATCAAATAACTTGAAATTGAAATTCCTAAATGGACATAAGCTACAGAACACAACACGCTGCGAGTTAAACCTTTGAAGAAATTGATGGGAAACCAATGAAAACAGGAGCAACGCTTCCTAGAATCCACTAATGCAATCGTCGATGACAATCTTTAACAAATAAAATGATGTTTCACTCTTCATCAAATTGCAAGGCCACAGAAAGTGCGCTCATGTGAGACAAAAAGATATGTAGACACAATTGGGTGATTTCTTCTCAAGCTTGTTATGTCAACAAAATTCATATATCTGTAGCAAACACTAGAACTAAAAGATCGCACAACTAGAAACAATGTAATAAACCTTTGGCTCAATCAAAATCTCATGAATAAAATCCACAAAACAATGACACATTCAAGCAAGAATAACTACACTTTGAATGCTAGCACCAAAAGCATAATTTTATTGCATAATAACAGCAGCCCTTTTTACATTTTACAATGGGGTATTTATAAGAAATCTTCTCCTCAATTTGTGTTGAGAGTGAGAGATATCTTGATGCATTAAAATGCTTTTAAAACATTTAAACAAACTAAATATATACAAACTGACAATCTAACTGGTGCTTAGAGGGACTCCATCCATATTTTATTCATTAATTGGATGCATGAGCCCTTTACATGTCAAAAACAATGAAAGCATGAGAGAGAAAGTAGGAGGAAGCCATCAATCGAAGTACAAGTACATGGAGACACCAAAAATAGAAGTTGGCCCTTCACTTGATTTGTGTTGGAGTTAACTTGCCATCAAAATGCATTTCCAATGCATGGAAAGTGCTATTTTTGGAACTGGCAGTCAACTGTCGGTGCACCTCTGAATTGCAGAGCAGTAGATCTGCAGAGCTACAGACCTACAGAGCTGCAAACTTGTGGAGTTGTGGACTTGCAGAGCTGTAGACATGCAGAGCTGTGGACCTCGACTTGGTCAAAATCTCAAAATTTTACTAAGTGTCAAAATTGAAATTCTAGCATCTAGGTTTTGCTCATCTCTATCCTAAAGATATGTTTGGATGTTTTCCCTTGAATTTCTCTATGATCTCAGTAATTTTAGCAGCATCGGGAAGATCCAAAGCCTCATACTTATCTTTGACCTTCTGTCTGTAGTTGTCCACCTCAATTTGAGTTTATGCAAAATCTTCGAGTTTGGTATCCAACTCCAACAATGCTTCTTCTGTCCTAAAGGCTTGTCTGATGTCTTCATCATTGGATGCTTCCTCTAAAGTCTTTCTGAAGTTTTCCACAACTACCTCAACTGGTAAAAGCTTCTCTCGTTCTTCATCTTCAAAAATAACCAAGCATGCATCATTGTACAACTTTTCTGCTTCCAAAATTCACTCTCAGGCTTGGTCCTTGAGCCTATGTATCTCATCATGCAATATTTCCATCACTTTATTTCCCTCTGCAATCTTTTCTATCCAATCATCTATCATGTCTAGCTCTTCTCTAGTATATACATCAATCAAAATGTGGTACCTTTGTCCTTTTATGGCTTGTAGAATTTGCAAATCCTTGCTCCAAACCTATACCTCATCCATAATACTGAAGTCTTGCCTCAAAATTGCCACGATCTTATCAACATCCTCTTGTGTAGCATGTAATAACTTCAGACTTCCTATAATTATAGTGACACCCCTATCCTCAAGGTTATCTCACCAATCCTAACAAGCTCTCAAAAATGGACTGATTTGTACACCTTCCCCTTCTTTAAGAATGGTAGTCAAAGTCTCCTCAGGGTGTTCAGAATCAAGAGGATCAGTAACTTCAGCTAAATATCCTTTCAAGATCTCAACTTGCCTTCGAAGTGCTCTGATTTCAATCTCATCATGTTCCATATGGTTAAGAACCTCCTTGACTCCCATAGTCATCATTTGTCGAGAAGTATCACGTGTAGGCTTTCCTAACATGATATCCTTCAGTTCATAGTCCTGAAGGCTAACAAATTCTTCATTTGTACCTTTCGGAGGGTGAGCCATCTGTGCAAATAAGTCCTAGTTTCGAGTAGTAGTAATGAATGCAAGTGGTGTTGCATCCTATAATGGATAGTCAAGCTTGTTCAAAATCTCTGCAATCTCACAAATATCATCCTCTGAAGCAAGGAATTGATGCTTAGCACTCCTCATTATTTCCTTTCGGAACCATCTCATGATATGTCTTTTTATAACCTTGGCTCTAGATGATGAAGGGATGTGTTCAACTACCTCCTTCCCTTTGTCGCTCTTACTCAGAGTCTCCTATTGTGAGGGTTATTCTTCTGTAGTCTCAGTTTTTGTAGATCTCATAGTTTGATCCTCAACTTCCTAGGGAGGCTATTGTATACATTCTACTACCTGTGCCTCTTTTGAGGGCTCATCAATAACCCTTGGTTCTGGTTCTCCTTGTAATGAAAATTCATTTTGAACATGTTCTTCTAAACTCAAAGGTGGAAGTGTCACTGAAACCTTATCTACCATCATAACCTGAGGTGAAGATGGGGGCATTGGATGAGGACCTTGTGTCTCAGGTGGCATCTACGTCCAATCTTGCTTTGAAATTCACCTGTAGGAGTATCTCGAATCTTATCTCCAACCAATTTTGTATGCACTAGCATGAAATCAAAATTTGGAATGGAGAGAATATCATCACCTAGCTCCCTTTTCTCATTCACCCATCATTGTACTTCATCTTCTGAAGAAGAGAGTTCTACCATTTCAGCTTGGGTGGGTGGTGGGGTATTTGTGACATTCTTCTTTCTTTCCAATTATGTGGCTTTCGCCAGTCAGGTTCACCCTTGTAGAGGCACTTGCTCTTCCTCCCCATCTAACTCTGTTTCATCTTCATCTGATTCTCCCTCGAGAATGGTTTTAGGAATAGATGGATTAGGCACTAATATTTTACGAACTCTTTGCCTCTTGTTCATTCTAACCTTGACCCTCTTTTTCTTCTGTGGAACCATAGGAGAAGCAGGCTCTTCATGCATTGGATGAATGGATGTCTCTGGAATCTCTCCCTCTTCTTGTTGGCTTGACAAAATAGGAGGCAATGGAAAATCAACCTGGAGATGAGAAATTCCAGGGTCTTGGGGGTCCTGGGGAGTAGATTCATGTTGCTGTGAAGGGGCCTGTTCTTCAACATGCTTTGTCTGGATCCTCTGAGGAGAGGCTCTCTTCCTCTTTTCCTTCTTCTCTAAAGGATGGTAGTATCCCACTGGATGATCAAGCTGGTAGACTATTTTTGTCTTGATAGGAGACTGGAATGCAAAGATAGGAACTATGACTTTCCTCCCCTTTACCCTTTCTAGGTGAGCATGTGCATGGAATATCATTATGTCCAAAATTGGATCAAGTGGAAAGGGTTTCTTGATCCAACTCTTTGTCATTCTAATGACATGTCTTGCTTGATGATTAATATCATCTCCTTCCTCTCTATCAATTTTTGTATTTAGGATGGGCCTTTTGCCAACTTTATCTATATTGAATAGGGGATCCAATAGCTCCTGTGAATCTTGTAACCTTATCTCATCTGGGATGGTCAAATGGAGAGCCTTCTTCGCTAAATACAAAGTCATTCTACAATAGTCCCTGATATGAACATAATAATCATTTGTGGCATTCATCCAATGATCTTCAATGGCATCTTCATGGTAGAACTCTTTTCGTGCTAGATTTTCTACTTTACCAACATTGTCAAAGAATGGCCGAGGAGAGTTATATTCTTCGAGAGGATAATTTTTGTATTCCCATTCGAAAGTCAGGATATCCTAGTTTCTCTTTACCTGGTATGCTCTTATTACAAAATGCCAATCCCAACAAGGCCTTCGTTGTTTCTTGATCCTCTCATAAGCTAACTCAATCTGCCAAGAAATTTCCATTAGAACTAACTTGTCACTTGGGTATCTTGGGAGCTTCTTTGGATGGATGAATGCACCACCAACTTGAATGTGTGTGAATGTTCGAAACTAGATGAAATATGCACCAAGAGCAGTGATCTGTGCCTTGGCATCATCAAAGAATCTCTTCCCATAGTCCCCTTTGATGAATCGAATGATGGCAAAGATGAAGGCATCATTAACAATCATGTACTCTTTGCTTTGTGGCAAGAGCTTCTTCTTAACTAGCTGAGGATAAACTATATACAACCATGCATTAGGATTCTGCATATTGCCCTTCTTGTACAACCCGAGATAGTTGATGGCTCTTGTTGCAAGTAGATATATGACATAAGAAGTCATATAGAACTTATTCTTTTCCTTTACTGTCTGCAACTGATCACACAAGTTCTCACTAAGTGTGGTGGCCCAATCCAGTGGCATCTTTGTGTGTTTGATGGTCTCAATGAAGTTAACCATGAATAGAGCAAGATGACCTGTTGCAAGCAATCCCATAACTCTGCTTAGGAGAATGATTGAATATCCAATGTCATCCTTCATGTATCCTCAAGTCATATCTACTTTACTGATTGTCTTTCCTTGAGATGGATTTCAATGAAGTATGATGAATATATGATGTCAATGGCCTCCTGGTAATGATCCTTATGCCACCTCTCAGTTGCTTCATATGAAAGCCTGATAAACTGATCAGCTCTAGGGAAGTGAAAAACCCTCTCGATATTATCAGGTCGTAGATCTAAGACCACTTCCCCAGTGATGCTCTTTACCACCCTTTCCTCAGGAGAAAAATGTCAAGATAAGGTCATAATCAATTTAGCTGACTGAATGGTCCCAGGATGTGATGCTGCATTTACCAATCTAGACTGGATTAAGGTGGATCTCAAAGAAGATCTTTCAGTTGGGTTGTTACAAACCCTCAAAAACTCTCCCAAGTCTGTGTGTCCAAGTTCTGTGTCTTTGATCTCAGAGTGTTCATCGTGTAATCGTGACTTCAGGGTTACTCCTTAGAACTTTTACACAACTGGTTTTGTTGTTGATCTGTATGTGGATGCCATTTGATTATATTACTTGCACGTCACAAAGAGAGAAAGAATGATTAATTATTGGATATATATAAAACATTTAAAAAAAAAAAAAATGATCTCTTAGAACTTATTTAATTTTTTGTGGTTTTTTTTTTTTGGTTTTTTGACTTTATAAGAAAAAACTAAATTTAAAAAAAATAAAAAAATAGGGGTTTAAGCGCAGCAGTAGCAGCCCAAAGGGCGTGGCAGCGCAGCGACAGCCGCGCATACGTCCTAGAGGGGCGCAACAGCAGCCATGCTGTGCACCCAATTGGTGCACATAGTGCCACGCCATGCGAAGCCCAGAAGGTCACTGTGATAGTGCGCACACCTCCAAAAGGGTGCGTGCAGCACTGCGCTGCACGCTTCCTCTTCTAGTCATGCGTGCGCATGAGTGCTATGGCTACATGGGGGTGGAGGGGGGAAGGTTTTCATACCTTTCCCTCCTCAGCTCTACTTCTTCAAAACAATGAGGTAAAAAAAGGGGGCGAAGGGGGGTTTTATAACCTCCCTTCCCTTTTTTTCTTGCTTTTGCAAAAGTGTGCATGCCTCGATGAGTGCGCACGTGCAAATTTTTTTTTTGATTTTTTGACTTTAAAATTCTAACTTATTTGATCGAGTTTTTTCTTCTCCTGACTCCTGAACTATGAGTCTGGGAGTTGAAAAAAGGTATGGGGTCCCCATTCCTAGTAAGGAATGGGGCGTGTGTTGTAGAGACCACACCACTTTTGAGGGGAAAAGCTTTTGCACAAAGAAAAAAAAAGAAGTCAAGAGTTTCTTTGAAGTCCTGATGCTCTCCATGTCCTTGTTGAATTGATTCAAAATTAGCTTAGCAAGGTCAAAGGACATGTTGTTCTTTACCACTTTGAGAGCTAGATCAACTACCTCACATGACATGTTGTTGAGACGATTGGAGCTATATATCTTATGAGCTATCACATGACTTCAAAAATTCAGCTCCCTGTCAGTCACACTTCTGATCTTCATACCTCTTCGATCCCACTCGGCAAGAGTTTTTCTTTCCTATTCTACTTGACTTAGGGTTTTGGTAGTCTTTTCTTTGTTTAGCATTGGGAGCCTTGTGATTTGATGAATCATTTTTTTTGTTATTTGAATAGGCTGCTCCAACCATAGCTTCCTGTTGTGTACATGGCCAAGGATAAACCTTATCCATTTTATCTAAAAGTCTCGAGCATATGCAAAATGTGTGTTAAACCCTTGGTCTCCAAATGTTGATGCTCAAGTTTCAACACACCATTCAAACAACTTTTCTAGAGTCTCATCCATCTCTAGGGTTCCAATATCTTGTATCAAACAATAAAAATGTGAATGAATATCATTAGCAAGTAATACCTTTGGTGGAATCTGTAACTGAGCTCTAGTTGGATCAAGTGCTTCTGCAATTGTCGGAGTCAACTTGAAGTCTAGAGCCTTCCAATTGACTCTTCAAACCAACATCTTAGATCCTTTCCTATTTTTTCTGCTAGAAAATGCCATGCTTGGTAGGAATTATGAAAACACAAAAATATTCAACAACAAACACACATATCACTTTGGAAGTGCAGAAATCACCTTTTGCAAATAGCTCTTTGAAAATTCATGATGATAAATGAATTCAATTTCATTCCTTTTAACATATTTTCACTTTTCAATGATTATAAATGCTTGGTACGATCACTTATTCAGTCACAGACTTTCTTCCACTCAGTTTCAATCTTAATGCGTATTGTTATTAATAGCTTGATGTCCACAAAATGTTTTAGGGTATCCTGAGCTTGCTCGGTAGGGTCTTGCAACCCAACCTAGCTCAGTAAGGTCTATATTTTGCTGCAATAACTCGGTGATCCTTTTGCATCTTTAAATGTTGATATGGATCTTTCCTTCTAGCTGGCTGAAATTGATGTAAGATGTCTACTTTAGAGTCTTAGTTCTAGTCATTCCTATGGGAGATCAAGTTGAAATATTTGAGTCACCCAATTCTTGAGTGACATGTGCTTCATGGCTTAGACTTGCATTTTCAAAAGATTTTGGAATCCATTCTCACTCCATCTACTTTCTGATATTGTCAGCTTTGATTTTATTTTTATCTTTTATCCTTCTAGTGTTCATATAGTTCTTGGCAAGGTGTCCAACTTCTATACAAATAAAACATCTTCTACTGGTGTCTCTTGTCCTCATGTGATGTTTCACACAATTTTCTCCAATGTGCCCAAATTCTCCATAGTAGTGGCATCTACACCATGTGTTGTAGTCCTAATCAAATATAGCTTTCACAATTTGTTCTACTAGGTTCAATATCTTGGTTTTGCATTCAAAATATTTGTGTCCATGCTTCTTGCATTTGTGACATTTACCTTCAAATTTAGGTTTCTCTTTGCATTCACTAGCTCTATGATCACGTTTATTGCAATTGTAACATTTTCTATTGAATTTTTCTTTACCATTACTCTAACATTTGTTTGATGTATGACCTAACTTAACAGAGTGATTACAAGTAGGCCTTTGATTCTTTTGAGCTCCTTGCTTGGATGATTCAACTTCTTCTATGTATCATATTCCTACTTTACCTTTCTATCTATATTGAGTTTTCTTATTCAACTGATTCATGTTTGCTTGAGATTTCATCATCCTCTCATTGGTTTTCTTTTAAATGTTTAGATAATTTTGCAATCTTTCACTCTCTAATCTTATATTTATGATTCCTTCATTTGAATTAGTAAGTTGATCAATGAAGTCTTCCTGTTGAAGGGATAGATGCTGAATTTCATTATTCTTTCCTTCTATTTCTTCTTTGGCTTTGTCTTTTTCTTCCATGACTTCACATAATCTTACTAGCTGAATTTCTTGTTCTCTTTTTAGTTTTCTAACTTCTTCTTGAAGATTGCAATTCTTTTTCAATAAGTCTTTGATTGCCTCATTAGCTTCATTTGAATTTCTTTCTAGATAGATATCTTCAATTCTTTCTTGAGTGTAGAGTTTGTCATTCATTTCTACTACAAGATCTTTTCTTCTTTTTAAGGATTAAGAGAGTTGCTCCTTTGCTCTCTTAAGTTACCCAATAGGCAATTCCAAATCCAAATTTTCATTGTCAATAGCCTTATCTAGCCTGAATACCTCCATTGCCTCTAATATTTGCTCAAGCTGTTAAAATTCTTCTTTGAGAACCACAATACTTTGATACCAATTATTGGAAATATAGGACACACTAGGTTACTAAGAGGAGAGGGGTGAATCAGGAACCAGAAAATCTTAATCTTATTTCACCAATCAATCCTTCATATATATTTTGCTCTAATTGCATGCATGAAAAATTGAAAGCATTAAAACACTCATAACACTTTGACACAAGATATGGTGACCTAGAAACCTTCCAAATAGAAATTAAAACTGGGTGGGGATGATAACCACAAGCTTTAGTACTGTAGTACAATGTTGCCTAGTTAAGGCTTATAATTGATCAATTCTGACGGTCTACCTTGTTAGGAGCAATAAGGACTGCTAGGTCCACCTTGTTAAAGGATTTACAAAACATACAATGAAGCACACACTTGGTAAAGAGATTTTCAAAAGACTATTAAGTCTACCTTGTGAAAGGATTTAACTATTCCACCTGTTAGGATGAACCAGTGGTTGATTTCTAACTTGCAACTCTAATTTGCTAGTTGAGATTCTTTTGAAGTATAATAATCAGCTTGTTGTGATAGATAAATCTTTTCTACTCCTTATACTGGTTGTAGCTTTCTCAATTTGCACTCTTACACTTATTATATCTGACATACATTTTTTTGTTTTTTTTGGATGTGATACAATACATTTCATATATCAATCCAAATTACAATTCATCAAAGTCGACTACTATACAAGTATCACCAAAATACACAAAGTTGGCTCAACTATTGGCACTTGGGTTCTGAAGACAAACTCAGTGAGGTTTTGATAATCGACAACTATTGTCAACACTTGGCATTGTCATGCACTCGGTATACGTAGAAGCTCAGTTCATACTATGCACTTCCAAGTAGTCTGAACTCGATCAACACTAGTGACTTGGTGAATACTGTGAAACTCGACATATAAACTAAATCACTTGGTTGATACTGCATAACTCGATCAACACTAATACTAAAAGCTCAGTATAAAATGAATCACTTGGTTGACACTTTCTGGCTCGGTCAACATTGGATTCACATCACTAATACTACAAACTCGATAAACACTGGAGACTACGATTGACACTGTGCAACTTGGTTAATACTATTAAGCTCAGTTTGCACTAGTACTTATCAATGCAATAGATACTACCTAGTGTGAACTAAACATTGATTCTAGAACTTGGTAGCAATTGTAGAACTCAATAGAACTTGAATTAATTGGTTAACATTGTAAACTATAAGATAAGCTCAATAGTTGCTAACCATTTGACTAAGTGTGAGTCACTAATAAAAAAACTTGACCATAATGTCAATAGCATTGGTGTGGCACATGTGTGGGGTTCTAAAGCACATTAAAAGTGCTCAACAATCACAAAAAAATGCACATCCAAAGAAAAATGAATGCCTACACCCCTAAATCACATATGCCAAAACAAAATGTGCTCACCAATTGAAATCATGGCTCTAAAAGGGCATAAATCATGACGAGTCCTATAAAATGTAAGGTGAAGTAGTTCATTGAAGGCATGCCAAATAACATCAAGGGCTCACTAATTAAGGCATGTTCAGTGCAAAAGTTAGAGACTTTAGAGGGAACAATGCTTGAGAAATTAGATAAGACTGATAGTGTGCATGATCATTGGATGTATGATCAATCAAAAGGGAAAAACATGGGGCTTGACGCATTGTCGAGGCACAAAATAAAAACCTCTAGGAGGAGGTGTGCCATTGTGTGAAAGCCTAAGAAAAGGTAGGTCACCCAATCAAAATTGCATGATCTAGGCCACATATCAATAAACAAACTCCTATGGCCCCAACTTCAAAGCATAGCTAGTACAAGCCTGTGTGTCAAAACAATTTATTTTTTCTTGAGTGGATCTCAAAAAGAAGGATGCGAGAAGGTTAACTTTTTCCACATAGGTACCACATGTACAAAAGGCACCAAAAAAATGCCTCCTCATACAAAATCACACCAGGGTTGTTTCTAATAAAAATCTCACTGCCTGACACAAAAAAGTCGGCGGGCATTTTTGCAAAAGAGAAATTTGCAATAAATTTTTTGACAAAAAATAAAAAATATCTCCACCTCAATTTGTGTGCCCTAGTCAATTAAGCTAGGGTGCAAAAAAAACTCAAATTTCAACAACATCAAAACTGGACCTATTTTATATGGAACTAGGGGTTTTCAAACACTTTGAGCTCAATGGTGATGTCTATTTGGGCTCAAAGTTCTTCGAAAAATAGGTCCTCCCAAAATCCAATATAAAATCCTCTGAAAACCACATATATGGAAATGAAAGCCAAATATCTCAAGAATAGAATAGGAGCATGAAGATCTGGAGCTCTGATACCATGTTGAAGTTGATGAAAGCTCAACTTCATAGCTCCCAAGAATCACCTGCATGCAAACACTTGCCATAGAAAGAGAGGAGAAAAGGCTATGGAGACATTCTTGATGAGCAAAAAGATAAATTGCTACAAGAAAAAGTGAATTAATGTAGACAAAGAGAGATTGTCCTTATAAAGGAGATCAAAACCTTAAAAGGTATAACCTAGGTTGCATGATAATAATTAATAAATTAATTAATTATTCTATGCCTAAAGTTTAGCTTAAGTGAAATAGAGATAATAAATGCCTTAATAATTAAATCAATATTATTTAATTAATAATCTAGAATACCTTATTACTATAATACTTAAAAACTTTAGACCATATTTGCAAACAAAATTTAATCATAATCTATATATATTTTGGTTTGATATCTTTATTATATATATATATATATATATATAGTCTTTCGATGTTTTAATGGCTGGCTTATTTATCTTTTCATATTGAGTACCTTATTTAATAAAACAATAAATTGAACATTTGAAATAGTAGTCATACCATTTTGAATTCATATTATAATTCTATCAGAGCATTAAAAAGACTTGCCAGTCCCTGTCTTGGTCTCTACATGTGACTTTTCCTCAATCTAGGCTAGAGGCTTTAATTATCTTTAAATTGATTAGATTAGGAGATTTTTTTTAGGAGATATTTTTTAGGAGATATGGACCCTATGGAATTTAATTCTAGTATACTCTTCTTTCAAATTTCAATTATACAAATTATTGAGTTTAGATTATCTTACTTATTCATGTCTGCTAATCTTGTAATCCCATCTATTATCTTTCTATTTAATTTCAGATTTTATTAATATCAAGTGGTATTATTAAAGATGTATTTCTTTAATTGATTCGTTTACTTCAAATATTAACATATTATGGGTTTACAAATAACAATAGATTAAATATAAGATGGTTAATGGACTTAGTAATCACTCCCTAAATATAACTAAGATGAATACTTCAATTACCGAAATAATCAATAAATGAGATTATCTTTCAGTTAAGTTACTAGATCTCTTTTCAATATTATCAAGATTCAAAGCTAAATATAACTTTAGTTCTTAAACTCAAGAAAAGTCATAAAAAGTTTCAAAAAATACCAAATCAAAATTTGGTAAAATAACAAATTAAGTACAATCAATCTATTATTAAGTGAATATTGTTTGGATTTATTCCCCAAAAATGAAAGTTTATCCTAGTTGGGTCAATCTGTAAAATAAATTCAATCATTTCCATTTTAATAAGTTTTTTTCATAGTTTTTAATGGTTTACTATGGATTATTCATATAGTTAATGCAGTTTGTAAGAGATCCTTTTAGTCCTTTTAGGTTGATATTATTGTATGAATATAATTGAATATTTTTCCTCTCAATCCTAATTATAGTTATTAGACTTAGTTTCCTTAGTAATATCTATCTATGTAACAAAAGATCTTATTTTCTTTTCAAATTTCTTTATTTAGTTTGTTTCCCTATTTTCTTTGGCCAATTTTTTAGATTTTTTTTTTCCTTTCTTTTGATCATTTTCTCCCTCTCTTAGTTTCCTCTATTTTAAGATTGAATAATCTTGGCTTCTAGCCTCTGTGCTCCTTTCTTAGCTTATTCCATGTCTTCCTTTTTTCAAATCCTTGTCATTTGATTAAGTATATTCATTTTTTTGTTTCCATTATTAGGTTAGCTCTTTTGATATTTTATGATTTTCTTATGTTGTTTCTCTCTAGTTTAGGCTTTATTCCGTGGTTCTAGTATGTAGCTTTATTTTGATTTTTTCTTTCTAGGATTCCTTTTTCTAACCTTACTCTAGTAAATTTCCCTCTTTATTTTCTCTCTATTCTTGTCAGTTCAATTTTTTTTCTCCATTTGTCTTAGTCAGTTTGAGACTAGTTCCATTTTCAAATCCTTTTTCTCCCTCTGTTTCTCTTTCTCTTTTCCCTTCTTGTCTAATGTTCTTAAGTTTTGTTGAGTTTCTTGATGTCTCATTTTGGTTTTCTTCGGTTTCTTATTTCCTTTCCAAAATGGATTATATTCAGGGACATAGCATGTTCAAGATAACTTTTATCAAGGGACATGGCATGATGCAAAAAGCTATCCCAAACATAATAATATCACTAGATATGTTCTTTTATGTCTTCTGCATGTTCTTTTTTCTTCTGTCTAGTATTTCTTCTTTCTTGCCCACTTTTATCCTTTCTATTCATCTTCTTTGTTACTATTACTCTCTTCTCTTTCTTTGTTGTTAGGCCTTCTACTTTTTTATTTCTAAATTAATTGTATATGCATCTAATCTATGAACTGATAGATTTTTTAAAGATTTCTATAGTTTCTAAATCTATGTATGTATTTTGTAATAAATTTTAATTCTTTTTTCAAATTCGGTCTATGTCTCTTCATCTTCTATAATTTTTGTTGTTTATCGGTTCGATTCCTTTTCCTTCTACAATTGTTATAGCCTATTTATAGGATGATTGTTCCAAGAATCAATATGCCCCTGGAAACTTCATTACCTAGTGGAAACCATTATCAAATTATGAGGGCCACCAAAGAAAACAAGTCTTGAAGGTCCTGTAATGGGTGCCATTGTCCAGGATATGTTACCATCTACCTATTTTCCATTTTAATAATTTTTTTTCATAGTTTTTAATGGTTTACTATGGATTATTCGTATAGTTAATGCAGTTTTTAAGAGATCCTTTTAGTCCTTTTAGGTTGATATTATTGTATGAATATAATTTAATATTTTCCCTCTCAATCCTAATTATAGTTATTAGACTTAGTTTCCTCATTAATACCTATCTATGTAACAAAAGATCTTATTTTCTTTTCAAATTTCTTTATTCAGTTTGTTTGCCTATTTTCTTTGGCCAATTTTTTAGAATTTTTTTTCCCCTTTCTTTTGATCTTTTTCTCCCTCTCTTAGTTTCCTCTATTTTAAGATTGAATAGTCTTGGCTTTTAGCCTCTTTGCTCCTTTCTTAGCTTATTCCATGTCTTCCTTTTTTCAAATCCTTGTCATTTGATTAAGTATATTCATTTTTTTGTTTCCATTATTAGGTTAGCTCTTCTGATATTTTATGATTTTCTTATGTTGTTTCTCTCTAGTTTAGGCTTTATTTCATGGTTCTAGTATGTAGCTTTATTTTGATTTTTTCTTTCTAGAATTCTTTTTTCTAACCTTACTACTAAACTTCTCTCTTTATTTTCTCTCTATTCTTGTTAGTTCAATTTTTTTTCTCCATTTGTCTTAGTCAGTTTGAGGCTAGTTCCATTTTCAAATCCTTTTTCTCCCTCTGTTTCTCTTTCTCTTTTCCCTTCTCGTCTAATGTTCTTAAGTTTCATTGAGTTTCTTGATGTCTCATTTTGGTTTTCTTTAGTTTCTTATTTCCTTTCTAGAATGGATTATATTCAGGGACATAGCATGTTCTTAATGTTCTTTCTTCATGTAAGATATCCTCCAAGTTTTGACAGGATAGATAAGTTCATGAGAGAGGACCAAGTAGGCTTGTGGGAGTTATTAACAATATCAACCTTGAATATATATATCAAGCCAACACATCACTTTGATGAGCTTTCAAAGTCTAAATAATCTTCTCAATAATCCCTCTCTAACTTCTCCCTAGCAATTGTAAAAGGGACTAAAAAAGAATTTGTGGTTTCTTTCAAAAAGCTAAATAAATTTAATTCTACTTATAGAAAGTTATATGATATAATAGGTTTAATATAGTAATATTGAAATATTTGATATAGTTGATATAGAAAGTAAGTAATTAATTTTATACCGCCTATTATTTTGTCTCAAATCTAACAACTTGATCCTGGTCTAAATTTAAATTACATGTTTAAGGAGAACTCAAATGTCAAGCAATACAAGGGAATCTAAATCCAGAGCCAGACTGAGATCCATTATAAAAATCTCTGCAATGTCATTTCATTAACTCACAAAATCCTTTCCACTTTAATATATATAGAACTAGGCCTTAGGGAGTTTTATCTATTAAAAAACAATAAAAGACCAATTGAATTTTTTTATTTTATTTTTTTTCTGAAAAATCAAATAGAAACAACTACATATTGCTTGTTAGTTATGTCAAACAAATCTCAATGACATGAAACAAATCAAAATTCCAAAAAAATCAGCAAAATAATTAGTATAAATAATTACATAAAACAAGATGTTTAATAGAAACATTAGAAGAAATAGCTTGAATTCAAAAGCGAATAATGTGTAACGCCCCGCCAAGGGATCCAAAAGAATTAACCTAAAGTTTCACTAAGTTTGCTAAACATTTTTTTTTTTTAAAGTAAGAAAGTATGACATACACATCAAACAAGTAGTAGCGGAAGCAATAACATGTAATCATCGACAAACATACATTGCAAGTTACATTTCTTAAAGATCCCAAGACGTTGAGTCACGTTTAAATTTAATTAATTCTAAGTCTAACAACTAACACATACATATAACAGAATAATCAGAAACTCCAATGTCCATAATATACATTTGTTCCGAATGCTCCTTGGCAAATTAATTCGGAATGCTCATTCATCCACTGTACATGTCACAGGGTATGAAAGGCTTAAAAGAATATACATACGTAAAGATCAAGATACAACATCCTCAAATCCATGATACAAAGTACAGTAAAAATATATGAAACTATTCACCATACATGATACATCCATACATCCATAATGATAAAACATCTATCATAAAATCTAACCATCCATCATACTAATCCAAGAACATAGTGAAGGTAAATGCCAATCACGAAATCTCCAGCCACGGTGACCACGGAACGGATCTCATTGGTAAGAGTAAAAGCACTACCACCCGACCGCGTGGAACCTAAATGGTCCACTCCCACCGTGCTGAGGAGATAGTCTCAAGTCCCAAATAGGATAACAAAACCTATAATCATAAATACTCTCTAAGTCCAGGAAATCCTATAAGTATGCTAACTCAAGGGTTCCTAAAATGACCGACATCTAAATCCCAGAGGTACCACAAGACACGTAGGAAACCTAATATGCAAGCGGGAAATTGTCATCGCAAAAGTCATGTAGAAGTTACCCGAGCAATCCCTTAGGAATCCCGGGTCCCTACTGATCCTGCGGCCACTAGTATCCTCTCGTACTGACGAGGCATACTATGGTATGCAAGGTCGTAACCAAGCGTCCTCTCTACCCCATCCTAGTCTGTACTAGCACTCATGGCATGGGAGAGAACATACAATTATCTTGTTAGGTTCATTTTCTCTCATTTAGTGTAAATGTTTTCACTTATTAAAAACGACTTACAATGGGTTTCTCAAGGCAGCCACTTAGGGCTCCGACCCCCATTGCAAGCCACTTCCCGACTCTACACATAGATAACCTACCCTAGCTCATGAACTCATAAATCAAAGAATCATAATAAACCATCTCAGTCCTATGCGAGCAACTGAAAATATCATAAAAAGATAATCCACAAAATATATTAGTTCTTCATGAGCAACAGATAACATCAAATAGTAATCAAGTAATCACGACAGTTCTCTATTAGCAACTGAAGGTATCAATGATAAGTCACAAAATCCAATGGTTCTCTAATGAGCAACCAGAAAGTAATACAAGTATAACTGATCGAGACTCAGAAATGGTTAAGTTAGGTATTCTCAAATACATACATCTCAGCTTCACACCAGGAAACTGGAAAGCAATCACAAACAGTAAACACAATCATGTCATAGAGCACTTCATCACATTACCATGGTCAGGTTAAGAAAGATCGAGACCAAATCATCAAGACATCACATTCACAAACCCCGAGCCTCTGGTAATAACCTGAACTGGTCAACGCTAAACCAACCCCAAAACATTCAAAGTACAAAGACAACATCAAAGTCTCAGAGATTGGATCTGAAAGTATATTATTTAAGTTAAGGTAAGGTTTGTGTTTTAGTTCAATGTCGAATTCAAGTAACAAAGTTTTCACAACTACCCTTTTTCGAATAACCCAGTTCTATAATAATTTACATTAAATCAGTATCCAATTTTATAATTTAGTCAAATAACATTCCTTATTAATTAACTTAATTAAACTAATTTTAATTAAATTAATTAATATTTATTAGATCTAATTAATTATTTTAATCCAACCAATAATTGTTAATTTATTAATATTTAAACAAAATTATTAATAAATTACAATTTACAACTATAACAATGCAATTAATATTTATTTATTAAATATTTAAAAAAATTAATATATTATAAAAATTAAATATATTATAATTTTTATTATTTAAAATTTTTAATTAAATAAAATTCATTTTTTTAATAATTAAAAAAAAAATTTTAAAAAATCGAATTCCCAACGTTTATAGCCCGTCGGCTTTGGCCGCAGGCCTGCGGTCGCAGGGCCTGCGGCGGCAGGTACTCTGTACCTGCCGTCGCAGTACCTGCGACGCAGGTACTGTCGGCCTGCGCTGATAGTGGGGGCGAGTACGGGGTAATTCCCTCCCCCCCACTTTATTAAATTTAAATATATATATATTTTTTAAATTAAATTTATTCTAATACAAATAAAATTAGTTTTTATTTTAAAAATTAATTTTGTTTAATTAATTTTTTTTTTTTTTTTTTTTTTTTTAATAAAAACAATTTCTTCCAAAGGGGTAAATATGTAATATATAAATATATATATATATTTATATATTTATATATATATATATATATATATATATATATATATATTTATTTTCCTATATTTTTTTATCCAGAACTTTTCAATTCATTAAAACAAAACCCTTATTAAATTAGATCTTAATTTCTAAATCAAGAAAACAATGGTTCTAATTAATTCATCCAGTCTCCATGGATACAAAAATTATTGACGAATAATTAATAACTTCACAAGATTTGAAAGCTTAAAACTTTTATCACAGAGAATTCAGATCTACAAACCCCAGACACGAAGAAGACAGGAAGGGATAATTGCATATTTAATGGATAAAAAAACACAAGACCCTACCTGATCCTGATGCTATTATGCAACCTCCAGAAAACTGTATGCGAATTCGCTCCTCTCAATAACCTTCCCCTTCAAGACTTTCTTTGTATCAGCCTTCTGAAATTTGCTTCCAAAAATTGTCTTCCTCCCCAAAAATTCTCGTCCAAATTCGTATATCAAAAAAATGAACCCCCAAAGTTGTGATAAGAAAATTCTCCTCAATTCGGGGCACTAATTGTGCGTTTACCCGAGAAGACTCTTTGCACAACTCAGTTAACTCAAATTAACTTTTATTATCTTTTCTAATTCTTTTGCATTCAACTTTCATGCACAATAAGTTGAATGATTAAATAACTTTATTTAAAATTTCACTTGACTTCAATTCTTAATTAATTTATTACTTTAAATCTTATGTGCACTTTTAAGAAATTAAAATAACATTATTAATTTTTATAATTTAATCTTTTAATTTAATTCTTATATTTAACTCATGATTAGATCATGCGATCTAGAATTCTTAATAAATTTATATCTTTCAACTTTTTAATTTATTTTAGAACTTAATTGATAACATATTTAATTAATTTAAATAACAATAATATTTAGCATTTATTTAAAAATGAACTCCAAATATATTATTATTAAATTAAATAAATATTATCTTGTTCTAAATATATCTTAAACTTTAATTTGCAATTTTAATTCTTTTATTTAATTAATTAATTAATTAATTAAATATAAAGATATCATAATAATTCCTTATTAAATTAAATCATTAATTAGTCTTTTTTTAATTAGACTTAATTAATAGAAAATACACCAAGGACTCATAAAGCAACATACGAAAACCCATCATAGAAAAATACATACCAAATCAAACAGAAGGGTTATAATCACAAAATTACATCATTTGATGCATTCGGAGGGTACTAACTCAGATACTTGTCCTAATTATCAATTAGGACAATTGGCTAGAGGGTTTAGGATTTGGACTTAAGAGTTTATCTCCCCTCTCTTACCATTGAGATAGTGCGATAGGGTACGCTCATCCTGACAATTCAGGGAAGTCGATACCCGGTACCTGCAACCTGCATAAAATCCACGCATGTACAAACACAATATTCTAAGCTAAACAGGCAATGGCAGGAAGTGGTGCATCGTGTAGATCCCGACTAGCAGGTGACTACGACTCCCTTCCTTAACCATATCAGAAACACCATACATAAATAAAACAGCACGCACACCATACACATGCAGTATGGGGTAAGTATCCATAAGAGGCACATGAAATAATAAGCCATCCAACTAATCATCATCGATAACTAAAACCATTGAATAATCATCATACATGCATGAAATATAGAGTACCAAGTAATCTCATCATATAATAACTGAGTGTAAACATCATCTGATAATCTCTAAAATAATAATACTACTCATCAAACATAAATTGGCCTAAAAGAGTTTGGCAATCATAACATAAATGTAGCTCGAAAAATGTAAACTAGGGGCAGGCACTACATCCACCCCCCCTAGACTTAGGCTTACTCCTGGAAGCCTATAAACAAATAGGGATATAAATCTCGTAATCTAGATGCATCCTCCCATGTCGCTGAAGAGTCATCAGTAGGGTCCCATTGGACCCTTACCTGCTCTATGGTTCGACCCCTGAGGGTCAACTCCCGCTGCTCCAGAATACGACTTGGCTCCAAAGCCAGTTGCCCGTCCTCTACCTGTAATGCATTCCAATCAAGAATATGTACAACATCAGGAATATACTGTCTAAGTACTGAAACATGGAAAACATCGTGAATGCGAGCAAGGCTGGGCGGTAAAGCAAGACGATAGGCAACTGGACCAATCCTCTCAAGAATATCGAATGGTCCCACAAAGCGAGGTGCTAGCTTCGAGCCCTTTCCATAATGGATCGGACTCTTCCGCGGACGCACTCTCAAGAAAACCTTCTCACCCACAGCAAACTGCTTATCTGACCTATGAGCATCGGCATACTTCTTCTGCCTATCCTGTGCCGTTGTCAAGTGCTCTCGGATACGCACCACCTGTTGCTCCATGTCACGAAGCATCTCTGGGCCCAACAGGATGCGATCCTCAAGGCTATCCCAACTCAAAGGTGTACGACAAGGGCGTCCATATAAGGCTTGGAAAGGTGCCATGCCAATAGAACTGTGATACCCGTTGTTGTAAGCAAACTCCACTAGGTAGAGATAGTCCTCCCAATGGGTCTGCCTATCCATCACGTACATCCTCAACATATCCTCGAGAACCTGATTCACTCTCTCTGTCTGCCCATCTGTCTCTGGGTGATATGCTGAACTGAAGTTCAACTGTGCTCCAAGATCATGCTGTAGTGATGTCCAAAATGCGGACGTGAAAACATGATCCCTATCCGAAATGATCTTTCGGGGAATACCATGTAGTCTCACAATGTCACGCATGAAGACATTAGCTACTGAAGCTGCAGTGTAGGAAGACCTGATTGGTGCAAAATGTGCCACCTTGGTCAACCGATCAACGGTGACCATGATAGCATCATGACGACGAAGAGTCATAGGTAATCCTACTATGAAATCCATAGAGATGATGTCCCACTTCCATGAAGGAATGAGATTCGGTTGCAAAAGTCCTGCCGGATGCTGGTGTTCTGCCTTGACTCTCTGACACTCAAGACATCTAGCCACAAAATCAGCAATGTCGCGCTTCATCCCGGACCAATAGAATAAACGTCGCAAATCTGCATGCATCTTCTTGACACCTGGATGTGCCGAGTAAGGTGCACGATGGGCCTCTGATAGGATCAATATGCGAAGCTCATCCAGTAGCGGCACATAGATCCTTCCTGAAAGTCTCAAAAGGCCATCTGACTCTAGGACATAGCCTGAAAACTTTCCCTCCAAGGATCTCCCTGAATTGATCTCACTGCACACCTCCAGATACCATGAATCAGTGGGGAGTGCCTGAAGTATCTGACATCTCAAATCGACACTAAGGGTCATAGATGATATCACATGTTTCCTGCGACTCAAAGCATCATCTACGACATTCTCCTTCCCCTGGATATACTTCACCTCAAAGTCATACTCGCACAAAAACTCCATCCAACGCCTTTGCCTAGCATTCAGATTAGGCTGCGTGAATATGTACTGAAGACTACGATGATCGCTATGTAGTTCAAATCTGTGTCCCAACAAGAAATGTCTCCATCTCACTAAGGCATGAACTACTGCTGCTAACTCAAGGTCATGTGTAGGATAATTCAACTCATGATCCTTGAGTTTGCGTGACTCATATGCAATCACTCGACCATTTTGCATTAGAACTGCTCCAATACCCTCGAGGGAAGCATCTGTACACACCATGAACTCACCTTCTGGATCAGGTACAGCTAAGATCGGTGCACTGGTTAGAAGCTCTTTGAGTTTCTGAAATGCTTCTACACACTTTTCTGTCCAAAGAAACTTCTTTCCTTTCCTCTGAAGGGAGGTAATAGGGTGTGCTATTCTGGAGAAGTTTTGAACAAATCTGCGGTAATACCCAGCTAGACCCATGAAACTACGAATCTCCGACACAGTAGTGGGTGCAGGCCAATCTACTATTGCCTGGATCTTCGCAGGGTCTACAGAGATACCTTCGCCTGAAATAACGTGTCCCAAATACTGTATCTCTGATTGAAAGAAATCACACTTTGCCGCATTGGCATAAAGTTGATTATCTCTCAAGCACTACAAAACTAAACTCAAATGTTCCTCATGTTCCTTTTGGGACTTAGAATATATCAGAATATCATCGAGGAACACAAGAACAAATCTATCAAGATAGGAACGGAACACCCCATTCATTAAGCACATGAAAACTGATGGAGCGTTTGTCAGCCCAAAGGGTACCACTGTGAACTCATAATGCCCGTAGCGAGTTCGGAAGGCGGTCTTATGAATATCAGCCTCCTTGATGCGAAGTTGATGGTATCCTGACTTAAGATCAATCTTAGAGAACACTGTAGCTCCCTTGATCTGATCAAATAAATCATCAATCCTTGGTAAAGGATACCTGTTCTTTATTGTCACCTTATTCAGTTGTCTGTAATCGATGCAAAGGCGCAAAGAACCATCCTTCTTCTTCACAAAGAGCACTGGAGCTCCCCATGGTGATACACTAGGTCGAATACTACCCTTGGCCAAAAGTTCCTCTAACTGCAAACGCAACTCACTTAGCTCCTGAGTGGTCATACGGTAAGGAGCTCTAGAGATAGGTTCCGCTCCTGGAGTGAGCTCAATGCTAAAATCAATGTCTCTCTTCAGAGGCATGCCTGGAATCTCGCTCGGAAAGACATCAACATACTCCTGTAAAATAGGGTGATCTAGGGTCTTCCTCGTAGATTCTTCCTCATCAAGCTCATTTACCGAAACGGCAAATACCTGACACCCCTTACGAAAGCCTCGCTTAAGTTGCATAGCAGAGATCATCCGTAGGGATATAGGCCTCGGTATCCCCACAATCTCCACATCCTTCCCTTGGTCATCCTGACACAAAATGGTCTTCTTTCTGCAGTCAATACTAGCCCTATGAGAGCCAAGCCAATCCATACCTAAGACCACATCGTAGGAGCCAAGAGGAATAACTCAAAAATCGACTGAAGTCTCAAACCCTCCTATGCTAAGTCCACACTTGTGAACTACCGAATCTGTGGAAACTTTAGCACCTGAGGCTAGTTCCACTTGCCAACCATGGTCTTGCTTAACCGACTCCAGCTTACACTTATCAACTAGAGATGGAGAAATGAAAGAATCTGTAGCACCTGAATCAAATAATACAGAGAGAGGTGTACCTCGGATAGCTCCTGTAGTCTCAACTACTGTCCCCTGATGGTCTGCCTGACGGTGATCCACCGCTGCAAATACTCTATGAGATCCACCTGTATTACCGACTGTAGGCTCAGATGCTGCTGGCCTGGGTCCTGAATACTGAGATGTTCGTTGTGGGCAGTATGCTGCAATATGACCAATCTGTCCACATGAATAACATCCCGTGCCTCTGCCAGATCCTCTCCCTATAGGTGGTGCATTCGATCGCTGGTGGCTACCCCTGCTAGCAAAAGACTGGTTGCTCTGTGCAGGCCGAGATTGCTGATTCTGCCTATTACGTTGAGCATTGCGATTGATCCTAGGGTTGGATCCACCGCCACCACTCTGTGCCTGAGGGTAAAATCCCTTATGCTGCTGAGGCTGCTGCTGAGAATGCTGATGAGAATGCGGCTGAGAATACTGATTCCTCCTAGGGAAGGGAGGCTTCCTGATTCCACCGGAATTGTGGTTGCCCTTAGGTCCTGCTATAGTAGGCGCTCCCACAAATCCTCCTTGCCCAAAGTTAACACTCTGCTCTACCAGGATAGCTCGATGTACCGCATCCTTGAGGGTCTTAGGTTCAAATACCTTAACACCCCCAATAAAACGGTTGTTCAAGCCTCGAATGAAATGTTGTGCCAACTGTGCTGGGTTGTCACTGAATCCTGAAAAAGGCATGAGCTCATAGAACTTGCGCTCATACTCTACAACGGTCATAGTGAACTGTCTCAGGTTATGGAACTCATCTGCCCTATGCTGCTTCCATTCCTCTGGTAGGAATCGCTCATGAAAACTCTCCAAGAAAATCTCCCAAGTGACACTACCCATGTCAATGCCCAACTTCTTCTCCTCAATAGTCCACCAAGTGGCTCCAAATAACTCTAGATTGGTAATGGCAAACCTCGCTTTGACATTACTGTCAAAGTCCTGCATAGCAAAAATCCTGTCAAGGGCAATAATCCACTGCTCAGCTACATACCCAGAACCTTGCCCATTAAAGGGTTTGATCTTGGACCTCTGAAGATCCTTCATCTGAGAAGATACTATGAATCTATGTCGGTCCTTCTGAGGACTCCTAGATCTGCGTCTATGCTCATGTCCATCCTGGTGTGCTCTATCCTGCTCAAGAACAGGAGGTAAGCGATCAATAAGGGTCCGCATCATTTGCCTCAGATCAACCTCCTCAGAGTCGGCATGTCCCTCATCGTGGTTCTCTTCCTGATGCTCACTGACATGCTCTTCCCTATTCTCTTCCTGAATGGGGCTCTCATGGATAGACTCATGAACACTAACATCTCTGCCTCGTCCACGACCTCTGCCACGGCCAAGGCTACGGCCCCTAACGGAAGATCTCGTCCCAGATACCATCCTACAATAATATCCAAGACACAAGATGCTAAAATAACCATGAAACATACTACTGAAATACATAGATAAAAGACACATATTTTGCAAACAAGATATTTTCAATTTTTAGTTTACCTATAATTTCAGTTTAAGTATAATTTCAGTTTTGAAGTTTTGAGTGTTGAAGTATGAATAAAATAGGTAACTAATAGTTTATATACAGTTTCAGTTCAACTAGCTTCAAGTCTTAGTTTAAGGTTTGCATTTTTATTCAACTAGTTAACACTAGTGGCGTTCCAATATACCCAGAGCTCCCAATGTAGAAACTTAGGCTCTGATACCAGATGTAACGCCCCGCCAAGGGATCCAAAAGAATTAACCTAAAGTTTCACTAAGTTTGCTAAACATTTTTTTTTTTAAAAGTAAGAAAGTATGACATACACATCAAACAAGTAGTAGCGGAAGCAATAACATGTAATCATCGACAAACATACATTGCAAGTTACATTTCTTAAAGATCCCAAGACGTTGAGTCACGTTTAAATTTAATTAATTCTAAGTCTAACAACTAACACATACATATAACAGAATAATCAGAAACTCCAATGTCCATAATATACATTTGTTCCGAATGCTCCTTGGCAAATTAATTCGGAATGCTCATTCATCCACTGTACATGTCACAGGGTATGAAAGGCTTAAAAGAATATACATACGTAAAGATCAAGATACAACATCCTCAAATCCATGATACAAAGTACAGTAAAAATATATGAAACTATTCACCATACATGATACATCCATACATCCATAATGATAAAACATCTATCATAAAATCTAACCATCCATCATACTAATCCAAGAACATAGTGAAGGTAAATGCCAATCACGAAATCTCTAGCCACGGTGACCACGGAACGGATCTCATTGGTAAGAGTAAAAGCACTACCACCCGACCGCGTGGAACCTAAATGGTCCACTCCCACTGTGCTGAGGAGATAGTCTCAAGTCCCAAATAGGATAACAAAACCTATAATCATAAATACTCTCTAAGTCCAGGAAATCCTATAAGTATGCTAACTCAAGGGTTCCTAAAATGACCGACATCTAAATCCCAGAGGTACCACAAGACACGTAGGAAACCTAATATGCAAGCGGGAAAGTGTCATCGCAAAAGTCATGTAGAAGTTACCCGAGCAATCCCTTAGGAATCCCGGGTCCCTACTGATCCTGCGGCCACTAGTATCCTCTCGTACTGACGAGGCATACTATGGTATGCAAGGTCGTAACCAAGCGTCCTCTCTACCCCATCCTAGTCTGTACTAGCACTCATGGCATGGGAGAGAACATACAATTATCTTGTTAGGTTCATTTTCTCTCATTTAGTGTAAATGTTTTCACTTATTAAAAATGACTTACAATGGGTTTCTCAAGGCAGCCACTTAGGGCTCCGACCCCCATTGCAAGCCACTTCCCGACTCTACACATAGATAACCTACCCTAGCTCATGAACTCATAAATCAAAGAATCATAATAAACCATCTCAGTCCTATGCGAGCAACTGAAAATATCATAAAAAGATAATCCACAAAATATATCAGTTCTTCATGAGCAACAGATAACATCAAATAGTAATCAAGTAATCACGACAGTTCTCTATTAGCAACTGAAGGCATCAATGATAAGTCACAAAATCCAATGGTTCTCTAATGAGCAACCAGAAAGTAATACAAGTATAACTGATCGAGACTCAGAAATGGTTAAGTTAGGTATTCTCAAATACATACATCTCAGCTTCACACCAGGAAACTGGAAAGCAATCAAAAACAGTAAACACAATCATGTCATAGAGCACTTCATCACATTACCATGGTCAGGTTAAGAAAGATCGAGACCAAATCATCAAGACATCACATTCACAAACCCCGAGCCTCTGGTAACAACCTGAACTGGTCAACGCTAAACCAACCCCAAAACATTCAAAGTACAAAGACAACATCAAAGTCTCAGAGATTGGATCTGAAAGTATATTATTTAAGTTAAGGTAAGGTTTGTGTTTTAGTTCAATGTCGAATTCAAGTAACAAAGTTTTCACAACTACCCTTTTTCGAATAACCCAGTTCTATAATAATTTACATTAAATCAGTATCCAATTTTATAATTTAGTCAAATAACATTCCTTATTAATTAACTTAATTAAACTAATTTTAATTAAATTAATTAATATTTATTAGATCTAATTAATTATTTTAATCCAACCAATAATTGTTAATTTATTAATATTTAAACAAAATTATTAATAAATTACAATTTACAACTATAACAATGCAATTAATATTTATTTATTAAATATTAAAAAAAATTAATATATTATAAAAATTAAATATATTATAATTTTTATTATTTAAAATTTTTAATTAAATAAAATTCATTTTTTTAATAATTAAAATTTTTTTTTTTAAAAACTGAATTCCCAACGTTTATAGCCCGTCGGCTTTGGCCGCAGGCCTGCGGTCGCAGGGCCTGCGGCGGCAGGTACTCTGTACTTGCCGTCGCAGTACCTGCGACGCAGGTACTGTCGGCCTGCGCCGACAGTGGGGGCGGGTACGGGGTAATTCCCTCCCCCCCACTTTATTAAATTTAAATATATATATATTTTTTAAATTAAATTTATTCTAATACAAATAAAATTAGTTTTTATTTTAAAAATTAATTTTGTTTAATTAATTAATTTTTTTTTTTTTTTTTTAATAAAAACAATTTCTTCCAAAGGGGTAAATATGTAATATATAAATAAATATATATATATATATATATATATATATATATATATATATATATATATATATATATATATATATATATATATATATATATATATATATATATATATATTTTTTTTTTTTTTTTTAATTTTCCTATATTTTTTTATCCAGAACTTTTCAATTCATTAAAACAAAACCCTTATTAAATTAGATCTTAATTTCTAAATCAAGAAAACAATGGTTCTAATTAATTCATCCAGTCTCCATGGATACAAAAATTATTGACGAATAATTAATAACTTCACAAGATTTGAAAGCTTAAAACTTTTATCACAGAGAATTCAGATCTACAAACCCCAGACACGAAGAAGACAGGAAGGGATAATTGCATATTTAATGGATAAAAAAACACAAGACCCTACCTGATCCTGATGCTATTATGCAACCTCCAGAAAACTGTATGCGAATTCGCTCCTCTCAATAACCTTCCCCTTCAAGACTTTCTTCGTATCAGCCTTCTGAAATTTGCTTCCAAAAATTGTCTTCCTCCCCAAAAATTCTCGTCCAAATTCGTATATCAAAAAAATGAACCCCCAAAGTTGTGATAAGCAAATTCTCCTCAATTCGGGGCACTAATTGTGCGTTTACCCGAGAAGACTCTTTGCACAACTCAGTTAACTCAAATTAACTTTTATTATCTTTTCTAATTCTTTTGCATTCAACTTTCATGCACAATAAGTTGAATGATTAAATAACTTTATTTAAAATTTCACTTGACTTCAATTCTTAATTAATTTATTACTTTAAATCTTATGTGCACTTTTAAGAAATTAAAATAACATTATTAATTTTTATAATTTAATCTTTTAATTTAATTCTTATATTTAACTCATGATTAGATCATGCGATCTAGAATTCTTAATAAATTTATATCTTTCAACTTTTTAATTTATTTTAGAACTTAATTGATAACATATTTAATTAATTTAAATAACAATAATATTTAGCATTTATTTAAAAATGAACTCCAAATATATTATTATTAAATTAAATAAATATTATCTTGTTCTAAATATATCTTAAACTTTAATTTCCAATTTTAATTCTTTTATTTAATTAATTAATTAATTAATTAAATATAAAGATATAATAATAATTCCTTATTAAATTAAATCATTAATTAGTCTTTTTTTAATTAGACTTAATTAATAGAAAATACACCAAGGACTCATAAAGCAACATACGAAAACCCATCATAGAAAAATACATACCAAATCAAACAGAAGGGTTATAATAACAAAATTACATCATTTGATGCATTCGGAGGGTACTAACTCAGATACTTGTCCTAATTATCAATTAGGACAATTGGCTAGAGGGTTTAGGATTTGGACTTAAGAGTTTATCTCCCCTCTCTTACCATTGAGATAGTGCGATAGGGTACGCTCATCCTGACAATTCAGGGAAGTCGATACCCGGCACCTGCAACCTGCATAAAATCCACGCATGTACAAACACAATATTCTAAGCTAAACAGGCAATGGCAGGAAGTGGTGCATCGTGTAGATCCCGACTAGCAGGTGACTACGACTCCCTTCCTTAACCATATCAGAAACACCATACATAAATAAAACAACACACACACCATACACATGCAGTATGGGGTAAGTATCCATAAGAGGCACATGAAATAATAAGCCATCCAACTAATCATCATCGATAACTAAAACCATTGAATAATCATCATACATGCATGAAATATAGAGTACCAAGTAATCTCATCATATAATAACTGAGTGTAAACATCATCTGATAATCTCTAAAATAATAATACTACTCATCAAACATAAATTGGCCTAAAAGAGTTTGGCAATCATAACATAAATGTAGCTCGAAAAATGTAAACTAGGGGCAGGCACTACATAATGGTGAAAAAAAGAATTCTTGGCGTAAATAAGTATTTACTTATTACACTTACTTAAGTTTACTTAGGTTAATGCATTATTTAATTATTTTGCATTATTTTATTATTTTTATTTGTGAGACACTTAGGAGTTTGCACACCTTTTGAGTTGTCATGTTGACAACACAGGAGTACGCAACTCTATTTGAGCACATGGTGTCTACAACACTGTTTTGTGTGTCCCACCCTTGTAGGCTTATCCTCTCATCACTGCACTTACTTTCGTGCTTAATGGAGGATAACCCATATCTAGTGGACATGTGCTTGGTTGTATGACACATCATGATGCTAACTTCTATGCATTCTAGAAGCTCTCCTGAGGCCTTTATATTCAGGCACTCCTAGTGTACTCTATGAGGAACAAGTTATTGAATACATTGTTATTCTGATTATACTCTCTCTTTTTGGTCTACTGTGTGCTTGTGTTTGAGTTCTTAGTTCTTGGGTGAATTTTTTCCTTAGGCAAATTCTTACAAGAATGAATTGTAAGATTTATCTAGAAAAATAGGTAAACACAAAAAGTGATAATGAATGGTGTTGTATGCCCAACCATTGGAAGTGATTTCTATTAATTGTAAAAGGAAACTAAAAGATTCAATTGCTACTTCAGCTTTGAAAAACACTTGATAATTGTAAATATAAGTAGCGCTCCCCTCTATTAAAACATAATAATGTGCTTACTCACAAATATAGAATGATAGAAAAATCTCCACAAATTAATGTGTTTATATAAAGAAAATAATGTAATACACATGTCAGCAATCATTAGAATAGGAAAGTTGACAACAAGCTTATTTATTCATTTATCAAATCCAATATAAGGAAAGCTAAAAATATTTAAAAAACCTTTAGTATTCTAGAGTCCCATCAGATTGGCAAACCGATAAATATAACTTAAAAAATTAGCTTTATTAATAATAGTATTAACATAGGGAAAATCAAGGCTTTATTAATAATAGCAGTAAGCTGAAGAAAATGTGAGAGTTTGAATCCACCACTGAGTTCCACATATGAAATAACTTGACCCTACCCCAGTCAGTGCAATTTTCATATTCCTCCTCTAAACTTCCCAATCAAATTGTTCATGTTGCATGAATCATATGCATACTTTTGCACCTCCAGCCATGAGAGTCTTTTTGCAATCATGCTCAATGTAGGTGATTGAAAAAAAAAAAAAAACATTCTTAAGAAATATTTAGAGAACTCCCCTAATTTGTGAATGGAAGGCTTGGTATGAAAGCTACTGGAGATTCCTTTTTTCCAAAATTTTCTGTTTTTCCACACTAAATGACAATCTCTTTGTTCCATTTTGAATGAAACAATTTATTTTTATAAAGAAAGTAAAAAGAAAATCCATTAAATTGGGAGTTATAAAATAAAATTTTCTACTAAATTAGAAATATAGACGATATATTCAAGAATTAGAAATTGGGCAATAAAAGGCAAAGATCAATTATGGAAAAAAGCTAAAATAAGTTAAGAGTTAGAAAATATGAAAGTATGACAAGGACCGACAATTTATAGGTACAAAATTGTAAAATCTAGAAACAAAGTTCTCATATATAAGTCTATTAACTTAAATTTTTTTTTTTAAAATAAATTAAATTAGACTTATATATATAACCCTTACACTTTCAACATAACCCTTACACTCTTTCAACATGCAAATTATATAAACTTAAAAAAACTTAAATAATATGAAGCACATAGACTGATTCTTACACTAAGCATTGAGAGAGTAGAATAAATTATGACTTATTATAGAAAATTTTACCCAATTGTCTAATTAACTTGCGAGCTTTTGTAGAGAACAAAGTGCTCCATATGTCTCTGCTTGAGATGTGATAATAATCTGCGCATTGATTTCCATGTCGTCTCGTTTCTAGATATTATAGGGTCTTTGGGTCGAGCAATCAAGTTTGAAAATCATAATCTAATGTAATCTTTAGAGAAGACAAATTCATACAGGCTCTCATTTATCGAGTTTCAGAAAGCTAAATAACATGGCAGAGTGGACGGCCAAAAGCTAAATAAAACAAAAGAAGACGACGACATTGCCGAACATAAAGTTGGGTTCACATAATGCCACGAACTAAGGACTCAATTAGCTTGGCTTCTGTGATAAATCTGTCACTGCATTTGCTGTGGCCTTCACTGTACTCCCTCCTTCCATTCCAGCAATCTTCGCCTCCTCTTTCATCTTTTTCATTTTCTCCCTCGCCTTTCTTCCCTCCTTTCCTTCCATCAATTCCCTCACCGCCCTTTCCACCTCTCCTCTTCTCACAAATCCATCGCTTTCCATCCTCAAATCTATGCCTACCTCAATCTGTTTCACCAATATGACCCTGTTCATTCTCTGATCGGCAGCCCGAGGCCAGGCGATCATGGGAACTCCATGACAAACATTCTCCAGTGTAGAATTCCACCCGCAATGTGAAAGAAATCCACCAGTAGATGGGTGAGAAAGAACAGCTACCTGAGGAGCCCAATTCAGAACAACCAGCCCACGGTCTCTGGTTCGACTCTCAAAACCCTCCGGCAAAAGCTGAGAAATCTCAGTTTCCAGAGAAGAATTAGAATCCCCAGACTTGTACCGACGCACAATCCACAGGAAGCGGTGGCCGCTGCCTTCGAGTCCAATTGTGAGATCTGCAATTTACTCCCTTGACAAAATGGCTCTGCTTCCGAATGCCACGAACAGAACAGAAGATGGAGGCTGCTGATCTAACCATTGAAGGCACCTTGACTCGTCCTGAGCATCAGAATCTGATGACGACATCAAGGGGCCTATTGGATAAATACGAGGGTTTCCTGCCGCTCGAAGGGTTTCCATGGCTTCCTCCTCCAGTTCAGCAAATGTGTTAATGAGAATCCCCGATGCTTCCCTGAAGCGGGAGCCATGATGGACAAGCCAATAACACGCAGAATTTGACCGGTTATGGAGAGTAGTGGGCAGATCCCTGGCTGAAATCAGCGGAAGCCCCGGAATCTCCACTTTAGAATCGGCGTCCTTTAATGAAATCTCAGTCTCGGAGACGAGGTCGGGAAAATGTAACATGAAGCAAGCAACAGCAGCAGAGGCTGGACAGAATCTCTACTAGCTTTCATACCAAGCCTTCCATTGGTGTCTCGTTGAAAAATCTCAAATATATAGGGGTAAATGAAGAAGAATAAGTGTCACAGATACATGTAAGACATTTGTATTCAAAATAGAACTAGATTTTACAAGTTAAATCTAAATCAACATTTCATATAATAGAGAACGAACAAATGTTAGTTTCATTCATTACAATAATAGGAAAAGTATCAAATGCCTCTATTTTGTTAAAAGTTATATAAAAGGACCCATTGATAAACACCAATGGAAGACAACACAAGCAAAGCATGTTCTATGGACAATTAAGATAATCTTGAAATGCACACTCAATCTCCCTTAGATAAGTGTAATAGCTATAATAGTTGAGTTGTTGTGCATTGATTTCTTGCCAAACTTCCTCTGATTTGATGATCTCAAAATCTTGAACATCACATGTATGTATACTCGCCACTTTTAAAGCAGATCGAGTGAAAACACTTTATGGAGAAGATGTTTAACCTTTGACAAGAAAGTAATATAAGAAATTCAAACTCAAGTCCTCTTCCTTCCTAATTCATATTATATCCTTGCTAGAAACAATTGCTAATTAGAAATATAGCTAACTACCATCAATTGATAGAACCCTTTTCTAAGCTAAAATTACTCCATATATAGCATAATATTTATGGAATTGTGGAGTTACTGGTTACGAGTGGAACCTATCAGCCATATTGGCCCCATTTGCCTCTATTGCAAACCATAATGGTGAAGAAGACATTTCATATTCAATAGATGAAGAACAGGAAGTTGCCCATCTACTGGCTACAGAATTAGAAGATGTTAGTTCAAAAGTAAGATATAAAGATGTTAAATAAATAAAATAAGATAGTACATGCAATACATACACTAATGAACATTTTAGACTTCATGTTGCTGCCTTATAAAACAAGGTAGCATACATATACCATAAAGTAAGGAACAACACAAGTGAATATGGAAATGGATGAGCTCCTAATCAGTCTTGGTGTTCTCTTTCAGATGTAACATTTAAATTGCACTAACATTGAGTGAGTCTATCAACTTGTAAGAGAACTTGAACCAAGAGACCATAAATTAAAATATTTGTATAGAGAATCTTGGGAAGAGAAATATGTGACTTGAAATTGTGTTCCACATAACTTCTTGATACACCTAGTTGGCAATCAAACTAACTTACTAGTATCACAAAATTATCTTCCCTATTGTGTCATTTTCTATAGCCTGATAACAAAAACTAGGAAATTCGAATAGAATAAACTCCTTGATATTAGTTTCATTCCTCAAACCTATTGTGATTCATGGAAGATCAATTGCAATAAGGAACCATGTGTTACACAAGACAATTAGGTGACAACCACATGTAATGCACATTAATTGGTAGTCCTACAATTTAAGAACATGAAATCTAGAATAATTCATGCAAAAAGCTTTATAGAACTCACAAGTAGAAGGTTCTACCTTCATATATAATGTGAATTTGTATTCATGTGACACAATGTGTGTTAAACTATATTCAGTTTCTTTTTGACCAATAATGACAATCTACTAGGAGTGGATCTCATAAGAAATTTGAATCAAAGATAATAACAATTGATGTGCTCTACGTCTCACATGGTTGAGTTCATATGGTATTACTGAAGAGAACCGGAGGCAATGTAATCAAAATTACAATCTCTGGTTTATATATTATGTATTAATTAAGCAAATGGATCAATATAATAATTTGAAAAAGTATCTATGAGAGTACAATACAATAAATATAGGGATGGGGTTAAAAATTTATAGTCGGTATCCTTATCTCTTCATATCTTCAATATAATTGAATATACAACCAACTCATATAAATAAACATTTTATGCTAAATTTGTAAAATTAACAAAATTGAAAAAATGTTTAATATAAATATTTCTAACCTAAATATATTTTTAGCAATTATTTTTTATAAGTTAACTATTTTGTAACAATGAACATATTTTAAAATCATCAAATAAAAACATCGAAATGATCAAACTGCCATTAAAATGTAAAGATTGATGTGCTTACAAAATTTCAAGTCTACACTTTCTGAGGTTTGTTTAGATCCAAACAAAATGTCTACATCGAAAGTCCAAGTAAAAAAAAAAGCTATATTTGCATCATGAGAAAAAAGTAGAAAGATTGTAACAAATATCCAATCTGGATGAAGGGCTTACTATGACCCATGAAATGTGAGGAACCATGAAGATGTGTAGCCTTCGCTGCTTGAAAAATGTTGTTGTTGTTACTTGACAATAGTATCGCTATAAATGTAAAGCCTAAAGTGTTAGGGATGTGAGGTGTGAGTTGTAGGACATTGTTTGTTGCACTTGTCAAGACTTTTCCCATTTTTATATATCTTGACTTAATTTGAAAACTATTATACAAAGTCATAGACTTGTACAAAAAAACCACAAGAAAAATGACAAACCTGTGGAAAAATTAAAACTACAAGCAGAAGCTGTAGAGACTAGTTTACTTTACAAGGAGATATGCATGTCTAATTTATACTTCTACACATTGCAATATCCTCTAAACATGGCATTGAAGGTTTCATGTAAGCACTTAAATAGAATTTCAATTTGATGGAAGGGCTCCTCATTTTAATGCAATTGTAAATGGGTTCACAAAGTTGTAGTCATGGCTAATTCAAAATATCAAACTAGATGAAACAACATACATAATTGATACTTCAACACTAAAAGATAGTTTGGAGAGGTTGCACAGGCAACTCTATAGGGAAAAGCAATATAAATCATATTTCAAGTATTCAAAAAAAATAGTGATGAGATCTCATCTTTTTCATAGCAATTCCCAATTTCTTCTTATGATCTATATACTTTCCTCTATGAGAAAATCCCTCACTCAATCCTAAAATTAGAAAAAGATCACCGATAAAATTATCTCATTGAATCTTCCATTTATGTGAAGCCCATTACTTTACACAAGATAGGGTAGTTTGGAAGGTGGATCAATGGAAGCCAGAAATAAGAAGCAAGAAGAGAACTTGTTGGACATTTATTGCTATATACCATATGTTGATTTCTATCTATGGATGAAACTACCAATTTCTTGAAAGGAATGGGCTGTCAGCTTTGCAAAGTTTTTGTGGTGGGAAAAGCACATACACTTAACTAGTTGCTCATGGAGAAGCTTGATATTCATAGCACTCAGACTGGCTGGACAGCTGAGTGTAGACAGAGTGGACAATGTAGTGGGTGAGTTATGTTAAATGGTGTGTTGGACAAGCTATCAATGGGCACGATCTTATCATACTCCCATATCTATAAATAAGATTTCTCTAAGATTTTCTCATTATGAGAGTTGTTGAGAGAAATTAGATTTTGATAGTCCTTTCCTTAAGATTGCATTTTTATTCAAGTGCCTTTCATGATTGTAGAAATATATGATCACAAAATCAAATATGCCTTTTATGATTGTAGAAATATATGCTCACAAAATCAAATATACAACCTCAAACTGTTTTCTGGTATTTTATCTATGGGTTTGAGACAAATTGGGGCAAATTCTGGCCAATGTGAGACAAATCCCAATTGGAGTGAACTCCAAAAAGAGAAAATTCTAGAAACTGATTTGAAATACCATTTTTGGGCATGAAACCAAAACAACAATGGTTTGGAGTGTGTGAAAGGCTTTTTTGTGTATTGTCATCCACAAAGGTGTAATGGGAACCAAATCTTGACATTTATAAATGTGCATAAAAATGGAGTTTCATTGATAGAATCCTTAAAATTTATTGCGTTTGCATTTAAGGCTCAATATGACCCAACGTGGAGTATCTGAAAACCTTGATTTGGAAACCATTTTGGTATAGTTGTTTATAGGTGTGAGACAATTTCTGGTTACAAGTAACCTCACAAGGAAAGCCTATCGACTAATTAAATAAATAAATAAAATACATCATAGCTGTATTGTGATTTTGAAGTTACTTGTTAAAACCAAACAATTAGTCAAATCAAGGTGCAAATATGTTGCTATGTAGACAGTGCTGATGGAATAGAAAGTTAGACTCATAAGGCATTTTCACGTCTGTGACTTTAAACCCATCGACTAGATCTTGAGATGTTGCAAATCATTTGAATCCAGAGTTAGAAAATACGTAGGGCAAGGAAGGCCAAAAGCAATTTCAGATGATGCCTATTTATTTTCCACCTTTACTAATCAAAACCTAAAATTTGACTCATCTTTTGCAAGGAAACTGCAAGGCAATTTCTATTGTAAGCAATATTTTACGGTGGTGACTACCATGATAGTTGTTATTTCCCCATATTTGCACTTGCAACACTATAAATGTCATTATTTTGTAATAGAAGACATTAAGAAATACAATGGTGAATGAATGATAATATTTTCCTGAGCAGAGTAGAAAAAGAGTAGAAAAGGTAAGTGGGATCCAATGCTAGCTAGATAGTGCGTAAACATATGTATTTCAAAATAATAGCTTTGGAACGAGGTATATGAATCAAATCATAAGAGACATTGGGTTTTTTTCTCCAATCACTTTAAAAAGTGAGGTATCGTCAAAAAGATGGAGAAATATTTTTAAAAATGGAGAGAATTCATAACTCAACTTTTGAAGAAAAGTTTTGAAAGACATGACAAATGGCTTTTCCGACACTCTTGTTAGATAATTATTATAGATATGTTTGGTTTGACCCGTTCCTATTACACTTCACAAAAAAAACTCTATAGCCTCCCCAAACTGCCCACAAGTAGAATATCCAAATATCATGGCATTCCAAGTGGCAACATTTTTTTTAGGCATTTTGTCAAACACATGGCGTGCATCAACCAAGCTGCCATATTTCACATACATGCTAATGAGATTGTTTCCTATAAAAGTATCATGTCTGAATCTTCTGTGTACTATTAGAGCATGGAATCACTTTCCTTGTCTGAACTCTTTAATGTGGGTGTAGTCTTGCAGAATCTCACCATATCTTTCGAAGTCTATCTCTAAAATATCCAGAGATTCAATCAATCCTAATACTTTCTTGAACAATCTAGAATTCACATCTATCTTGCACATTTCATACAAAATATCCAAAGCTTTGTCTCCATGATCATTTTGGATATATCCTATCATTATATGGAATTCCAAGAGACCACATATCTTTGAGGCATGGCATCAAACACTTGGAAAGCCTGAAGCAGGTCCCCAAATTTACTATAAATATCCACAAGAACGTTTGTCATAGTCACATCTAATGAAACCCTTGTTTTGATAACAAGGGCATGCACTTGTTCCACATCTAGACTATTGACACGTGCTCTTAGAAGGCTCACAAAAGTAGATCCATTTGGCTTGAGCCACTCCTATTGCATTTCAAAAAAGAGCTTCACAACCTTCCCAAATTGTCCACCAGTAGAATATCCATCTATCATTGCATTCCATGTAATGACATTTCATTCAGGCATTTTGTCAAACATGTGGCATGCGTCTTCTAGCCTGCCACATTTAGCATACATGCTAATGAGATGGTTTCCTATAGAAGCATCTCGTTTGAATCCCTTGTGGACAATGTGAGTGTGGAATTTCTTTCCTCATCTCAAATCTCTACCACAAGCACACTTGTGCAAAGTATCACGATACCTTTGCAAGTCCGCCTGTAACATATCTTTCAATATCGATCCTTTCTTTAACAATTTCTTCGCATTCACACTGGGCAATTCTGTCAAACTAGTTGTGGCAGTGAGATTTTGAGATGGGCATGTTTGATGGTGTACAGATCTAGTTTTGCTTCTTATATTTAAACCCTGGAAATAGGGAAAAAATGTCAACTTGATTCCTCATTATCATTCAAATTAAATTGCCGAAAACATGTGTCAGTATATGAGTTGTCACTGTGTTTGAAATCAATATCGATAAATTATTTTCTATCAACTATTTTGTGGTGTGAGACAATTTTTGGTTGGAGGCAACTCTAGAAGGAAAGCCTATCAGCTAATTATAATGATATAATTTGCATATATATATATATATATATATATATATATATATAGGGCATATGCACCGAGTTGTGGTGCCAAAAAGGTGACAAGTTTTTTTTTCTTCCCTATTTTCAATAGCACGCACGTGCTATAGCGTGCACACACTATAGCGCGTACGTGCTATAGTGCGTGCACACTATTAGCAAAACCAAAAATGTATATATGATGGGCTGCACACTCGCAATCCATCATTCTCATCAGCATTTTTTGCTATTGCTACAAAGAGCAGCGCGTACGCGAGTTAAAAATTAACATTTTCACCATCCTTTGTCAAAATGCCTCCTCACCGATGAAATCCAAGACCACAAGCACACCCGTGACAATGCCATAAGTGATATAAACTTAAATTTCCATTGTTTGATATGTTTTTCATATTATTTTGTAGGTTTTTTATATTGTTTTTTAGGGTTTTTAAAAAATTCATTTAGATTTGTTTATTTATTTGGATTTCAATTGATTTTTTATCAGGAAATGTCCATAATCAACTGGCAAATCCAAAAGAACCTCAAAACCAAAACCCTCCTCAAGAAGAACAACAAATTCCACAACCCGAACCAATTGCAAGACCTCTACCAGGCACACAAGAAAATGTAATAAATGAAATAGAGAGAGGCAAAACTGAATTAGGAAGACTCATTGCTCAGTTGAAAGAATCCGGACAAACCAATCTAATGAGGGCTCAATTGGCATCATCCCTTGAATCCATTAACACCCAGATAGCCTTAGTTAGTGGTCAGTTAGATATTTGGCGGGTTAAGAGGGATGAACAAAAAATATTTTATGCAAATAAATTGTCATATGAAGATGTTAAAAAAAAAGAAATACCAAAAGGTAGTATATGTGCATTATTTAGAAAACTCGGTGAGAAAAATACTGTTAGAGAGGGTACTAAACGATTCCCCATCCATTGGTGCATACACGATGCTATTAGAAATAATTTTTGGGATAGATGGTGGATGGTTTTTGATGCCCCTCCTTGCAACAATCATGAGGTCCCCATGTATTTTTTGAAGAAATTATATTATGAGCTTGTCCTTGGGGAGATCCCTAATTATTTTAATATATTAGACTCCCAAGGTAGAGGTGGGGGGTCATCATTTGAGAGGTCAGGAGCACGTCGTGACCCTAATGTAGTTAGGGCACCTGTGGTCAAGCCACAACGCGAGCATGTGACTATTCCTTTAGTTGTGAAGGAACATGTAGAGGCCAGCGCTCTAGAGACCATTAATGCTTTGACGCAGACCCTCATCCATTCCACGAGCCCATTAGTTGAGGGGGAGCCTTCTATGCATCATGGTCGCATGTGCACTTCATGTGGATCCCTATGCACATTTGGCACTCATGCTGGAGATGGTGCGGATGATGGGCTTGTCAACGATCAGTTCTTGAACGACACATTTGGCATTGACACACAAGTAAATTACAATTATAATTTACTAATTTGATCACATTTCATATGTATAGTGAATGATTAATTAATTAGCATCTATTGACATTGTTCAAAATTTAGGGTCAGAGTGTTGCTGGGCCTAGCAGCGATCCTCTAGGTCCATTTTTTGTCCCTTCCATGAGTCCAGAGGAATGTATTGATTTAATAATTTTAATTAATACATATATTTATTACGTAATCATATTAAGGATTGACAAAAAAAATTATGCATGTGCATTAGTTCTCCACAGGACCCTCAACCTTTACTACGGACTCAGAGCATAGACATCATACAAGCTTCACATAGGTACAATTGTTTCATGTTAATTTAATTCATTTGATTATATTTATTTCATGTTTCATGTTAGATGTAATGTGTATTGTATGACATGCAGCTCATGATGTTAGTCACACCTCCTCATCTGTGACAGTTTGTTGATAGTGGAGTGGCCACAGTTGTGGCTAGCTCATAGCCATTGATGGAGGTATGAAAGAATTTTCTTCATTTTAGTTGTTGTTTATAATAGTTAGTCTCAAAATTTCTAATGTTATTTATAAGTGATTATATTTTTTGAATTGTTGTAGGGTCTCGTCACGCCTGATCATCCACAAGCATTCGAGGTGGACTTACAGAGTGACTATTTGATGGCGGTAAGAAAATAATTGATTTTGTGTGTACATATATTTGATTTCAATGTATAATAAATATTGATTCATATCTACTTTCTTTGTATTAGTTAGAGTTGGAGAAGAGCCTCAACAAGAGGTCAAGTGAGCATGTCAGGAGGACCCCATCATCTCCACCATCTCCCTCTACACGATGGTAGAGAAAGTCGAGAGACTTGTTTCCTTCCCCTCATGGGAAGGAAAAGATATAGTTGATCTACACATGCATATATATAGGCATCAGTGGACATATTCAATACACATTTGATGTATATGACATTCTATATTTGATGTATGAAATTATTCGACTTATGACATTATTGGTTAATATATGATATGTTTGTTCATATATGACATTATTGGTTATCATAATATATTATGTGTTTGTCAATGTACATGACATTATTGGTTATCATTTTATATTATATGTTTGTTCATGTATGACATTAAATTAGATATGTTCATGCATGACATTAAATTAGATATGTGCATGTATGCCATTAAATTAGATATGTTTATGTATGACATTAAATTCAATACCTAATCTATTCAAAATTTTGATAAAATATATTGATTAACAATAAACTTCATCACTGTTTAAGCATAAGTTAATCATTTACAATATGTCATCGTCATATGATTTATGATCTTGTTCACATTTAAAGTTTTCCTTCTCTATCATTTGTTTATCAAGTTTAATTCAATACCTAATTAGTTTGAATTTTTGATACAATATTGATTGGCAATAAACTTTATCAATCAAGATCGATTAGGACCTCCTCGCAATAAACTTTATTAGGCAATATTCGCGTACCTCCTGGTAATTGGTCACCTAAATGAGAACCTTGAGATTTATTAGGAACTCCATGAAAGAAATTAGTAGTTTGAAATTACTCTATCCAACAAAATTAGATCAAAAGTTCTCTAAACATTTATGTTAAAAATAAGATAAAAATTTGATCACGAGTGGTGACAAAGTTTGTGTAGAAGAAAAAATCATTGTTACAAAAAGAATATAGACAAGAAGAAAAAACACAATTAGCTTGTTAAGCTTCAATACATAACCACCATTCTTTATCATCAATTAAAAAATGTCAGAGATAGTAGAGAAAAGATGGATTATTTGCAAAAAAAAGTCATTTTACAAATCATAAATGTAACATAATCACCTATAGTTTTATGTGTTTTCATACATTAATGATTGTAACATAATCACAAGTTGATTGGTATGTGTTGTTATTATTGTATAGTAACTAGATTAAGGTAAAAATAAAAGTTTAATAAATAGTTGTGATGTATAAGAAAGAGAGATATCTCACATGAGAGGGGGACAAATCTAAGATGACACATAAGATACTTGTAAGAGGGAGCTATACTTGTTAACGAATTTACAATGCATGTTATGGAAAATCATAGAGCATCTTTAAAAGGAAATAAAAGAGTATGACAAGTGGAGGGAACATGTTGTTTTGTAGACTTGTATTCAAATTTGGGTGTTGATTTTCTAATGAAGGATTCAAGCACTGCAATTTGGTAGTTTTGGCTCATGTTATCCTTGCATCTCACTCTATCTTGTATCTCACTCTCTATTATTCCCCTCCCCCCTCTTTATATTTCTATTTTTTCCATATCTATGTAGCCATCTATCCTCTTCATCTCCTCCTCACTAATGTAGAGATGTTGAGCAAGAAGTGAGGTTTAAGCACTTTCTTCTTCCTAATCTACCAAACTAAACTTGTGGCCTTCCTAATATCTTACTCCTTTAGGATATCATTTTTGTGGCCTATCCAAAGTGATAGGTTCATTTGTGAACTCCTCCAAGGTGAGTACTTCTCCAATCAAGATCTTGCACCTTTTTGTTTTAGGGATACTAGCCCTATTCGAAGCCAATAACTGTAACTCTTCACCAATGGCTTCACCAACCCCAAGTTTCTATTGGGACACCTTCCTTATGTTGAACTGATTGAGAATCAACTCTTGGTTTAACCCTCTTATTGTCATATAGTACAAAATGTTGACTATCATAGAATTCCTTGTAGGTCTCCTACTCTAATTTTCTGGACTTAAATTCCTCTTAGCTTAAAATCTAAGTATTCTATGGGTAGATTCAGACACCCTTTTGAAATTTATTTAAGACTCCAAAGCCTAGATTCCCAATTCCATTCCTGTAGCACCTAACCCATGTAAAGTACATAGGCCTAATAAGGTCACACTAGGTTTGGTTTTCAAAGTAATTACTAGATAATTGGTGCATGAATTGGTGCATGGCCTCAAACCTCCTCTACTCACCAATATTTATCATCTTCAAATTATGATAAAGCACAATAATGTTTCCACCTTTTTCTATTATATATTCCCCCTTATGAAAATACTCATAGAACTAATAAACCCTTCATCTCCTTGCAACACTTCTCTACTCCATGTCTCTGCTTGACTCATATCTTAACTATAACACTTCTCTCCCTAAGTAGCATTCACCAGTAGTTCATTTCTCCCCCTTTGACTCATATCTTCTATTTTTACATCACTACCTTTGATATAAGTTCATTCAATATTTTATCTTCATTAACAATTTATCAATGTTTTAAACTAAATTTCCAATGTTTTTAACTAAATTTCCCCCTTTTTTTAACATCTTTAAAGTTAGCCAATATTGATTATCCATTGTCACATAGGAACATATTTATATTTTGTAGAAAATATTTTATATCTACTCATACTCTTATCATCCCTAGTCATGACAAACAACACAAAACAATGAATTGCCTCTAGCAATTTGATGTTTTTAGTGGAGGATAGAGAGTTACAGAGTTGGTGACAATTTGGATGTGTAATGAATATTAAAAAAATGAGTAAACAAGAAGCCATTAGACACATGACCTACAATGTGGTATTTTCATGCATTCATTGGGTTTCAATATTATGGCTTTTGTGAGAGCAATGTTATCATTACAAAGAGATTCACACCTTGAAGGTGAGTGCAATGTACCCTTCTCAAACATAATCAATTTGAGAATGATTAGGCTTTTTTGAGTTTTTTTGTAGACTAATTTGGTAGACAAGGGAGAACTCCAAATTGGAGAGGACAAGGTTGATTGAGCAATGATTTGTTCATGGAAAATGTCAACCTTGAATTTGCATAAGGTTACTATTTAAATTAAGTTTACATTTCAGCACAAATTATTCCTAAACCTTTCTCGAAACTTTGGATGGGGCTAAATAAGAATGCTAATAAATTTTTGCTGAAAGATAATGCCTATATTTAATGTAATAAAATTTCTTGTTTTTGAAGTTGGCATAAAAAGTTACAAGTCAATTTTGAAGGTCTTAAAGACTCCTAAACAACTCAAAAGTGTTTGTAATTAGTGTAGTGGAGAATGTTTGAGCGTTGAAGGGGATAGGATGAGGTTAGGCATAGGGTTTATCCAGCCACCCAGAGCTAATGGAGTAGACAGTTTGATCCCATGATGAAAGGTGAGAGAGATTTGATAGTTGGCAACTTTGTACTAGCCAATACTGCAAGTTTTAGCATCACTCGAGATGGCATTGTAAAATAAAAATGGAGTGTGATCTCTAAAAAGTGAGAGAGGTTATTGTAGGTCTCTACAACATGGTCCTGTAGGAACTAGAATTGCATCCATACCTTGCATGAGCTCCGAGATATGCCCTATCAAAGATCGAAACCCTATGGCATTTAGTGACCCTTAGGGACATTCTAGTTCGGCGTGCCTGAGAACGTTCGAGCCCTGAAGGGGATAGGACAAGGTTGAGGATAGGGTTTGGCCACCTAGAGCTAATGGAGTAGATAGTTCGATCCCATGATAAAAGGTGAGAGAGATTTGGTAGTTGGCAACTTTGTACTCGCCTATACTGCAAGTTTCAACATCACCCGAGATGGCATCGTAAAATGAAAACAGAGTGCGATCTCCAAAAAGTGAGAGAGGTTATTGTAGGTGTCTGCAACATGGTCCTTTAGGAACTAGAATCACATCCATACCTCACATGAGCTCTAAGATATACCCCATCAAAGATCGTAGCCCTATGGCATTTAGTGACCCTTAGGGACATTCTAGTTCGGCATGCTTGAGAATGTTCAAGCACTGAAGGGGACAGGACAAGGTTGCAGATAAGGTTTACTCAGCCACCCAGAGCCAATGGAGTAGACAGTTTGATCCCACGATGAAAGGTGAGAGAGATTTGGCAGTTGGCAACTTTGTACTGGCCAATATTGCAAGTTTTAGCATCACCCGAGATGGCGTTGTAAAATAAAAATAGAGTGTGATCTCCAAAAAGTGTGGGAGGTTATTGTAGGTCTCCACAACATAGTCCTGTAAGAACTATAATTGCATCCATACCTCACACGAGCTTCGAGATATGCCCCATCAAAGATTGCAACCCTATGGCATTTAGTGACCCTTAGGGACATTTTGGTTCAGCATGCTCAAGAACGTTCGAGCATTAAAGGGGATAGGATGAGGTTAGGGATAGGGTTTACCCAGCCACCCAGAGCTAATAGAGCAGACAGTTCAATCCCACAATGAAAGGTGAGAGAGATTTGGCAGTTGGCAACTTTGTACCAGCCAATACTGCAAGTTTCAACATCACCTGAGATGGCATCGTAAAATGAAAACAGACTGTGATCTCAAAAAAGTGAGAGAGGTTATTGTAGGTCTTTGCAACATGGTCCTTTAGGAATTAGAATCATGTCCATACCTCACATGAGCTTAGAGATATGCCTTGTCAAAGATCACAGCCCTATGGCATTTAGTGACCCTTAGGGACATTCTGGTTTGGTGTGCCCGAGAATGTTCGAGCACTAAAGGGGATAGGATGAGGTTAGGGATAGGGTTTAACCAGCCAACCAGAGCTAATAGAGCAGACAGTTCGATCCCATGATGAAAGGTGAGAGAGATTTGGCAGTTGACAACTTTGTATTGGCCAATATTGCAAGTTTTAGCATCACCCGAGATGGCGTCGTAAAATGAAAATAGAGTGTGATATCCAAAAAGTGAGAAAGGTTATTGTAGGTCTTTACAACACCGTCCTATAGGAACTAGAACTGCATCCATACCTCACATGAGCTCCGAGATATGCCCCGTCAAAGATTGCAGCCCTATGGCATTTAGTGACCCTTAGGGACATTCTGGTTCGGCGTGCCCGAGAATGTTTGAGCACTGAAGGGTATAGGATGAGGTTGGGGATAGGGTTTCTTGACCACTCAGAGCTAACAGAGTAGATAGCTCAATCCCACAACCCTTTTTTCACTAATTTGCAAATTTGAGCAACTTTTACAACTTTCAACAATGCAACTTTGCGCAAAAAGTGCAATTTTTACATTTTTCACTTGATTCCAATTCTATAACTTAGAAAAGTTTTGGTAATAGTAAAACCTCAAAGGAATATAGGAATATAGACAATTTTATGGTTATTTCCTAAAAGTTGCTAATGCAACTTTGCAATTTTTGCACTTTTTGGAATTTCAACTAACCACCAACCTAAATGAATCCTAATCATTCCAAATGATTATTATAGACTCAAAACCACTAAACCAACCTAAAAAAGTGCAAAAAATTGCAAAAAAGTGCAAAAAATTGTAAAATGCAAAAAGTTGCTAAGAGCAATTTTGTAAATAATAGTTGTCAAACTGAACATGAGGTTGTATGGGGTTCCAACCATCCAAATGGAAGTTATAACTATTCAAAGGCATGTACTTAAGATCCCCACACATGGAAAAGGTCATTATATGGATGGTGGATAGCATTGGTCAATAAAAAACTTAGATTTTATGCCTTTTTTACTATTTTTTCAATTATGTATCTCCTGTACTGATTGGTGGTGGTACAAGTCTTATATTGTTGGATAGAGGGTTGAGTCAAGATTCCATTTCAATTGTTTTGAGGTTTCTATCTTGTATACAAAAAACATTATATCAGTTTTAGTGTAGGTAGGTTATATTTACTCCAAATTTGAGAGTTTCAGCAAGATGGAATCCTAACTTGCAAACCCACCATGGGATTTCAATGTTGCTTTGTGGAATACAAGTTAGGAGAGGGTTCTTTGAGATGGAAGAGATTCAGGGCTGTAGGAGCATGGCATCTATTTTTACTAGCAAGCCCTAGACTGAACATAATCTTATGTCTGGTCTATATTTGAAGAAAAAAGAAGGATCAAGCTCCTAAACTGATTAATCTAACCCAAGTGAAGGGTGTAGAAGCACAAGTTTGATATATAGCAGAGATCCAATGGGTTGAACAAAGTCTATGAACCCATTTGTTTATGTTTTCCTTGTAACCCAACCTAAACTGGCCATTTAGAACTGTGACACAAAGTGGGCATAACTTGATGCTAGAGTTGAGTTGTTTGTTAATCTTTTGGAATATCTTAGGGGATGTTGAAGAGTGTTTAAAAATGAAAAAATAGTAGGGGGTCCATTTTATGGTTTGGGATTTTGATCGTTAAAACTAGAAATTGTCCTAGTAGGAAGTGTTGGTAATAGTTTTGAAATTTGATTGTTGAGTGTTGAGAAACCTCAAGTTTGAGATTTTTCTTGTTGGTTTGAGTCTATAATAAACATTTCCATCTGAAAAGTCGAGTGTTGAAACCATTTAAGAAGTATTTTCCTTTGTAGGCCTATTGGTGGCAGGGAGTTCCTAAGTGTTGATCCAAGTTGTTTGAGTAACCTAAGTTTGAGGGTTGGGCTTGTGAAGTGGAGTCCACTTGCAGGGTAGAGTTTCCCTATATTAGAAGTCCATTGGATCCTTAGTCCTTGGTGTCTTCAATGAATTTATCTTCATAGAATGACCTTGGTGCCCCTACACCATTAAGCGATGATGATGAACATGAGTAAAATTATGAGATTTGTGCCTACATGTTATAATGAAAAAGTCGTATCTATTTTGAAATTAAGAACTATAAAACAAGTTTCAAGAGAAGCTTAGGCTATGATGCAGGAGCATCATATGCTTATCAGAGGCACATTGGAGGTCCAAGTCATCACAGAGGTCATGGAGAATCTCCTAGAGTTAATTGGGCAATCCTTCAACCAATCATGGCATTTGCAAGCATAAAAAAGTCATAATGTTGTATGATGTCTTGATGGATTTCAATGTTGGAAAAGTTGTAATTGAGCCATTGAATAGGATCTAGGGATTTCATAGGGTAGGAGAGTCCTTTAATAGGGTCCTATAGGTTATCATAACCTTAGCATGTCATTTGATAAGTTAAAAGATTCAAAAAGGTCTTTAAAAACATAGTTTAATAGTTAAAAATTTTAAATCTTGAATGTAATGGCTACATGGGCATTTTGGAGGGAAACTCCATAGTTTAAATTTTATGAAGGAATAGGAAGTGAAACCGGTTGGAGTTGGTTAAGGGGGTTAGTTTCTATCTCCCAAGTCTATAAATATTTGTTTTGTATGGACTGTAAACACATATTGTACGGACTATCTCAGAAAAATAGAAGGAAAGTGCTTGGTTTCAAGAGTAATTTGAAGATCTCTTTGCTTGGTGAGTGCTTACACGTGTTGGAATGATTGGTAAAATCTTAGCAGACATGTTTTGAGATTCTTTACTCAGTTTAGCATTCAAACTTGAAGTTTTGTTCATCAAATTTCTATACTGTTGGCTGTAGCAGTCTTATTTCTAAGCATTTTGACAATTTTTTGCATCTAATCATGATCGTTCCATGATATTATCCCTCTTTCTTCATGGAATGCCATTTATCTAACTTCTACAAATATTTCTAACCATGAAATGAAGATCTAACTTGAGATTGGTGGCCACCAAATCAAATAAAGTTGTGAAAACAAGGGTTATTTGGAGGGGACAGTCAACTAGGAAGAGATTTTTCTTAAGGAGGGCATTGTTTGTGAGTTGATTCATGTTTATGGTGATAAAACATAGATGTCTGAATTTCAAATTAGTCCAAGAAGGCTTGGCATGTGTGAGACTGGTGATGCCCTAAGAATAAGGGTTTTGAGAAGGTGAATTGGGGCTTTTGGGGTTAGGGAACCCATAGACTGAAATTGAGAGTGGATTTGTCTAATTGAAGTCATTTTAGGAGCCTATGCAAAGTTTTAAGTCCATACATTGAGTATTTCTATATGTTTCTTTGTAAATGCACTATTGCTTCATTAATGAAAATAGGGGCAGTGTGTAGAATCTCATATATTTTCTAAAGGAGTTGCATCTAAGTCTTACACATGTTTTAGAAATGGATAAAGGGTATCTAGAAAGGTCATTTGTTCAAGTAGTCATTTGAAAAAATAAAAAGTTATCCATCATTTTGTCTTGCTGTTGTCACAGACTTGTGAAAATGCATTGATAACATTTGGGTGAATTATGCATTTTGGCTTGCAGGGTATGGAAACTGAAAGGTGTTGATGGGAACATGCTAGATAGGCTAGAACAAACCTATTAAACCCTAAAAACATCCTAGAGTTGACTGTTTGTGGGATTTTCCCATGAGGACCTTGAAGGGTCACTTAGCACATTGTTACAAATTTGCTCATTTTGAATTGACCTAAAAATTCCATCTTGAAATCTTCCCCCTGGGTAAGTGCACCAAGTTGTGGTGCCAAAAGGGGGGTATAAGTGGACACCTTTTTCCTGAAATATGCAAATTTTGAACTTCAACAAGAATTTGAAGATAGTTACGCTCAAAATTTTAAGATATGACAAAAACAAAAGTCGTAGTCCTTTGAATCTAATTTCTAAACTATTAATTTTTTTCAAAATAGTTTAGTTTTAGGTCCTCAAAAAAGGGGGCCACAAAAAGTGGTACTGTTTATTCCAAAAAAACATAACACAGCACAAAGTGTGGGCCCCCTAAAATTTTAACTTTTTTTTTGAAATTCTTTAATCGCTCTCATCAAAAGTTACTTAACATTGTGTAGTTTATCCCAGATTTTTCAGGTAATTTTATAATGTGTATTTTTTTTTTAATGAATTTTTTAACTAGACACATCCCAAAAATGTGAAATATCTATGTGCTCCCCCTAGAAATAATTGAAAACTAATCTAAAATCAAAACTTTTTTTTTCAAAGTGTGTAGAATGGAGTCTAGTTTCTAAAAAACTTAGTTGTTGCAAAATTTGATGAACAAGCTAAAATCTATAGCCCAATTAGTCCATGGTGGTTTTTGACAAAAAATGAACATACATTCAAAAGAAATTATAGATGAAAGGTTTGAAATAGTTCAAATTAGAAATAAATTATATGGTTAGATAGCTAACACAGAGACCTATAATTCTATGTAACCTGATCTTATCGATACCCAACCACGAGGAATCTTGAAGGGGAGCACATAAGAAAAAATAATCATTTTTGGTATGTTTTTTGGAAAACACGTCTCAGACCTATTCATAAACTCCAAACCTTTGGGTTGGATCTCCAAGGAAAAACCAAGCCTTAGGCTTGGGTTTAAATAAGCTTTCAATAGCACGTGTGCCCTATAGCGTGTGTGCCCTATAGCGCACACACGCTATCTAAAACATGATTTCTCAGTAGCGCATGTGCGCTATAGGGTGCACGCACTATAGTGCACATGCACTATTAAGACCTAAATTGCATAAGAGAACCAAGGGGGATAAAGGAATGGCCATGTGTGTGTGTGAGAGAGATAAAGAGAAAGTAGGGGATGGGAGAGAGGAGAGAGAAAGTGAGAAAGAGTAGGGGTGGCAAAGAGAGTATAGGATGGGAGAGAGAGTATAAGATGTGAGAGAGAGGAAGTGTGAGAGAGAGTAGGGGTGGAAAAGAGAGTGCGGGATGGGGGAAAGAGATTGAAAGTAGGAGATGGGAGAGAGAGGAAGTGTGAGAGAGAGTATAGGTTCGGAGAGAGAGATTAAGAGTAGGAGATGGGGGAGATAAAGAGTAGGCGATGGGAGATGGAGTGGGAGAGGAAGAGTGAGAGAGAGGAGGATGGGAGTGCATGTGTGTGAAAGAGAGAGAGAGTATTGAATGGGAGAGGGGGAAGACAAAGTAGCTCAAGAGAGAGTAGGGGATGGAAGAGAGAGTAGGCTATGGGAGAGGGAGTGGGAGAGGGAGAGAAATGGGGGATAGAAATGTGTGTAAGAGAGAAAGAGAGAGAGAGAGTAGGGGATAGGAGAGAGTGTAAAAATGTAAGAGAGAGTAGAGAGGAGGAGAGGGAGAGAGAGGGAGGGAGGGAGAGAGAGAGAGAGAGAGAGAGAGAGAGAGAGAGAGAGAGAGAGAGAGAGAGAGAGAGAGAGAGAGAGAGAGAGTAGGCAATGGGAGAGGGAGTGGGAGAGGGAGAGCAAGTGAGAGAAAAAGTAGGGGATGGAAGAGGAGAGAGGGGGGATGGGTGTGTGTGTGTGTGTGAAAGAGAGAGAGAGTAGAGAATGAGAGAAGGGAGAGAGAGATAGAGAGAGTAGGCAATGGAAGAGGGATGGGAGAGAGGGGGAGAGAGTGTGATAGAGAGAGATAGTAGGTGGTGGGAGAGGGAGTGGGAGAGAGAGAGAGGTGGAATGGAAGCGTGTAAGAGAGATAGAGTAGGGGATGGGAGAGAGTAGGTAGTGGGACAAGGACTGCGAGAGAGAGAGGGGGGGGAATGGGAATGTGTATTTATTTATAAGTGAGATAGAGTAAGGGATGGGAGAGAGTGTGAGAGTTTGAGATAAAGTAGGAGGTGGCAGAGAGAGCTCGTACGGGATGGGGGCAAGAGAGAGAGAGAGAGAGAGTAGGGGATGGGAGAGAGTGTGAGAGGGATTAGGGGATGGAAGAGAGAGTGAGAGTAGGGGATGGGAGAGAGAAAGTAGAGAGGGAGAGAGAGTACGAGAGAGAGAGAGAGACAGAGAGAGAGATAGTAGGTGATGCAAGAGGGAGTGGGAGAGGGAGAGAGAGCGGGGATGGGAGTGTGTGACAAATCTAGAGAGTAGGGAATGGGAGAGGAGAGAGAGAGGGAGGATGGGAGTGTGCATGTAAGAGAGATAGAGTAGGGGATGGGAGAGAGTGTGAGAGTGTGAGAGAGAGTAGGTGGTGGCAAAGAGAGCTCGTACAGGATGGGAGAGAGAGAGAGAGAGTGAGATTACGGGATGGGAGAGTGTGAGAGAGAGTAGGGGATGGGAGAGATAAAGTGGTAGTAAGGGATGGGAGAGAGAGAGAGAGTAAAGAGGAAGAAATAGAACTTGAGAGAGAGAGAGATAGTAGGTGGTAGGAGAGGGAGTGGGAGAGGGAGAGGGAGAGAGATAGGGGGATGGGAGTGTGTGTGAAAAATGTAGAGAGTAGGGGATGGGAGAGAAGAAGAGTGGGGGGTAAGAGTCTATGTATCTTTGAAAGAGAGAGAGTAGGGGATGGGAGAGAGTGTGAGAGTGTGAGAGTAGGGGGTGGCAGAGAGAGAGTATGACAATGGAGGAGAGAAAGTAGGCTATGGGAGAGGGAAAGAGAGAGGGGGAATGGGAGTGTGTGTGTGTAAGAGAGACATAGTAGGGGATGGGAGAGAGTGTGAGAGTGTGAGAGAGTAGAGGATGGGAGAGGAGAGAGAGAGAGAGTAGGGGATGGGGGAGAGAAAGTAGGAGGTGGGAGAGGGAGTGGGAGAGGGAGAGGGAGAGGGAGAGAGGGGGGGAATGGGAGTGTGTGTGAAAGATGTAGAGAGTAGGGGATTGGAGAGAAGAAGAGTGGGAGGATAAGAGTGTGTGTATCTATGAAAGAGAGAGAGTAGGGGATGGGAGAGAGTGTGAGAGTTTGAGAGTAGAGGTTGACAAAGAGAGAGTACGGCAATGGGGGAGAGAAAGTAGGCGGTGGGAGAGGGAAAGAGAGAGGGGGGATGGGAGTGTGTGTGTAAGAGAGACATAGTAAGGGATGGGAGAGAGAGTGAGAGTAAGGGATGGGAGAGAGAGAGAGATAGTAGGCAGTAGGAGAGGGAGTGGGAGAGGGAGAGGGAGAGAGTGGGGGGATAAGAGTGTGTGTATCTATGAAATAGAGAGAGTAGGGGATGGGAGAGAGTGTGAGAGTAGGGGGTGGCAGAGAGAGAGTATGAAGATGGGGAAGAGAAAGTAGGCGGTGGGAGAGGGAAAGAGAGAGGGGGGATGGGAGTGTGTGTGAGAGAGACAGAGTAGCAGATGGGAGAGAGTGTGAGTGTGAGAGAGTAGGGGATGGGAGAGGAGAGAGAGAGTAGGGGATGGGGGAGAGAAAGTAGGCAGTGAGAGAGAGAGAGAGAGGGGGGATGAGAGTGTGTGTGTGAGAGAGATAGAGTAGGGGATGGAAGAGAGTGTGAGTGTGAGAGAGTAGGGGATGGGGGAGAGAAAGTACGTGGTGAGAGAGGGAGAGAGAGAGAGGGGGGATGGGAGTGTGTGTGAGAGAGAGACGGAGTAGGGGATGGAAGAAAGTGTGAGTGTGGGAGAGTAGGGGATGGGAGAGGAGAGAGAGAGAGAGCAAGGGGTGGGGGAGAGAAAGTAGGTGGTGGGAGAGGGAGTGGGAGAGGGAGAGAGAGGGGGGGGATGGGAGTGTGTGTAAGAGAGATAGAGTAGGGAATGGGAGAGAGTGTGAGAGTGAGTAGGTGGTGGTAGAGAGAGCTCGTACAAGATGGGAGAGAGAGATAATATGCAGCAGGAGAGGAAGTGGGAGAGGGAGAGGGAGAGGGAGAGGGAGAGGGAGAGGGAGAGGGAGAGAGATAGGGGGAATGAGAATGTGTGTAAGAGAGACAAAGTAGGGGATGGGAGAGGAGAGAGAGAGTAGGGGATGGGGGAGAGAAAGTAGGTGGTAGGAGAGGAAGAGGGAGAGATATAGGGGGGATAAGAGTGTGTATGAGAGATCTAAAGAGTCGGGGATGGGAGAGGAGACAGGGTGAGAGAGGGAGAGTGAGAGATTGTAAAGGATGGGAGAGGGGAGAGAGAGTAGGAAGAGAGAGAGGGAGGGGATGGGATCTACTAGATTTGATACCAATAGATCTACTAGATTTGATACCAATGATTTGAGGAGTCAAACTACATCCCCAAGAAGTAATAAACATTCAGCAAATGACTTGTTTCAAGAATAGATTCAAACCATTAAACTAAATACCTACCCTTCTCCACAAGGGTCCCTCCAAATGTTCAAATTGGGTTACCAAATTTATTGGCTTGTCCCAAATCTTTTTAAGGTCTTCAAATATCTCAATTAGGTTGTTCCAATACTCTAAATGCATATCTTTAATAGGTTTATTCAAAACCCCTTACTTGGACATTATCTAGGCTTGATCTTAGTATCGCTATGAATCAAGTAATTCCTTATTTTCACCAATTTCTCCCAAACCCCATACAAGTAAATTATAGTTACAAATACTACTATTGGAGTATGACAAAATATATCAATCTAATTTGTAGTTCATTTGGACCAACTATGTGATCCAACACTATGGATTCAACAAAATAGGCCTAATTACCCTTCAAAACTAGGGATTTCTCAAAGTGCCTTCTCCAACCACTTCCAAATTCAAACAAAGGTTACTTCACCTTTCCTTGAACATACATGACATATTATAAAGGAAAATATCACGTACAAACCAACAATTTCCATTTTGAAGAAAGAAAGCATTTCCCCTTTATCTCTAGTCATCTTAGTTTCTTGCACCAAAATCACATCATATTTATGCTACCAAACCACATTCCACAAAATATCCTTCTTATGAGGAGCATTCAATCCTCTAATATTCTATGATATGATATTCCTTTATAACTTTTGTTACAACTCTCCTAGATGGTGAACTATCTCCCATTTACTATATCAACTTTACTTTCCAATTCTCTTATTTCTTTATTATTCTTCCTACCCAAACAATAATTCTTACCTTCCACATTAGGTTTTTACTTTCTCTTAGTAACCATGTTAAAAAAGGGGCTATTAGTTGAGAACTTCTTCTTCCTACTATTGACTTCTTCCTAAGTGTGGTAGTTGGGGTGTAGGAAGTCAAAATGTCCTAGGTAGAGTGCAAAATGGCCTAAAAGGCAAGGTATACCTTACCATGGGGTAATGTGTAGCTTAAGTGATGAGTAACTAACTTACGAAAGGGTCTCTAGCATGAAATTTCTAAGGGGTGACCTATTTGACAAGTTGGAAATGTAAAAAGGCATGTAAGCAAGAAAAATTGCAAAAGTTGCTCTATTGCAATTTTCCAATTTTTGAAAAAAATGTTGTCCTTTGCTGAAAATTGGAGATTTTTTATTTAAAACATAAAGAGGCTGATGAAAAACATTAGGAGGGGAAGAAAAGACCTAGGGGGAAGTATAAATGACTTCCCAAACCCTAAAGTGAGGAAGAAGTTGTCATTTTGAAAAAAACAAGTGTTGTAGCATGCATTTTGAGAGCAAAAAGGTTGGTTTTTTTCAGCTTTGAGGTTTTCCTTCATTTTTTTTGTGTGCTATACCTGATATAATGTTATATGGCATGATTTAGAACAATTTTTATTTAGGAAGTTTGGCTTGAAAGCATTTCGTTCGGTAGTTATGAAAATCTTTTGTTTTAAGGTAGTTTGCTATCCAATTTATAGCACTTTGTAAAGAAAATGAGATAACTCACTATTCCACCATAGGAATTGTATGGCCTTTTGGGGATAGTGAGTAAACTCAATGTACTATATGTAGGAAAAAGTAGGGCCCTTCAAAATTTTGGCAAGAATTTTTAGTCTCTTGCCCTAGGCGAGCCAAAGCAAGCCCGGTTAGGGAAGAGTTGCATAAATAAGCATTTTACATTGCAAGATTGTGGATTTTGTTGCAGGTTGCTGAAGGAGGTTGGAAGAGGAGTGAAAGGATATTCTTTGGGTGAAAGGATAGTGCTCCACCAATCCATTTGGCCAACAAAAAAGATAGGACATAAAGTTGTCCTTTGATTCCTTGTAGCTCTATTTTGGAGCAATTTGGTGAAACTAGTAAAAAAGAAGGCTTTAGAAACCTATTTTGACATGATAAAGGAGTACATTGCAAGGGTGTGAGACTCCTTCCATGATACTACAATTGGTTGGTAAGATTGGTCAAGAAGACCTAGTTTGATTGAAGGTTTTCAATGATCTTCATTGAGAATGGCAGTCTGGCACGTAGCAAGAAGAGAAAACTTCTCAAGATAGTAGAGAAGGGTTTAGGATTGGGGGATCTTTTCTTGAAAAAAATCCTATAAATCCATGTGGTGATCTTGGAGGACACCCTAAGTCTCAGAGATAGACTGGAAACATGAATCAGTAATTGATTCATCCCTTCTCTCCCTATCAGTTGGGTGCAATATAAATTCATGGAAGGCAAGAGTGGTGAGTGAAGGAAATTAATTCCAGAAGATTAGTCATTTAGAGTCCATTTGAGTGGTGGAAGGAAAAACCCTCTACATTCATGTTCATACAAACAAGAAACCCATGTAAATAGGCATATTTTTGGTAATCCCTTGTACGGATGACCTGGGTGTCGATTGGAAACCCAATACTCCAATCCACTTAGTGATCCTAAAAACTATTGAATGAGACCTAATACAAGCCTTGGAATTCAATAAAGCCAAGAATGCACTCTTGGAAGCTAATTGTGAAGAATGGTGCAATGAGAGTACTAGGGAGACCCCATGGTGAAATAGAGTTTTGAGTTGATTGGTGAGCATTAGTGTAATAAGGGAATAGAGAGAAGATTCCCTTGGAATAGGGTATAGGAGAAATACCCTAAGAGGCTAGGAGAAAGCCTGGAGTGAGTTCTACTAGTTGAGGCTAGAACCTTGTTCAAGATCCTTCCCATCATTTGTCCTCCAAATCCAAACTATTTCCAATACCAAACTGAAATTGATTTTCTAGAACAATCAAAACTGACAACACCGGAAGGCTAGATTACCATGCACCATGCACCTAGTACATACCAACTATTATAAAAACTCAAAATTGGCTATTTCAGTTTGCCAACTAGGCCTAGTTTAAGGCCATTTACAAAGCAACTCACAATCCCTTGACTTTTGGAACTCTGATGACCCAAAACAGTCTTAAGAGATGACTCAAGTGCAAGATTCTTTTATTTTTTTGGTCTCATGATCAACTTGACAATGGTTTTTACAAAGCCCTCCTTTTTAGCCCCTTTACCCTAGGGCTTTCTAGAAATCTTACTTTGCAATGTCTCTAGAATCCCAAAATGGTTCAAACACCTTCACTTTGGTTATATTAGATGACTTCCAATGTAAAATGAAACTCTTGTTTAGAGAAAACACTAAATCCACCTTTGGAGCAATCAATTTCGACTACCCAAACTTGTCTCCCACACGTGGGAATGAGGTTTTAAACTCATTTAGACTCTCAAAACCAAATGAAACCTCCCTTTGGACCCTTTACATGACTTGATTATGCCCATTTTGGCTTATTTTACAAAATATTGCACTTTTAGTGCCTTTTACATCTTTTAGACGATTTGATAGCCTTATTACATTATTTAATACCTTTATAGGTATTTTCTATCCACCCCTAACCTAGGATCAATCCTGATGCAGAGGATAGGGTGATGGACCCAAGTAACAACCCAAAATGAGCAAATTTGTAACAATGTGCCAAGTGACCCTTCTAGGTCCTGATGGGCAAATCCTACAAACAATCAAATCTAAGATTTTTTTAGGCTTTAATAGGTTTGTTCTACCCTATCTAGGATGTTCCCATCAACAAATTTCAGTTTCCATACCCTCCAAGCCAAAATGCATAATTCACCCAAATGTTGTCAATGCAAAAATTGCAAAGCTGCATTAGCAACTTTTGCAACAATTTAGCAACTTTTAGGAAATAACCATAAAAATATCTATATTCCTATATTCCTTTGAGGTTTTATTGTTGTCGAACCTTTTCTAAGTCATAGAATTGGAATCGAGTGAAAAATGTAAAAATTGCACTTTTTGTGCAAAGTTGCATTGTTGAAAGTTGTAAAAGTTGCTCAAATCTGCAACTTAGTGGAAAAAAGGTCGTGGGATTGAACTATCTACTCTAGTTAGCTTCGAGTGGCCGGGTAAACCTTATCCTCAACCCTGTCCTGTCCCCTTCAGTGCTTGAACGTTTTCGAGCACGCCGAACCAGAATGTCCCTAAGGGTCACTAAATCCCATAGGGCTGCAATCTTTGATGGGGCATATCTTGGAGCTCGTGCGAGTTATGGATTCGATTCTAGTTCCTACAAGACCATGTTGCAGAGGCCTATATTAACCTCTCTCAATTTTTGGAGATCACATTCTTTTTTCATTTTACAATGCCATCTCGGGTGATGTTGAAACTTGCAGTGTTGGGTAGTACAAAGTTGCAAATTGCCAAATCTCTCTCACCTTTCATCGTGGGATCAAACTATTTGCTCCGTTAGCTTCAAGTGGCTGAGTAAACCCTATCTTCAACCTCATCCTATCCCCTTCAGTGCTCGAACATTCTCGGGCATGCTGAACCAGAATGTCCTCAAGGGTCACTAAATCCCATAGGGCTATGATCTTTGACAGGTTATATCTCGGAGCTCATGGGAGATATGGATGCAATTCTAGTTCCTACATGATTGTGTTGCAGAGGCCTAAAATAACCTCTCTCACTTTTTGGAGATCACATTCCATTTTCATTTTACAATGCCATCTCGGGTGATGCTAAAACTTTTAGTGTTGGCTAGTACAAAGTTGCAAACTGCCAAATCTCTCTCACCTTTTATCGTGGGATCGAACTGTCTACTCTGTTAGCTTCGGGTGGCCAGGTAAACCCTATTCTCAACCTCATCCTATCCCCTTCAGTGCTCAAATGTTCTCGGGCATGCTGAACCGAAATGTCCCCAAGGGTCACTAAATCCCATAGGGCTGTGATCTTTGACGGGGCATATCTCAGAGATCGTGCGAGGTATGGATGCGATTCTAGTTCCTACATGACCATGTTGTAGAGGCCTACAATAAACTCTCTCACTTTTTGGATATCACATTCTATTTTCATTTTACAACGCCATCTTGGGTGATGCTGAAACTTGCAGTGTTGGCTAGTACAAAGTTGCAAACTACCAAATCTCTCTCACCTTTCGTCGTGGGATCAAATTGTCTACTCTGTTAGCTCCGAGTGGTTGGGTAAACCCTATCTTCAACCTCATCTTGTCCCCTACAGTGCTCAAACATTCTCGGGCACACCAAACTGGAATGTCCCCAAGGGTCACTAAATCCCATAGGGCTGCGATCTTTGACGGGGCATATCTCGGAGCTCGTGTGAGGTATGGATGCAATTCTAGTTCCTACAGGACTATGTTGTAGAGGCCTACAATAACCTCTCTCTCTTTTTGGAGATCACATTTCATTTTCATTTTACAATTCCATCTCGGGTGATGCTGAAACTTGCAGTGTTAGCTACTACAAAGTTACAAACTGCCAAATCTCTCTCACCTTTCGTCGTGGGATCGAACTATTTGCTCTGTTAGCTCTAAGTGACCAGGTAAACCCTATCCTCAACCTTGTCCTATCCCCTTCAGTGCTTGAACCTTCTCGGTTATGTCGAACTGGAATGTCCCCAAGGGACACTAAATCCCATAGGGTTGTGATCTTTGATGGGGCATATCTCAGAGCTCGTGTGAGGTATGGATGCGATTCTAGTTCCTACAAGACCATGTTGCAAAGGCCTACAATAACCTCTCTCACTTTTTGAAGATCACATTCTGTTTTCATTTTAAAATGCCATCTTGGGTGATGTTGAAACTTGCAATGTTGGCTAGTACAAAGTTGCAAACTGCCAAATCTCTCTCACCTTTTGTTGTGGGATCAAACTATTTGCTCTGTTAGCTCTAGGTGGCCGGGTAAACCTTATCCTCAACCTTTTCCTATCCCCTTCAGTGCTCAAACATTCTCGGGCATGCCGAACCAAAATGTCCCCAAGGGTCACTAAATCCTATAGGGTTGTGATCTTTGACGAGACATATCTTGGAGCTCGTGTGAGGTATGGATGTGATTTCAGTTCCTATAGGACCGTGTTGTAGAGACCTACAATAATCTCTCTCACTTTTTGGAGATCACATTCTATTTTCATTTTACAACGCCATCTCGGGTGATGCTGAAACTTGTAGTGTTGGCTAGTACAAAGTTGCCAACTGCCAAATCTCTCTCACCTTTCATTGTGGGATCGAATTGTTTGCTTTGTTAGCTTTGGGTGGCCGGGTAAACCCTATCCTCAACCTCATCCTATTCCTATGTGGCAATGGATAATCAATATTGACTAACTTTAAAGATGTTAAGAAAAGGGGAAATTTAGTTAACAACGTTGGAAATTTAGTTTAAAACATTGATAAGTTGTTAATGAAGATAAAATATTGAATGGACTTATATCAAAGGTAGTGATGTAAAAATAGAAGATATGAGTCAAAGGGGGATAAATGAACTATTGGTGAATGCTACTCAGGGAGAGAAGTGTTATAGTTAAGATATGAGTCAAGCAAAAACATGAAGTAGAGAAGTGTTGCAAGGAGGAGATGAATGGTTTATTAGTTCTATGAGTATTTTCATAAGGGGGAATATATAATAGAAAAAAGTGGAAACATTATTGTGTTTCATCATAATTTGAAGATGATAGATATTGGTGAATAGAAGAAGTCTGAGGCCATGCACCAATTATCTAGTAATTACTTTGAAAACCAAACCTAGTGTGACCTTATTAGGTCTATGTACTTTACATGGGTTAGGTGCTACAGGAATGGAATTGGGAATCTCGGCTTTGGAGTCTTAAATAAATTTCCAAAGGGGGTTTGAATCTACCCTTAGAATAGCTATATTTTAACCTAAGAGGAATTTAAGTCCAGAAAATCAGATTAGGAGACCTACAAGGAATTCTATGATAGTCAACATTTTGTACTATATGACAATTAGAGGGTTAAACCAAGAGTTGATTCTCAATCATTTCAACATAAGGAAGGTGTCCCAATAGAAACTTGGGGTTGGTGAAGCCATTGGTGAAGAGTTACAGTTATTGGCTTGGAATAGGGCTAGTGTCCCTAAAACAAAAAGGTGCAAGATCTTGATTGGAGAAATACTCACCTTGGAGGAGTTCACAAATGACCCTATCACTTTAGATAGGCCACAAAAAATGATATCCTAAAGGAGTGAGATATTAGGAAGACCACAAGTTTAGTTTGGTAGATTAGGAACAAGAAAGTGCTTAAACCTCACTTCTTGTTCAACATCTCTGCATTAGTGAGGGGGAGATGAAGGGGATAGATGGCTACATAGATATGGAAAAAATAGAAATACGAAGTGGGGGGAGGGGGGATAAGAGAGAGTGAGATACAAGGATAAAATGAGCCAAAACTACCAAATTGTAGTGCTTGAATCCTTCATTAGAAAATCAACACCCAAATTTGAATACGAGTGTACAAAACAACATGTTCCTTCCACTTGTCATACTCTTTTATTTCCTTTTAAAGATTCTCTATGATTTTCCATAACATGCATTGTAAATTCGTTAACAAGTATAGCTCCCTCTTACAAGTATCTTATGTGTCATCTTAGATTTGTCCCCCTCTCATGTGAGATCTCTCTCTTTCTTATACATCACAACTATTTATTAAACTTTTATTTTTACCTTAATCTAGTTACTATAGAATAATAACAACACATTCCAATCAACTAGTGATTATGTTACAATCATTAATGTATGAAAACACATAAAACTATCAGTGATTACGTTACATTTATGATTTTTAAAATGATTTTTTTTTGCAAATAATCCATGTTTTCTCTACTATTGTATCAAAAATTCAAACTAATTAGGTATTGAATTAAACTTGATAAAAAAATGATAGAGAAGGAAAACTTTAAACATGAACAAGATCATAAATCATATGACGATGACATATTGCAAATGATTAACTTATGCTTAAACAATGATAAAGTTTATTGTTAATCAATATTCTATCAAATTTTTGAATAGATTAGGTATTGAATTTAATTTCATACATGCACATATCTAATTTAATGTCATACACGAACATATCTAATTTAATGTCATACATGAACAAACATGAACAAACATATCATATCATATGTCATATATGAACAAACATAGCATATATATTAACCAATAATGTCATAAGTCGAATAATGTCATACATCAAATAAATGTCATACATCAAATATAGAATGTCATATACATCAAATGTGTATCGAATATGTCTACTGATGCCTATATATATACATTTCTAGATCAACTACATCTTTTCCTTCCCACAAGGGGAAGGAAACAAGTCTCTCGACATCCTCTGTCGTCATGTGGAGGGAGACAGTGGAGATGACGGGGCCCTCCTAACACGCTCACTCAACCTCTTGTTGATGCTCTTCTTCAGCTCCAACTGATACAAAGAAAGTAGATATGAATCAATATTTATTATATGTTGAAATCAAATATATGTACACACAAAATCAATTATTTTCTTACTGCCAACAAATAGTCACTCTATAAGTTCACCTCAAATGCTCATGGACAATCAGGCGTGATGAGACCCTACAACAATTCAATAAATATAGTCACTTATAAATACACATATCACCAAAAAAAATATTGTACCCAAGTAAATATCACCAAAGTCATCTTATACCCACCAATTCCAACCCAAGTTTTGATTGTGGGTCCAAGATATTTAGTGCATGTGAAATTTGATCTAACAACTTATTTTTGGGTTTAGAGAGAAAATACATGTCATAAATGGTAAGATAAGGTCCAATAAATGAAAGGAATTATTTGATTGAAGTTGAAATAGAGAAGCACACTTATAGATAAGGGTAACCTTGAGTTTTTAAAGAAAATGAATCAATATAGGACTTAAATAATAATTTGAAGGCCCAATGAGTGTTAGGAGTGTGTGAAATCAATGTAGGAACCCGTAATGTATATTAAAATGGGGCTAAAATTAATACCAAATAAGTGTTCTTACTTTTTCAAATGATACATGTAGTCCCCACTTTATTGGAAGCATGTGTCCACCTCATGCACACAATAAAGTAGAAGAAAAAAAGAGAAAGAGGTAAAGATTTTGAGAAAACTACAAGGAGATTACATATCACCAAGATGAAGGACAAAAGCTCCCAAACCAAGAATATTAACTATTACATTCATTTGCAAGGATACATAAAAGAACAACAAAATCCTAAAGCTTACTAAGATTCCAAGTCAACTAGTTGAAGAGACCTCACTCAATAAAATGTCTCAATCTCAAGCATCGTGTTGAAAAAGCTATAGCAAAAGCTCAAGTGGTCACTTGAGAAAAGAAAGAGCAAAAATAAAAAATAAGAAAATACTCAATGATTTATCCCACTAGCATAGCTATAAGAGTATGAAAAGAAGAGAGAAGGGCCATGAATCCAAAATTCTAGTAAGTTATCTTATCCAAGTTTATTTTGTATGAGAGGAGGAGGAGGACGAGAATGAAAGAATGTAGAATTTTTTTATGCTAGTTCCATTCATCCCAATGAAATAGTGAAGGAGAGTTGATGGTGTTGATTCCAAAAACTATAGTCTCTTTGAATCCTAAGGATATGCCTAGTTCTATCATCAAGTTCAACATTTGACTTTGGCCTATGAATAATATTAATTTAAAACAAAAATTCTCCTGCACTTATGACTCTACTAGACCAAGGTGAGTATATCTAATCACCAATTATATCTATAAACTTGACTATTGTTTATAGAAAACATATAACTTCCATCTTGTAGGTCCTACTCCTAGTTGAAATCAACTTGGAATACAACTAATCTTCTATTCCTATCTTTACTTTTAATTTCGTTATCTCCTACTCTTAGTCCTCGCACCTTTATTTGATTTTCCTACTTCTTCTCTACTTCTAACTTCAATATGCGCTCCTAGTTCTTGTTTATCTAATTCTTTCACTGCCACTTCTGCCTTCACTCCTAGTTTTTGAATTAAAAGTAGCCAAAACTAGGGGCTGACCCTTTAACAACAAACTGACCTACTATCAGCAGATAACCATTAAACAAAACTACCCCTTACCACTTAGTAAAACAAAAACAAGGTTTCAATCCATAAATAAAAGAGTATCAGTAGGCCTAACATACATACTGCTTGTGTAAAAACCATAAAACTATAGTAATATATAAACAAAGGTTAACATTAGAAATTTTGAGATTAACTATTATAAACAAAAACTAAAACGAAGAAAATTCTTTCATACCTCCGTCAGTGGCTATGAGCTAGCCACAGTTGCGGCCACTCCACTATCAACAGACTGTTGCAGATGAGGAGGTGTGTCTGACATCATGAGCTGCATGTCATACAATACACGTTACATCTAACATGAAACATAAAATAAATATAATCAAATGAATTAAATTAACATGAAACAACTGTACCTATGTGAAGCTCGTATGATGTCTATGCTCCGAGTTTATGGTAAAGGTTAAGGGTCCTATGGAGAACTGATGCACATGCATAATTTTTTTTGTCAATCCTTGATATGATTACATAATAAATATATATATTAATTAAAATGATTAAATCAATACATACCTCAGGACTCGTGGAAGGGACAAAAAGTGGGCCTGGAGGATCGCTACTGGGCCTAGCAACACTCTGACCCTAAATTTTGAACAATGTCAATAGATCCTAATTAATTAATCATTCACTATACATATGAAATGTGACCAAATTAGTAAATTATAATTGTAATTTACCTATGTGTCAATGCCAAATATCTCATTCAGGAACTGATCGGTGACAAGCCCATCATCCGCACCATCTCCAGCATGAGTGCCAAATGTGCATAGGGATCCGCATGAAGTGAACATGTGACCACGATGCACAGAAGGCCCCCCCTCAACTAATGGGCTCGTGGAATGGATGAGGGTCTGCATTAAAGCATTAATGGTCCCTAGAGTGCTGGCCTCTACATGTTCCTTCACAACTGAAGGAATAGTCACATGCTCGTGTTGTGGCTTGACCATAGGTGCCCTAACTACATTAGGGTCATGACATGCTCCCGACCTCTCAAATGATGACCCCCCACCTCTACCCTGGGAGTCTAATATATCAAAATAATTAGGGATCTCCCCAAGGACAAACTCACAATATAATTTCTTCAAAAAATACATGAGGACCTCGTGATTGTTGCAAGAAGGGGCATCAAAAACCATCCACCATCTATCCCAAAAATTATTTCTAATTGCATCGTGTATGCACCAATGGATGGGGAATCGTTTAGTACCCTCTCTAACAGTATTTTGCTCATGGGGTTTGCTAAATAATGCACATATACTACCTTTTGGTATTTCTTTTTTTTTGACATCTTCATATGAAAATTTATTTGCATAAAATATTTTTTGGTCATCCCTCTTAACCTGCCAAATATCTAACTAACCACTAATTGAGGCTATTTGGGTGTTAATGGATTCGAGGGATGATGCCAATTTAGCCCTCATTGGATTGGTTTGTCTAGATTCTTTCAACCGAGCAATGAGTCTTTCTAATTCAATTTTGCCTCTCTCTATTTCATTTATTATATTTTCTTGTGTGCCTAGCGGAGGTCTTGCAATTGGTTTAGGTTGTGGAATTTGTTGTTCTTCTTGATGAGGATTTTGGTTTTGAGGGTTTTGAGGCTCTTATGGATTTTTCGGTTGATTATGGACATTTCCTGATAAAAAATCAATTGAAATCCAAATAAATAAATAAATCTAAATGAAATTTGTAAAAACCCTACAAAACAATATAAAAAACTTACAAAACAATATGAAAAACATATTAAACAATGCAAATTTAAGTTAATATCACTTACGGCGTTGTTGTGGGTGTGCTTGTTGTCTTCGATTTCGTTGGCGAGGAGGCATATTTGCAAATGAAGGTGAAAACTTGGGTTTTTGACCCATGTACGCGCTGTTCTCTGTGGGGATAGCAAAAAATGGACATAAAAATGATGGGTTGTGGGTCTACAACCCATCATATATAAATTTTTGATAACACAAATAGCACGTGCGCACTATAGCACGCACACGCTATAGAAATTAGGGGAAAAAAAAAACCATGTCACCTTTTTGGCACCACAACTCGGTGCATATGCCCACCTCTTCCACGTTACATTTTGTCATCTTTTTTAAAATTATACTTAGTCTTTAGGGTACTAATAATCTTATGTTATGTTTTGAAACTTAACTTATTTAATCTTATCTTGTATTGAAGCTTTATAAAAGTATTCAAATACCTTTCAAGCCTTTTAACTTCATCATCTCCATAACCCTAGATCTGATATCTAATAAATAAATTTCCTTAGTATAGTTTGTCATACTAAGATATTTCTTTGAGAGACAAGGATGATGAAACTACTAGATTTAGAAATTTAGTTACAATGAGCCTGTAACATGCAGTTTTACATGTTAGGCATACAACTCTAACTTCAAATTCAAATCTCTTATCCTCGAAATTATGAGATCTAGTCTTGTTAATAATTTCATAATACTTTCTTGATTAAGGATAACTATCTAAATTTATATAATTATGTTACCAACACATCAACATAATAAATATTAAATTTCCAAATGCTAAGAAAATGTGTAACAAATATAGGCTAGGAACCAAATAATATGGATCTATTTCCATGAGATGTGAAATTATTGGAAAGCCAAGATTCAAGTCCACATAAGGTCAAGAACATCAAGATATGTTCCATTATATAGGCTTCATTGATCAAAATCTTCCTTCATGAGATTGGGAAACACAAAATGGGCATGAACCATGAAGAATAGTTGTGATATGATAAGAATTACCAAAAACTTGAGTACAAAGAGTAGAGAAAGGTACAAAGCTATTGAAAGGTTCAACATACTATCCAGAACATGACCCTATCTACCTAATAGTAGGAATGAAGTCCTTTGAATTCTTAAGCATGTTATACAAATAGAAAGATAACAACCAAGTCTAGAAAACCATAGTAGTGTTGTTGACACTAACAAAGCATAAAATCATTTAGAACTATTGATATCCTCCCAGAGTTTGGTGATGCCTTTAAGCTATCTTTTCTATCTTTCTTCATCCTCTTCTTCCTAAATATCCTTGTTCTCCTCTTCCTTCCTACTTATTTTCAAGTACTTATTTAGTTTTCTTAGATTATTAGACCATCTTGTACCATACATATAGAAGTGACAAAAGAATAAAATGATTCTATTGAGATAGTATTAGGAATGACCTATTTTGATGCAAGAGTTCTATTGTGTAGGGTCTCAATATAACCCATGACATTTCCTTCAATAGTAGCACTCTACATTTCGCTTTCTTGAATAGGGTTTTCCTTCCTAGTTCCTACATGGGTAGGGAATTACACTCTAAATTCCTCATTTCTTGCACATTCCTTTGATTTACTAAAGTATGAGTAGAATTTTCATCCTTTGAATCCTCAATTTATTCCTCTTTCTCATAATCTTTTTCCTTAGAACTAATGGTTTCTTTAGGATCCACAAAGGTATACTCTTTCTTTGCTTTACAAGCTGCTTCCTCTTCTTTAACTTTCTTCATAGTGTCTTTCTTACTTCTAAACCTCAACAACCTCCTTTCTCCTAAGATAGACTAATTTTTTTTTATTTTTTCCATGTATCATTTTTCTATCCTCCTCTTATTGGGTTTCCTTGTCAAAATCTCCTTGGTCAATGCCAATATATTTTCTTCTTTTGGGGTTTCAATTTTCTAGTTTTGTTAAGGTTACTTTTAGTAGTCGAAGCTTTTCTTTTCACATTTTTTTATCAAGAGAAAATTCTTCAAGGGAAACATGAGGTGAGATTTTATCTTTAGAATATGAGACATAGGGCTTAGCTTCTTTTTTCTCTTTGGAACTATTTTCGGGATTTTTCCTTGAGAACTTCACTACTCTTCAATTTTGTCAACAATTCTAGGAGGGATTCCTAGCTATGGGTAGTTCAAACATCTATTAGTGGTTTGTGAAGTTGATCATGGGACTAAAAAAATAGAAGAATCCTTGCATTTGAGTTGTCTCTTAAGATTGTTTTGGGTCATGGGAGTTCCAAAAGTCAAGGGATTGTGAGTTGCTTTGTAAATGGCCTTAAATTAGGCCTTGTTGGCAGACTGAAATAGCCAGTTTTGAGTGATATTTTACAAAACAAGTGTAGTTGGTTTTGGAGTATATTTTAGAGTGAGGAAAAGGGTATTTTAATCACCCAATAGTTTAGGAAGTTCTGCGGGAAAGTTTGGAGAAAACAACAAATTAGTGAGAGCTATCAGATTTCCACAATCCATCAATGTTGAGATTTGCTATCTCGATTTGATTGTGTGACCAATTTTAGTCACACAATCAAATCTAGATAGCAAATCTCAACAAATTAGTGACTGGCAAGGGCTAGTTGGAACAAGCCTAGAAGAGGCAAAATCGAGAAAGTGTAAGAGATGAGTTGTTGAGAGTATGCAAGGAGTTGGAACATGTTAGATGGGATGTTTTGAGATGATCGAAGGTGTTGGGGTCATGGTATGAAGCCAAGGATGAGTTTTGGTATGTTGGAGGCACCAGGGTACACTAGGTGCATGGTGAACAATGTGAGTGTTTAGAAGACAAACTGATGATTTGGGTTATAACCTCTTAGACATGGTTGTAGGAAGATGTTACCAAGTCAAAGACCTCCTCTTGAACCCTAGTAGAGTCTAATTCCTTGGGTAGATTCCAAGAATACAAGAGAATCCCAGAGTTGAGTTGTGGTTCCTAGGGGAATATAGGAGGGCTTTGCATCAAACACACACACTTGTTGTATAGTCACAAATATTGTGATCATTCATGAACTTGAACAACACCATGTTAGAAATAGTGTTGTGAAAAAGGACTACAAAATAGAGGGAAATGGCCATCAAATATGAGAGGATGATATGACTTCAACATTGGAAGATGGTGTAGTGGACTATATGACTCCAACATTGGAAGATGGTGTAGCTTCACAATTCAATTGTCTTCTTGAGTGTAATAGTCTCATTCGTTCTCTTTGTCTTTCCAATTCTTCTTCTTTGTTTCTTTGTACCGATGGTTCTTGATTCTCTTTGACAGTCAATTCTTGATTATTGCTTTGCAATTTTCTTTGCTCACGTAGTAATTTCACTTTATCTCTTTTAATTGTCAAGTCTCTCTCCCTATCTTCAATCGTTTGAGTTTTTGGTTTCTTCCTTGGCATGATGATGATTTCTACATGTCAAATTATTCAAACATATGAATTACTTAAAATGTGTAAATTACAAATTACTCAAATACATATAAAAATTATAATTATTTGAATGAATACACAACATATATCAAATGACTTGTCAAATTTCTAACCATTTTGAAATAACATTTCATTCAAACATAGAAATTTCAATGAATTCTCTATATATTAAACAACATGTCAAATTATAATCAAATTTGTATCTATATATCAACAAACAATATTTAAAATAGATTGCACTAGCCTTTTCTATACAAGGAATATTCAAAAAGTTTTCAAATCACGTATCCAATGATTGAATTTGGTGTTTGCTATGTTGAAACTTGTGATTTCTGTCGGAATAACAGAGTGCATAACAGATCAAAAGTAGAAAATGGATGAAATAGGCCCCAAGGTTACTTTTTGACCTTTTTAGGTGATTTCACATAGTGCATATGCACTATAGCACGTATGCACTATAAAGCGCATACGCATTATGTGAAAACACATCACTACCCTTTCTCTCTTGCTACTCTCTCTCTCCCTCTCCCTCTCCCACTCCCTCTCCTACTACCTACTATCTCTCTCTCAAGTTCTCTCTCTCCCTCTCTACTCTCTCTCTCTCTCTCTCTACCATCATGTACGAGCTCTCTCTGCCACCACCTACTCACTCTCACACTTTCTCCCATCCCCTACTCTGTCTCTCTTACACAAACACTCCCATCCCCCCTCTCTCTCTCCCTCTCCCACTGCCTACTTTCTCTCCCCCATCCCCTACTCTCTCACACTCTCTCTCATCTCCCCTCTCTCTTTCCCTCTCCCACCACCTACTTTCTCTCCCCCATCGTCGTACTCTCTCTCTACCACCCTCTACTCTCACACTCTCACATTCTCTCCTACATCCTACTCTCTCTCTCTCTCTCTCTCTCTCTCTCCTTCTCTACTCTCTCTCTCTCCCATCCCCTATTCTCTCACACTCTCCTATCCCCTAATCTCACTCTCTCTCTCCCATCCCTGTATGAGCTCTCTCTGCCACCAAGTACTCACTCTCACACTCTCTCCCATCCCCTACTCTATCTCTCTTACACACACACACACACTCCCATCCCCCCCTCTCCCACTACCTACTTTCTCTCCCCCATCCCCTACTCTCTCTCTCTCCTCTCTTATCCCCTACTCTCTCACACTCTCACACTCTCTCCCATCCCCGACTCTATCTCTCTTACCCTCTCCCACCACCTACTTTCTCTTCCCCATCATTGTAATCTCTCTGCCACCCCCTACTCTCACACTCTCACACTCTCTCCTACTGCCTACTCTCTCTCTCTCTCTCTCTCTCTCTCTCCCTCCCTCTCTACTCTCTCTCCCTCCCATCCCTTACTCTCACTCTCTCTCTCTCCCATCCCCTACTCTCTCTCACACTCTCCCATCCTCTAATCTCACACTCTCTCTCCCATCCCTATACGAGCTCTCTCTGCCACCACCTACTCACTCTCACACTCTCTCCCATCCCCTACTCTATCTCTCTTACACACACACTCCCATTCCCCCTCTCTCTCTCCCTCTCCCACTCTCTCTCCCACCGCCTACTTTCTCTCCCCCATCCCCTACTCTCTCTCTCTCCTCTCCCATGCCCTACTCTCTCCCATCCCCTACTTTGTCTCTCTTACACACATTCCCATTCCCCCCCTCTCTCTCCCTCTCCCACTCCCTCTCCCACTGCCTACTTTCTCTCCCCTATCATCATACTCTCTCTCACACTCTCACACTCTCTCCCATCCCCCACACTCTCTTTCACAGACACACACACTCTTATCCTCCCACTCTCTTCTCTCCCATCCCTTACTCTCTACATCTATCACACACACTCCCACCCCCCTATCTCTCTCCCTCTCCCTCTCCCACTCCCTCTCCTATTGCCTACTATCTCTCTCTCTCTCTATCTCAAGTTCTCTCTCTCCCTCTCTACTCCCTCTCCCACCGCCTACTTTCTCTCCCCCATCGCCGTACTCTCTTTGCCACCCCCTACTCTCTCTCACACTCTCACACTCTCTCCCATCCCCTATTCTCTCTCTTTCACAGACACACACACTCTTATCCCCCCACTCTCTTCTCTCCCATCCCCTACTCTCTACATCTGTCACACACACTCCCATCCCCCTATCTCTCTCCCTCCCCCTCTCGCACTCCCTCTCCTACTACCTACTATCTCTCTCTCTCTCTCAAGTTCTCTCTCTCCCTCTCTACTCTCTCTCTCTCTCTCCCATCCTATATGAGCTCTCTCTGCCAACACCTACTCACTCTCACACTCTCTCCCATCCCCTACTCTATCTCTTTTACACACACACTCCCATCCCCCCTCTCTCTCCCTCTCCCACTCCCTCTCCCACCGCCTACTTTCTCTCCCACATCCCCTACTCTCTCTCTCCTCTCCCATCCCCTACTCTCTCACACTCTCTCCCATCCCCTACTCTGTCTCTCTTACACACACACTCCTATCCACCCCTCTCTCTCCCTCTCCCACTCCCTCTCCCACTGCCTACTTTCTCTCCTCCATCCCCTACTCTCTCTCTCCTCTCCCATCCCCTACTCTCTCACACTCTCACACTCTCTCCCATCCCCTACTCTATCTCTCTCTCACACAAACTCCCATCCCCCCTCTCTCTTTCCCTCTCCCACCTACTTTCTCTCCCCCATCGTCGTACTCTCTCTCTCTTCCACCCCCCACTCTCACACTCTCTCCCATCCCCTACTCTCTCTCTTTCATAGACACACACACACACACACACACACAATTATCCCCCCACTCTTCTTCTCTCCCATCCCTTACTGTCTACATCTATCACACACACTCCCATCCCCCTTATCTCTCTCCCTCTCCCTCTCCCTCTCTCTCTCCCTCTCCCTCTCCCTCTCCTACCACCTACTATCTCTCTCTCTCAAGTTCTCTCTCTTCCTCTCTACTCTCTCTCTCTCTCTCTCTCTCTCTCTCTCTCTCCCCCCCCCATCCCTTACTCTCACTCTCTCTCTCCCATCCCCTACTCTCTCTCATGCTCTTCCATCTTGTAATCTCTCTCTCTCTCTCTCTCTCTCTCTCTCTCTCCCTCTCCCATCCCATACAAGCTCTTTCTTCCACCACCTACTCTCTGTCACACTCTCTCCCATTCCCTACTCTCTCTCTCTCTCACCCCCATCCCATATTAGCTCTCTCTACCACCTCCTACTCTCTCTCAAACTCTCACACTCTCTCCCATCCCCTACTCTATCTCTCTTATAAATAAATACACATTCCCATTCCCCCCCTTCTCTCTCTCGCAGTCCCTCTCCCACTACCTGCTCTCTCCCATCCCCTACTCTATCTCTCTTACACACTTCCATTCCACCTCTCTCTCTCTGTCCCACTCCCTCTCCCATCGCCTACTATCTCTCTCTCACTCTCTCCCTCTCTCTCCCATCCCTTTGCCATTGCCTACTCTCTCTATCTCTCTCTCCCCTCTCTCATTCCCTACTCTCTCTCTTTCAGGCACACACACCCATCCCCCATCTCTCCTCTCCCATCCCCTACTTTTTCTCTCACTTGCTCTCCCTCTCCCACCACCTAATCACTCTCACTTTCACTCTCACTCTCTCTCTCTCTCCCCCTCTCTACTCTCTCTCTCTTTGCTACCCCCTACTCTCTCTTACATTTTCACACTCTCTCCTATCCCCTACTCTCTCTCTCCTTCTCTCTTACACACATTTCTATCCCCCCTCTCTCTCCCTCTCCCACTCCCTCTCCCATCACCTACTCTCTCTTCCATCCCCTACTCTCTCTCGAGCTACTCTATCTTCCCCCTCTCCCATTCCATACTCTCTCTCTTTCACACACATGCACTCCCATTCTCTTCTCTTTCGCTCTTCCTCTCCCACTCCGTCTCCCACTGCCTACTCTCTCTCTCCCCCATCCCTTACTCTCAATCTCTCTCTCCCAACCTGTACTCTCTCTTTGCCACCCCGACTCTCTCTCACATCTACTCTCTCGCATCCTGTACTCTCTCTACCACCCCTACTCTCTCTCGCATCCTATACTCTCTCTGCCACCCCTACTCTCACACTTCCTCTCTCTCTCCCATCCCCTACTATCAATCTCTCTCCCCTATCTTGCACTCTCTCTTTACCACCCCTACTCTCTCTCACATCCTGTACTCTCTTTTCCACCCCTACTCTCTCTTGCATCCTGTACTCTCTCTACCACCCCTACTCTCTCACACTTCCTCTCTCTCCCATCCTATACTCTCTTTGCCACCTTTACTCTTTCTCACTCCCTCTCTCCCATCTTGTACTCTCTCCCCTCTCCCATCCCCTACTTTCTTTCTATCTTTCTCACACACACACACATAGGTATTCCCCCCCCCCAACTAGTTCTATTTTGTAATTTAGGTGTTGATAGTGCGTGCGCCCTATAGTGCGTACGCACTATACTTAACAAAAAATTAAATAGCACGTGTGCGCTATAGGGTGCACACGCTATTGAAAGCTTTGCATTAAACCCAAGCCTAAGGCTTGGTTTTGCCTTGGAGATCCAACTCACGGGTTTGGAATTTATAAATAGGTCTGAGACGTGTTTTCCAGCAAACATACCAAAAGTAATTATTTTTTCTTGTGTGCTCCCCTTCAAGGTTCCTTGTAGTTGGGTACCGATAAGATCAAGTTACATAGCATTATAGGTCTCTGTGTTAGCTATCTAACCATATGATTTATTTTTAATTTGAACTATTTCAACCCTTTCATCTATAATTTCTTTTGAATGTATGTTCATTCTTTGTCAAAAACCACCATGTACTAATTGGGCTATAGATTTTAGCTCGTTCATCGAATTTTGCAACAACTTAATTTTTTAGAAACTAGACTCTATTCTACACACTTTGAAAAAAAAAAGTTTTGACTTTAGATTAATTTTTAATTATTTCTAGGGGAGCACACAGATATTTCACGTTTTTGGGATGTGTCTAGTTAAAAAATTCATTTAAAAAAAAATACACATTATAAAATTACCCGAAAAATCTGGGATAAACTACATAGTGTTAAGTAACTTTTGACCAGAGTGATTAAAGAATTTTTAAAAAAAAGTTAAAATTTTAGGGGGCCACACTTTGTACTGTGTTATGTTTTTTTGGAATAAACAACACCACTTTTTGTGGCCCCCTTTTTTGAGGACCTAAAACTAAACCATTTTGAAAAAAAATTAGTAGTTTAGAAACTAGGTTCAAAGGACTATGACTTTTGTTTTTGTCATATCTTAAAATTTCGAACGTAATTATCTTCAAATTCTTGTGGAAGTTCAAAATTTGCAGATTTCAGGAAAAAGGTGTCCACTTATACCCCCCTTTTGGCACCACAACTTGGTGCACTTACCCTATATATATAGACTTTAGATCATATGCATGATTTATTATTAAGATGAGAGTGTTTAAAGATCAAGTAATATGGTCTATAACATTGATGTAAAAAAAATGTTCACACAATCATATCTATAAATATATTAGATATAATTTTTTTCTTTAAATTTATTACATTTATATAGCTATTTTTGTATAGCTATCATACGTCTAGGTCTAGTTGTTTGTTCATCTATAACTAGGTCTAATTGTTTGTTCATCTATAACGATATTCATAGTTACATGATTCATCCTATAGTCATAAACTTGATCCTTCCCTTTTCAAATTTCAAATTTGATTGATTAGCCTCAATTTCATACCATAAATTGAGTACATCCATATTTAGTGCAACTTGATGATATGAGTTAGTACTTAAATGCACTTCGTTGCTTTCTCCACCTTATTTGAACGTGAGACATTTAATCAAGCAATTTGCACGCAGTCTATTCTTCTTCACACTTGGCACTCTGTGACAATTCTTGGCTAATTGGAAACTACTTGATGCTTTCTTTCTTCAAATTTCACCCCTATGACACTGTGTATGAAATCGAAAGGCCAAACCCGTGAATTTCATCGAATTTTCGAGATGCCTCTCCGTTGGGTTCGCGGATGTTTTTCTTCCTCTTTCCGTGACGAGCATCACAGGAAGTTCATGCCACGGGCATCAATATCAATTTATGTCAGAGTGTTCGATCAAACTGATTACATGTATTGACCATGCTTCTGTGTGTCGGGTTTGGTTGGAGACCATATTGGTTTTGCTACACTGAGCCACACGACTCAATGTCTTAATGATTGAAGGTGCGGGTAATCACATTTCGAGGAATGTGACATGGAAAACTAGGGTTTATGCCTCTGCATCATGATTGGGATCCACGGCATTGCGTGTTCCACAATGAATTAGTTGATTTCTTTCCTTTATTTGAAGGTCTCTGAAATTCATGAAACCTTTGCATTCTAATATTCTCACATTTGTCTTCAGTGGCCTTTTGTAGGCATTTCGTAGAACACCTTTTTGTCTTCTACATTGCCATGTGTAGTGTGGAGTTTGGAAAATCTCCAAGTTGCCTTTGAGTCATAGCCGACTATTGCCTCAAGAAGAGTCGTCTCACATTAATGATGCATTTCATTGAAATGGGCTTGACATTGAAACTTTCCCATCTCGACACCTTTCAACCCCATGTTTCAAAAAGCCTCGTCTCTGAATGGAAGTGCGTTTTATATTCTTCACCGAACAATATCTTGCTAGGGTCATAGTGAGTTCAAATTCGTGCCAAAGCATTTGCACAACATTTTAACTTGAGCTCCACTTCTGCATCCACAACAGGGAGACCAAGTCTTTGATAAAATCATTAAGGGTCTGTTTGGTTGCTGGAATATAAATTAAGTATTGGCATTTGGAATACTGATTTTGGGATTTTGGATTTTGGAATCTAGATTATGATTTCAGAATTCAATTTGGGACCGTTTGGTTGATCGAGAATTCTTTATGAGAATACACATTTCCTTCGTTTGGTTGCACATTGTGGAATTGGAATACTAGCCAGAATACACATTTCCTTTGTTTGGTTGCACATTGTGGAATTGGAATACTAGCCAGAATACACATTTCCTCCGTTTGGTTGCACATTGTGGAATTGGAATACTAGTCAAAATAAGCATTATCTTTTTTATTCAATTTTTTAACATATGAAATATATTTTTAATATGTCATTTTCAAAAAATGTGATTTAATTCATTTATTGTCATTAAAACCATGTGACACAACCAAAATATTAACTCCATTAAAAAAAATACATTACATAAATTATCATTAGATTACAACTAATTTGCTTTTAACATGAATGAGATGTATTTTAAATATATTATTTTAGCTTGATTGAAAATGTGATTAATTCATCTTCTTTAAACCATGCTATACAATGAAGGCACCAGCTAAACAACCAAAAATTTGCACCAGCCAGTGCCTATGTAAATGCCTTGCCATGCTTGTATTGTGCTATCTCATCAAATTTGACATTATGATGTGACCGATTCAAGCTGCTATTTAATTAATAGTTTAAAGATTATTTTTATTGCTAATCATCTTTTAAACAATATTGAACTTCCTACCCATGCATAAATTAATTTACTTTTAAATATCAACATTTTAACTTACTATTACAAACTTCTAATGATTTAAATGTAGAAATTATAATTTTTTAGATTTTATGTATAAATTTATATCCATATTTAATGCATATAATTTTATTTTTTCATACAATAGTTAGCATAATTGTATGCTTTTATAAATAATCAAATTTAATAATTTATAGTGATTATTGATTAATGTAATAGTAATTTTTAAAACTAATTTAAATATGTTAACATTTTAAATTATTTAAATTATTTTCAAAATCTGAATTTTATTAAAAAATCATTTAAGTATAATTTAAGCTAATTTCTTTTTAAATTTTTTTTTTTAAAATTGGAGAACTTACATTTAAATTCTATTAGATTAATTCTACTCATTATTTTTATAAACAATATTACATGATTAAAAAAACTATTCAAAAGAACACATATTACTTTATAAATTTAGTACATATAAACACATGATTTATGTATATGTATAGAATTTTTTTTAAAGACATACATATAATAAAATTCCAAGACATTTAAAAAATAAATGTTGAACAATTTCCTAAATCTCAACTATCTAAATATTTTTTCATGTAAATGATTAAACATATAAAAAACAATCAAATTTAATAATAATAATAATTATTTATCTATGTAAAAATAATTTCTAAAAATAATTTAGATATATTAACTTTTATTTATCATTTTCACTATTTAAACAATCTAAGTTTTGTTCAAAATTTATTTATCTATTTTTATATTGGGAAAAATTTCAACTACTTATAATTAAATCTCATTAAGTTAATTCTATTCATAATTTTTATAATTTTTAGAAACAATATCACATTCAATGCAAAAGAACTCACATTACTTATGTTTATATGTATAAACAAATAAATTTATTACACATAATAAAATTTCAATACAATTTTAAATATAAATGTTGGATAATTTTCTAAATTTTGTTAAAAAAATTATACTTATAATATTTTTACTATAATGCATAAAGTATAATATAATATTTTTTATATAATTTTATTATCTAAATTTAATTTTCAAAATATAATACATTTAAAATCTAAGAATTCTAAGAGAAAATCTATAATTTATTAAAATGAATAAAGTTTTAACAAAATATATATTAATAATTTATTATTAATTTGAGAAATTTTAAAAGAAGTTTAAATGTTGATATTTAAGAAGTTTAAGTTTCCTATTGTTGTTTACATATGGCTTGTCTCAACACTATTTTGTAAAACAATTTTTTAAACTATTAATTAAATCATAATGAATCACGTGAATACTATCAAATTTGATGGGACAACATAGTATAGGCATGTCATGATGGGCATGGCATGACATTTACATAGGCACTGGCTGGTGCAATTTTTTTGGCTATTTAGCCAGTGCCCACAACGAACTCCACAAAAAAAATACATTATATAAATTATCGTTATGTTACAAATAATCTACCAATTATATTTATAACATATCTTTTCGATTGATTGAAAATGTGATTAAATGTAAGATACTGAATTTTAGATTCATTTTTATCATCATTAAAACCATGCTACATAATGAAAATACTAACTCCATACAAAACAAAACACATTTTACAAATTATCATTGCATTACAAATAATATGCCAAATGTCTGTAGACAAGGTCATTGGGTCATTGTCACATAATAAGGTTCAAACATACAAAGACAATAACTACACATATAAAGCCAATAACTACACATAGAAGTTTGCATAAAAAGACAATTTCAGCCTCATGGGCCTTACACGTTTTGCACTCATTTCCTCGATCTTGTTTTTCAGCTTTGGTTGACGCAATGCCAACCTTGCACACCTCTCATGTCTTATGCATTTTGCAGTCAGTTTCTTCATCATGTTCAATTGCACAGATGACATCAACCCAGTCAAAATATCCACAACCATCAATCCCCTACAATACAAAATCAACATTAGTATATCAATGAGATTACATGTCATTGATTTGAAAGATATAATATATAGCATGTCATTAATAACCTTCTTTTTGTCAGGGCAACTAAAAAATTGGCACCTTGGATTTTTTATTGTGTGCGATACTTTTACTAGACATGGCCTAGCACCACATGAGCATTAATAAATTGGCACATCATACACAGCTAGGTATCCTTTATCAATAAATCGGTAAGATTAGAAAATTTTCATGCATCAATAAAGACAAAGGAGTAGGCATATGCAATAGAAATACAACGTTTGAATCCAAAAATGCAAAATCACTCCCATGGTGACATGTATGCAGCAAAAGGGCAAACGCAAGTTTCTTTCAAGTTCAAACAACCTAGAAGTGGCTTCAAATTCATGGAACATCCATCAAAACAATGGCAATTGCTAGAAGAAATAACAAAGTTTATTTAATACAACTTCTACAACTTTTTCCCAATGTTTTCTTGGTCGGTAGACTATGTCATAGTTTAAATTGAACAAACTGAGTTATATACATACACAGGCTGCTAACATTCATGCTCTTCAATAGAGGCTAACATCTCATTTTAGTTGCAAGTATAATGACATCTCAGACCAAACAAAAAACATCAAATGAGTAGTGTTGTCATTAGCTAATACAATGACATAACAGAGTAGCATCAATCTAAAGTTTATTCTAGTAGAAAACCTACAACTTATGACATCTCATACTGAACCAAAAACATCAAATGAATAGTGTTGTCAACAAACTACTATGCAACAAAAATAGCATGCCAACAATAGTTAAAATCCAACATGCATGTTAACAACAGTTAATATCCAACCAACATGTTAACAATAGTTAATATCCAACCAGCATGTTAACAACAGTTATATCTGACCAGCATGTCAACAACAGCTCTCCAACCAGCACATCTCAAACAATAACTAAATAGATCTTGAATAAAAGATATCCAACAATAAGACTTTTAAAAGCAGATAGAAATGAATAAAATGATCGCCAACAACATATGGATATATAAAACCATATGATTATATTTAGATCATCAAAACTTAACTAATAATGTCAACATAAATATATGTTCTATATGAAATAAAACCATACGATTATATTTAGATCATCAAAACTTAATTAACAATGTCAACATAAATATATGTTCTATATGAAAATCCAAAGGTCCTAATAAACTTTTGCCAAAAATATGAAAATCCTTGGTCACATCCATCGAATGGGATGTGAACCACCAAAATTAAGTAACATCCAACTGCTATAAAATGATTGTCATAACTATGTCAAACATAGTAACTAAAGCCCTAAAAACTTCATTCGAACATATTCTACTCTCTCATCATCATTCATAATAAAGAACCCTTTGGCTCTATCAGAATCAGCCACAAAGGTGTCAAATGCCATAATCAAAGTACCCATACTAAGTTCACTAGTGGCTTTTAGTGTAGCATAGACCTTTTCCAAGTCTTTTGTCTTACGCTCTTCACTCAATTCAATAACTTGGGACTTGAGGAGGATCTCATTTAGCTTATCAATTGAATGCGACATCTCGTCCATAGAGTTAGCCATACCAGCCTTCTTCCTCTTCGGCCTCCTTAAGGATGATGCTGAATGAGTATGTTTCTCAGTTGCTGTACTAAACTTATTGGACATTGGAATACTTGTATCTTCTGCATCCAGATCAGCAACAACCCCAATAGGTGTATGAATTTTGTTGTAATCATTATTAAGATCTACTGTCTCATCCATATTGTGTCCTTCTTCTACTTCTTGTGTAGTGCTGACAATGGCACCCTCAGTGATATCATTGCTCACAATCAAGGCAAGGTCATTATAGTATTGGAAAGATTGCCTTTTAAACACTTTCACACTTTTAAATTCCTTCCTCTGCATGTTGTCAAAGATATTGAATTATTCATTTGATTATCAATAATAACTTAGTCACTCATTAAATAACATTAAAATATTCAAATGGACATGTTACCTTAAGCAACTCATTCCAAACAATTTCATCAGCATCCATAGATTGTGTAGACTCATTCCATGCAAAACCACTAGTATTTTTCAGCTCCTTCATTATTATGTAACCTTGTTTCCAAGTTTTTAGTTTATTTTTGAAATTGTCCTTAGACAAGCTCATGTTCATATCTGCATTGAACTTTCTTTTAATAGCTGTCCAAGCTTCTTTTTTGAAGCCTTCCTCTCCTTTCCTTCCAAGCATGACTTGTTCATGTAGCAAGTCCCAAAGCTTACATTCCAGACATGGTTTCCAAAATACCTTTTTTGTAGAAGGTGGTGTTTTAGTGACTTGAATGTCATCATTATCCATGCTCATCAGAAGCGCTATATATGACATCAACTATTGTGTAATGCATACAAAGTAGATTTGCAGAAGGTAAGTTAAAAACATGTGTATTATAGTCTCTCGAAAGTCATTACACCTGAAACACAATCTTTTAAAACTCATTTGAAGACAGAAAACATAATTGTGCATAGACAACTCGAAAGGAGGCAACATATAAAGTTAGATCAGAAAATAGTTAGCTTATGGTGCTTGTCACCAATTTTTCATCTGGAGATCACAATCTATATTCTGGTACTGGTAAATTTCTTATCGTTTCCTCTACTGATAATTCATCAAAGCACAACAAAGCAACATTAGGAGATACAACAAGTATAACTACTATTGTAAAATAATAATTATTTTTCCAGCTACGTATTTTCTATTTCAAGTTGTCTATGGGACATTTTAAGTATATAAAAAAAATTGAGGATGATGGTGGATGGAACAGAAAAAAACTCAATGGAGAAATATGCTTGAGTAGCAGCTCACCAAATTTCTATATCCCGTGTGAAACATGAATGAAAATGGCAAGCATAAACGTGAATGAAAATATGAAACATGGAGAATGCATATGACATGTTTAACTAAATCTGCCTTGAATGCATTTCTGGCAAATAACAAGCAAATTCAAAATGAAAATTAACATGAATAAGACCTAGACATGTTTACAACTCTTTCTTCTCAATCAGCAATTCTGAAGCTTGAGTAATGTAACTACAAGAAATTTATATTACCCGCTGTTACTGATTTAAAACCCATTTCGATAGCTAAGAAAACAAGAACAACAAATGCATAGAACATATTCTCCATCTGATTGGAGAAAACTGAGAGTATTGAGAAATAACTTTGAGTCTCTAATAAAAGGCCGATTCTATTGGTAATGGTGAATATATAAAGAACATGGGAGATGTCAGGGTTCCGATCCACTTTGGTTTTTGCTGTTTGCACATTTGTTAAAGGCATCTCTATTGAGGAAAAGTAATTCATAGCCCTCTGACCGCAGTTCTACTTTGTTTTTTGTGCTGCTTGTATATTTGTTGATGGGATCTCTGTTGAGGGAAAGTAATTCATGACCACAGTTGTACCTTCTTGTGTGTGCCAAAATTTTAATGGGATCATCATCATGGAGGTCGGTGTAGTGCTCTGAGAATGTGACACAAGAGTTGAATATGGATGAAACTGAATCTTTTCTGAGTCTGCCTTCCACATTCAATGGATGGGTTACAATTTTTGTCCCTTTGTCTCCTTATCCGTGGGTACAAAAGTGGACATTGGTTACAACTATTGGTGTTTCCATAAATGTTGAAATAGGCATCCAACACTTTTGAACCTGTGCAAGCATTGTCAACCAATGATAACCTCAAAAATTGGTTCAAACCAACATTTAGGAGCCAATGATCTCCATTTTTCAGATCATTACAGAATTCAATTACAGGTAAACGTTGGGGTATTGAAAATGCCCTCTTTCCTAACTTTGAGATCTGTAAGACTCAAGAGGGTAATCCTACAAGATCTTATAATTATACAATTTAAAATTTAGAAACAGATTATTGATCTTAGCTATTCTAGAAACAACCATTAGAAGAGATTAAGAGATAACCAGAAGCTTTTGAAGAATTTAAAGAACGCTGATCAAGCCCAATAGACACCCAGTGAAGGAGCAGGAACATCAGATTCGGCAAGAGTGGTGATAGAGGATCCTTCTCCTAACATCCCCTCCACTTACAAAAGGATAAAGAGAAAGTCTGCCCGGTCAGCAATTAATGAAGAAACGGTTGAGACAGAAAAGAAGAAGCGATAGGCGACGAAGGAAGTTGCCAGGAAGAAGATGTTTCATAAGAAACAACTAGAGGCTGATGAAGAAGGTGAAAGCATTGAATCATACCAACAGGTTACAGAACTGAAGAAAAGAGGAGTGCAATGAAAGGCATCCAAAATTGATGATTTTTTTAGAGGAATAGCAGAACCAGGAGGCTTAGAATGCATATGAACTATTTGATCTCTTGTGTCTCATGTGGGAACTCTTTCAAAGATTTCAAATGAGGATTCACTCGCATTTATAAAACTTTGGAGCATGGATTTATTCATGGTTTCCAAGCATTCAAGGAGGTTGAGTAGAAAAACTATTATCTCGATTGTTGTTGCTGTTTCTGTAGCTGCATTTCATTGGAGGAAGCTTTAACTAGCATCTGTGCATTCATTGGGAAAGCTAATAAAGTTCAAGAATAGAGGTGAAGGGATTGGGTGGTTTTCGGCCGATGATGAAGGAAAGCACAGGGACACCATTTTTAATTTGAGGAGCAGGGTATTGAGTACTGAACTGAGATATGGAAAAACATTGATATGTGTGGTTCCCCCACCTCATATGTATTTGACTTCTCATACACCTGTTAGCTCACCTGATTTGGAGAGTGAAATAGAAGTTTCTAAAGATAAATGTAGTGCAAATTTATCATGTTTTAATTCGATGAGAAAGTATCAAAATCCTCAACACAAGAATCTCTCTTTCAATTTGTTGATTACTAGCACATGTAATTTGTGACAAAAGAAGGAATGATTCAAAATGATTTTTCAAATTTAGAGATACAATAAGATTGTCTTGATTGTTGTAACAAGATGTACGAATAGAAAATGGAGTTTACAACTAGTACTAAATATTATGCTTTCACAACTAAGATGGAGCTCTGTAATCATCCCACATCCGTTTTGCTATTTCATCTCAAAACCTCCCCCAATCATCTCTATCACGTTGAGTCATCCCATATGTCTCAAGTATTTGTACATCTATCCCCTCATGATCATCTTCCTCTTCAATGTCAACTTCAAAAGTAATGCCGTCTTCTATGGTGATGAAGTTGTGTAGTATGCAACACGCCAAAACAATTTTGGTTTGGGTCCTGATTTGATATGACGTTGCATGTCTTAGGATAGGAAAGCACTACTTCAAAATGCCAAATGTGCACTCTATTGTATTCTTGAGCGATGAGTGCTAGTGGTTAAACAACTCTTGTGGAGTGTTTATTAGGTTTTCCCTTGAGAACTCTTTTAGGTGGTAAATGTGTGCAACGATAAGGTGCTAGAAATCCAGGTACATTGGGATATCCAACATCCACTAAATAATATTTTCCTACATAAAATAAGGTATATTAATATATTTTATTAAAAAATGTCATATGCATCAATATATAAATATATTTGACATACTAGGGGGGACTACCAATGGATCGGATCTTGACAAGGTCGAAGCTAGAACATGACTATCTGTAGCTGACCCTTCCCATCTAGCAAGGACGTACTGAAACTTATAATCGAATGAAGATACACCCATAACATTTTGTGACAAGTTTCCTTTTCTGTTGTGATATGGAGCTTGCATGTCGACATCAATAGTGACTGGTATATGAGTTCCATCGATTGCTCCCACACAATCCTACATTAGAAAAATTTATAATCAAAAGGACATGCAATAATAGAATTTAGAGTCGAGAAAACAAAAGTGTACCAATAGTGTATGTACCTTGAAGTACAGATCAAAATGGTCTTTCCTGCTAATTTTTAGAGGAGTGTGTGGACCAGGTGGCAAAAGATAATTCTCATGGAGTGCCAACACTGCCATCAAAACCTTGTGAAAATATTGGCTAATTGTCTCTTCTGAGTGACCAAAGTTGTGAGCAATCTTACGATTCCTCAGATTATGGCCAAGAGTATGGAGAAACATCACTAGTTGTTCTTCTAGCTACATTAAGTGCATGGTATTTGTGATGCTTCCTTTTTGCCTAAGAATATCTGGTAGACAAAAGAAGGCTCGTCTACTCATTTGAATTTGATCATGACAATCAGTCTCATTTGAATAGACAATATGTTTATAAAAGAGAATCTTACTTCTTTTGCAATTGCATATTGATCTTCTACCTTCTTGTGCAACTACTTCTATTGATGCGGCAAAGGCTGCAAGACTAACTACAAGAGCACAAATAACTCGTCTCTTCCAAGCAATGTGCCCTATAATACATTTGTCTTTGAGTACATCCATCAACACCCTAAAACCAATGTAGATAAAATTTTTATTAGATCCGTGGAGTTACTAAAACACAACTAATCCTATGTTAAGAAATGATTAATGGTAGGAGAAAATTGTACCATAACCAAAGTGGAAATAGTTAACCACCCAATCTTTGGTTGACAAAATTTAAACATATTTATAGGACTATTAGACTAATAATAATGAAAAGTGTAGCTTTCCTATTAGACTAGTGTTCTCATGAGTAAGGACTGACTATTCATATTTATAGGATAGTGGAGTCTTATATTTATGATATTTCTATAGCAAAAAGAGACCATCTTTTAACATATGCATTACATAAACTTAATCATGATCACATGAAAAATGTATTCCTATAAACCAAATATCAATTCCTCATTTTAATAGAACTAGGATTAAAATATATTCCACCTAATAAATTTTCAAGAAATAAATCTACTATTCTTCAAGCATATAAAATATACTGCAGCAAATAATGATTATAAATGAGAAAAATTAATATCTAAATCTGTTTGTATTAAAAATTTCACACACAACTATGGATTAGATTTAGGAATATAACCACAGATAGGATTTAACAAAATCTATCAAATGAAAAATTGACATACCTATCAATATGGCTTGATATATCTTCCTTTTAGAATGCTCAAAAAAATCTATAACATCTCAAACAAAAAGAACAACAATTACTACACATGTTTGGCAATCTATTCTTTTCACTACTAACAGCTTAAATATAGTCTTGCTTCTTTTCTAACTAGTGCTAAAGGAATGATGGAAAGGATAACAATCTATTCTCTTCACTACCTACAACTTGAATATATAGTCTTGCTTCTTTTCTAACTAGTGCTGAAGGAATGAAGGAATGCTGGAAGATATAACAAAGGAAGCGTCCAATCTATTCTCTTCACTACCAACAGCTTCAATATATAGTCTTGCTTCTTTTCTAACTATTGCTGAAGAATTTTCAATGAAAGGAAGTAGCTACTACTGTAGGCTACGGTGAATTGTGTGGAAGTATCTGCCCATGAACTAGTAGATAGACAAAGTTCTAAACTCTTCTACACTATGACACACAAACCCACTTGCAAGAGATCCTTCTGACCACCTTAACACAAACAAGAGAGCATAACCACAATCTCCAAAGCAACTAATAATGGGTTTCCTTTCTTTCCATAGGGGAACAGAGAAGACAATACTCAGAGTTCAGCTGCAACAACTTTTTAGTAAAATTTCCTTTAAATGTCCACATTCACCATCCCAATACAAGGCGGATGACAAAATGAATAGAGGTACAACACCACCAAAATGCTTTTTGCTTAAGCCTCAACTCTCACTTCGCTAACCGCAGATAACTGCTGCTATTTAAGCAAATCAAGGAATTCCTCTTCAATTTTTTAATTCCTTTTGCTTACAAAATCCCTAAAATTTTAATCCCCAATTGCTCAAATCAAGAATAGAGAACTTGACACGACATTCTTTTATATATTCTGATTCAATGTTGGAGGGTTACTTATTTTTCTAACTGGAGAACAATTGGCAATCAGACCCCACGAAGAAACACTCAATGTAACTTTAGATTTACTGTTGAGCCTACAAATAAATAGATGTTTGATCGAGTTTAGTTTCATCTCTTAGCAGGGTAAAGACTGCACCTTTGTCACTTCTACTGCTAGCTAGAATTGGCCTTCTCTCGTCTTATCTTTTCTCTTATTCTATGCAAATCTTTTGAACCACCTAAAATTTTATCCCTATTTTGAGTAATGGAGTGGATATAGATGCATTATACATTCAAATCATAATTCAATCATTACAGTTTTTGTAAGGCTACACTCCCTAAGCAATCAGATGACACAATGGTTATTAATTTTTAAGTTTTTACTCAGAGTCGACAGGCAAAGCCCAATGGGTGGAGTTCAACACGTCTGTTTGGGTTGCATACATTCGGTGAAGCCAAATCAGAAAAAGATAAAATTTGTGGATTGTCCTCTCATTAATGTGTTTAGCAACTAATTTGTTTAGAGATTAATGTTACCATGATGTTTTACTGGTTTGAGAAACACCTAGCAGTCTTTAAGATCATATAAATTCACCACAAACTTTCAAAAAATGATGCGCTCCTTCATATCGGTTAAAAATTCCAAGTCCTAAATACAAATCGATTGCCAAGGTTATCTAATATATTCTAGGTTTATTTTTAGTAACATTTATTGTGAGCGATGACCTACTACAACTTGAACTCATTTCTATAGAGATATACATAAAAGAAGTGACAAAGCTCAAACCTATGAATCCACTAGAGAGAAATTTGTCATCTTAATTGGTATTCTTTATTATTATTCTTACTAAGAACATAGGACTAGATAGCACAATGCAGCCTAAAGCCTAAATCTAGAGCCAAACTGCAAGACATAAACCCAATCCAAAATAGGCGGATGCCCCAAAAGCCCATAAACATCCTCCAATGAGAAGTGGTAAGGTAGAATGGTAGGTTCATCTATTAGACAACACAAGTTCAAAGATTGTTGTCACTTAGGTTTGCACCCTTGTCCAAGGCCTATGCGCGAGGACAACCTAGTGAAACATGGAAACAACCTCCAAGCTGTGGGACTTGAACTACGAGGTTGAGTCTCTGGAGAAGGCCGACTTCCTCTTACTGTCAGGGCACACCTATCTATTCTTAGAAGGGAAAGGGAGAAAGAGAGCATTAAAGCAAATCTACCTAGTCTAATCTAAGGCGATGATGCACCAAAACAGAGTGTTCAGACTCATTCCTTCCCATATACACACTACAAAACTAGGGTAACATACAAAAGTCATACACATCCAGACTTATATCGATCAATAATCACATACAGATCAGAGGACCAACTGAAAGACACCAGGAAAAGGGGATTTCGCTTGTAAATTATCCAATAGGCCAAAGATAGATACAGTATGCAGATCACTAATCTCAACAATACACCAATGGGAGGCAAAATGATGCTCATGCACACTGATGACTGAAAGAGATGATACAGGGTATTACATGGCTCAGAGGCAAAGGGATTTTACACTGCAAGTCTGCAAGCAGTAGCAGAGAAAATCAGGAAGAGTCCACCACCAGAAAAAGAATTACCAAATTTCCTTTATAGTTTTTGCATAACTGGGATTTTGCTTCTACATTTACTACTCAACCACTGGCATTAATCCCCATACTAAAAATCTGATCAAAGATCATACTTGAGCATGGTGCAGGTACAAGACAATCTGATATTCCTCTGAAAGAGAACCCCGAGAAGATAGAAATGGCACCATGAAAATCTCTCTAACCAGGTAGATGGATCGACAATGAGTGGAAAGTCCCTTCGTTACTTTAGCATTCATTCTGGAGTGGGTGGCATTGATCATAGAATCAGATTGTGGAAAAAATCATGAATTTTTTATCATTCTGAGTCGTGAGACAGCAAGGTCAAATGGGTCAACCAAGTTCCAACAACTAGCTGGGCCACGCGGGCCAATCACTCCCCATTACTTTGCCACCTACGATCATCTTAATGCATTTGACCATCATTTACTTGACTGGGCACTATGTCGCTATGGAGGACTTACCCTAAAATTCCATTAGCACCATAGCGCCTAGTGGTTAGATTTTAATTTACTAACCGCGCCAACCCCAAACTGTCATGTTTAACTGTGAAGTCTCCAACCTTAACCACAACACAAACTACCAGCCATCCCCTGAACCGTTAATACTTTATGTGCCTCCTCTCTGGGCCCACGAGGACACGTGTCCTCCAGTCACTATGTCGCCATCGTAAACAGCTCACAACTTCCTCATAGTGCGATGGCGCCTATCGTGGATTTCCCTTTGATCGTGTGGCCTGTGTTTAATGCACTATCCTTAAGAACGTGGTGGGTCCCTTGGGCACTATGTCATTATGGCATTTTTTGTGCAACTTCTTGATAGCGACATAACGCCCACCATTGATTCAGTCTCATTTGAGGATCAGAAACCTTGCCATACTCTGCACATTCTTCCTTGGGACCTTTGAACTCATGATCCACCTGGCAACCTGACTTGACATGGCACCTAGGTGCTATGTCGCTATGCGAGAATCGAGGGGAACTTCTCATAGCGCCATAGCGCCCACTGTGAATTTCTCTTGTCTGATGCGGATGTGGCTCCAAGGTGTACTGAAAAATTTCCAGCTGCACTAACCGTGATGAAGCATAACCATCTAGGACTCGCCCTGCCTGAGGATCCTGCTGCGACCTTCACTTTTTGTTTAGGTGCCATGTCGCTAACGAAAACCCACGGGTTTTTCGTTAGCGCCATAGCGCCTACCATCCTTGCTACCTTTCTCGGCCCGTGAAACACTGCTGGCATTGATTGCGCTAGCCGTGTTGAAGATCCAGTGCCACCTCATGCCTGCATTCTGACCCAACACACGTGGCTATTCCTGATTCGCCGTGGACCCTCCTTCCTATGACTGGGACCATCCGAATCGATGCCTCCTCAGTGATGCATCCGGTGAGACCTAACCCCACCGACACACATCAATTGGACGCGATGTCGCCATGGTAAAAATCTTGCAGCTTCACTAAGGTGACATGGTGCCTACCATTGATCTTTTCTCATCTGACGGTCACAGATCTGACTTCTCACGACCTTCCTTTTCTCGTGATTAGTCGGGCCCGTGGACACGTGGCATCTGTCCGTTGGTTTGTTAGTCATCCAACCCTAACTACTTCTGGCGACATGAAATGCAGACCCGCCAAGACACGTGGCGCGCGGGCGCTATGTCGCTAATGCTAAAGTTCGAGCAATTCCCGATGGCAAGATAGCGCCAGCCGTAGATCTTTGCAGATCTGACGATTGGAGTGACGTCGTACTTCACTCGCCATCACTTCTGAAAACTACTGGGCCCGTGGTACATTGTGTTTTGACACATACACATGGCATCATCTGATTGGTTCGATGAACACCAACTGGCGAACCTGAGACTTGATCCACAGAACGACCACGTGGCGAATGGGCGCTATATCGCTATCATAAAATCCGCTCATCTTCACCATAGCGAGATGGCGCCATCCATTGATGCAATCCAATCCGATGGTGGAGATCATAAACCTTGACTGTTCTAACCGTACTGACAGAGATTTTTTCCTGGTTACACGTGGTGGTTCCTTACTAGCCCAGCAAAACACCACCAAGAAAACTTGCGACTTGGCCTCACAGGGGTGACCACGTGTCGACTAGGCGCCATGTCGCTATGGGAAAATCAAGGTTAAATTCCCATAGCGCCATAGCGCCCAACCGATGACATGTCCCTATCCGCGCGTGGTCCCTTCTGATTCGCTGCCGTGGCACCGGGCTCCGCCAACTGGGCAGACGAGGTACATAATGGGGCCCAATATTCTGCTTGAAGTTCCCACTGTTTATCTTCTCCGGCCCGCCAAACTTTACCCGACCGCTGCAACATTTTTTTGGCAACGTGACCTGTCCGCCGTGAATATTTCCGCTAGGCGCAATGTCGCTATGGAGATTCTCCGGTTAAAACGCGATAGCGACATAGCGAAATTCTGGACCCCACCCCGCGACGTGTCGCCAGGGCGCAATGTCGTTGATATAATCCTTGCGCAATTCCACCATAGAGAGATAGCGCCCTTCGCTGATCTCAGTTGATCTGACGGCCAGAAACTCGCGGGCGTAAGAATATATTATAAGGTTTAAAACATTGGTAATTCTAATATCTCCACGGGTATTTGAATATGGGCATATCGAAGGCGGGAAGGGCAATATAAAATGCGAATTTTGGCGGGAAGTGGAAATACAACAAAGATCACAAACTAAAGTGTTTTATAATAGTAAAACTTGCTCATTAGAGAAATATCTTTGAAGATTTGAAAATCGACCCAAACACAACTTTCTTAAAAACTATTAACTATAAAGTTAGAAGATACTATAAAGGTCCTAAAAACGAGTTTAGAGGTAGTCAATTGTTCTCAAGATTTTAAAATTGCCAACAAATGCAAGGATGCCCAATGTAATAGGTGAAGCATTTACATAACATTGAAAAATATTACAGTGGAACCATGACCGTATGCATTTCTATTGCCAAAAAACATAACAGAGACCATGACTATAAATTTCTCTCACAAACTAATTAACAGACATCGCGACTTCACAAAATAATTAACAAACATCATGACTATCAATTTCTCTCATAAAAAAATAACATACCTTTTCAAACTTGTTCAACAGTGTTTTTGAAAGCAAATCTAGGGAAACATTGACCAAAAAATTGGATTGCAAAATTGTAAGTATAATAGAAGTGTGTAAGTATAATAGAAGTTCAAAAGTGTAAGTATAATAGAAGTGCAAAGTCAGATTATTTAGAGAGGGACATTAGGCAAAACTAACCCTACTAGGTTCAGAATTATTATGTGTTACAAAGTCCCATTTCTATGAGCATGGCATACCTAGAATGAAGAAAACAAACATGGAAAGCTAACTCCAAAACTCTCCATAAAAAATACTATCAATTTAATATTTCAATAGAACCAATGTATTATTTCCAATAAAAAGCTATTGTGGGGAGCTAACTAATTCATATAGGTGGGACATAGATTTACAAATATTATGTATGTTGCCCGCAATCCATTTTGAACAAATTGTCAGCTAGTTAGCCTCTTCCCGATGCAAGGAATCAAAGGCAAGGCATAGTTTTCTTGAAGAAAGTAAAATTGATGGCTATTTTGAAAAGAAAATTTCATCTGGGCATTGTAATTTTTCCACCAAACAAAATGACGTGGCCAACACAATAAGAAAATGACAAAACCCTAATAAATAGTAAGAAACAAAGCAGTAGTAAAAAAAAGAGTTTAACCTAGCAACATTTACCAGGCCGCAACATGAGCAATGTTGAATCCACCTACATATAAATCAACCACCATTATTACTACCATCCAAACAACTGCATATAAAGGTACTCAATTTGCAATGTCGGCCCATGTGGGTACAGAATAAATGGGAACATCCAGAGTAGGGTTTGACATATGACTCAAAAAATGAAGCATACAAACAAACAATTTTGAAAAGTCCATACCTACAGAGAACAAGTAGAGGTTGGTATGAGCAAGGCCAAAAATGTGGTGTTGCAAAATGAGAGCCAAATATTAGTTGATTGAGCGGATGCAACAAAACATTATTTTTGCAATAATTTGTAATGCTCAGTTTTGTAAAAATGGAATTAAAATGGGAATTTGGACAATTCCACCTATTTTGGTGAAAGACCGAATCCTTGTTTTGGGGGGCAAATAAAGATACCAGATCCCACTTTTTTCTAATTCCCATTCCCATTCGACAGACCCAAACAGTGGATATGAGAATCTTGAGAATTTTGTATTCTAATTCTAGCTCTAATCCATGAGCCAAATGGGCCCTAAAGGTGGTTCCAAGTGTCAGTGTCTTATAAACCTCTATGCCATATCAAATTTTGACTAAACAATTGTGCTTTTAAATGGGACTCCTCCAAGATCATATTTTTTGGATCTTGAAATAAATTATTTTTGACAGGGGTTTCCTTCTTCTAAAAGACTTCACATCCTTTTCTATTTGTATGGGATTCCCTAAGTGTCAAAGTTCCTCCCTTTATTAGTGTGGTGGATTGTGGGGTAGGAGGTGAGTGAAGTTTGTGAATTTGTATATTTAATGGTAAAATTTATATTTTGTAAATTTTGACATTAAACTAAATAAATTAAAACTTTGATAATTTATTGTAGATGGAAAATAGAAATTTTTATGTCATTTTAAGAAATATTTAAATAATAAATATGTCTTTTGACTTAAATCATATAAATCTAAGAAAAATAATAATGATCATAATAACATAATAATAATTTTGGCATATAAAAATAATGTAATAGTATTGATATGATTGATTTATCATGACTAAATTATAGATCATTATTCAATTTTGAGTTGTCTCATGTTTAAAAAACTAAGTCTTGTAATTATTGCTTTAATAGTGCTAGAATATTGAAAATTTAATAATTAAGCCGAGAGGCTTCTACAATAGGAGCATATTTCATTGTAAACAATCTAGCATTAAATTTTTTTTTGATAGGTAGTTGCCATGATTTTACAAGCACATGTAGAAATAAAGAGATTGATGGAAACAATGAGACATAACTGACATTTGATTATATTCATGCAAATGTTTGAACCATGATAACCATGGCTTTTGCATTTTCGAATTTCTTTTCCTTCTCATAGCCTTCTATTTTGCCAGTATACAAGAAGAAGATTGCCATTGATGATCAAAGTGTAGAGATTGAAAGGTTAGAAATAGAGGCACTCATATTTGAGAATGTGAAGCTGCAAAGGCTAGTGGAGGACAGCCAATGGTATGAAGTGGAATTAATGGCAGATTTGGAGAAGGTGAGGATGAGATTGTTATAGACGGAAGAAGCAGAGGAGTGGCAGTGTTCACATCTGGGGGATTTGGAGGTGGAATCGGTCCTTTAGGCTTGGGAAGCTTATAAAAAATTCAATCATTTCCATTTTAATAAGTTGTTTTCATAGCTTTCAAGGGTTTACTATGGATTATTTGTATAGTTAATGCAGTTTGTAAGAGATCCTTTTAGTTCTTTTAGTTTGATATTATTGTATGGATAGAATTTAATATTTTTCCTCTCAATCCTAATAATAGTTATTAGACTCAGTTTCCTCACTAATATTTATCTGTGCAACAAAAGTTCTGATCTTCTTTTCAAATTTATTTATTTAGTTTGTTTTCATATTTTCTTTGGCTAATTTTTTAGGTTTATTTTTCATTTCTTTTGATATTTTTATCCCTCTCTTAGTTTCCTCTATTTTAAGATTGAATAGTCTTGGCTTTTAGCCTCTTTTGCTCCTTTCTTAACTTACTCAATGTCCTCCTTTTTTCAAATCCTTGTCATCTGATTAAGTATATTCATTTTTTTGTTTCCATTATTAGGTTAGCTTTGGCTCCTTGTTTTTGATTTTTTTATGATACTCTAGGTTGTTTCTCTATAGTTTAGGCTTTATTCCTTGGTTCTAGTATGTAGCTTTATTTTGATTTTTTCTTTCTAGGATTGTTTTCTCTAACCTTACTGGTAAACCTCCCTCTTTATTTTCTCTCTATTCCTATTAGTCTTCATTCCGTTTCTCCATTTGTCTTAGTTAGTTTGAGGCTAGTTCCATTTTAGATCCTTTTTCTCCCTCTATTTCTGTTTCTCTTTTCCCTTCTCATCTAATGTTCTTAAGTTTTTTTGAGTTTCTTGATGTCTTATTTTGGCTTTCTTCAATTCCTTGTTTCCTTTCTAGAATGGATTATATTCAGGGACATAGCATGTTCAAGATAACTTTTATCAAGTGACATGGCATGATGGAGAAAGCTATCCCAAACATAATGATATCACTAGATATGTTCTTTTATGTCTTCCAAGTGTTCTTTTTTCCTCTATCTAGTATGTCTTCTTTCTTACCCCCTTTTATCCTTTATATTGATCTTCTTTGTTACTGTTAGTCTCTTCTCATTCTTTGTTGCTGGGCCTTCTACTTTTTTATTTCTAAATTAATTTGATATGCATCTAATCTACGACCTGATAGATTTTTTAAATATTTCTATAGTTGTTAAATCCACATATGTATTTTGTAATAAATTCTAATCCTTTTTTTGAATTCAGGCTATGTCTCTTCATCTTCTATAATTTCTATTGTTTATCAGTTCAATTCCTTTTGCAATTGCTATAGCCTATTTATAGGATGATTGTTCCAAGAATCAAATATTCCCATAGACACTTCGTTACCTAGTAGAAACTATTATCAAATTGCCAGGGCCACCAAATCAAACAACTCTTGAAGGTCCAATAAAGGTGCCATTATCTAGGATATGTTACTATCTACCCATTTTTTTGGTTATAAGGGTAGTATACCACATTTTGGGTAAATAATTTATCTACAACACAAAAAACTATAGAGTTCCCTCCAATATATCCTTTATGTTTGTATCCATGGTGCACTTAGTGGAAGTTGATTTTTTTTTGTGTAGATCTCCTTTGTAGAAGGCTCTTCAAGAGTATGTATTTAGAGGACCTAGAAAAAGTTCTAATCAACATAAATGAAGATTGTTTCACTTCTAGATCCCATAATTATGATACAAATATCTTGAGAAGAAACAATGTCATTCTCTTTCCCATAGTATTCACATAAGATCGAAGGACGGTCAATAAATTGAAATCAGTTATTAGAAGAAACATGGACTTCTTAATGTTCTTTCTTTATGTAAGATGGGCATATGCACCGAGTTGTGGTGCCAAAAAGGTGACAAGGAAATTTTTTTTTCCTATTTTAAACAGCGCGTACACGCTTTAAAAAAAATAAAAAGTATATATGATGGGCTGCAAACCCGCAACCCATAATTTTCATTACCATTTTCTTCTACTCCTACAGCGAGCAACGCGCACGCGAGTTGAAGACTCAACATTTGCACCACCATTTGCCAAAATGCCTCCTCGTCGATGAAATCCAAGACCACAAGCACACCCACGATGACACCGTAAGTGATATAAACCTAACTTTGCATTGTTTGATATATTTTTCATATTTTTTTGTAAGTTTTTTATATTCTTTTGTAGGGTTTTTACAAATTTCATTTAGATTTGTTTATTTATTTGAATTTCAATTGATTTTTTATCAGGAAATGTTCATAATCAACTAGAAAATCCACAAGAACATCAAAACCCTCAAGAACCCCAAAAGCCAAAACCCTCCTCAAGAAGAAGAACAAATTACACAACCTGAACCAATGGCAAGACCTCCACCAGGTACACAAGAAAATCTAAGAAATGAAATAGAGAGAGGCAAAACTGAATTAGAAGGAATCATTGCTCGGTTGAAAGAATCTGGACAAACCAATCCAATGAGGGCTCAATTGGCATCATCCCTCGAATCCATTAACACTCAGATAGCCTCAGTTAGTGGTCAGTTAGATATTTGGCAGGCTAAGAGGGATGAACAAAAAAGATTTTATGCAAATAAATTGTCATATGAAGATGTTAAAAAAAAGGAGATACCAAAAGGTAGTATATGTGCATTATTTAGAAAACCCGGTGAGCAAAATACTATTAGAGAGGGTACTAAACGATTCCCCATCCATTGGTGCATACATGATGCTATTAGAAATAATTTTTGGGATAGATAGTGGATGGTTTTTGATGCCCCTCCTTGCAACAATCACGAGGTCCCCATGTATTTTTTGAAGAAATTATATTGTGAGTTTGTCCTTGGGGAGATCCCCAATTATTTTGATATGTTAGACTCCCAGGGTAGAGGTGGGGGGTCATCATTTGAGAGGCCCGGAGCACATCATGACCCTAATCTAGTTAGGGCACCTGTGGTCCATCCACAGCGTGAGCATGTGATTATTCCTTCAGTTGTGAAGGAACATGTAGAGGCCAGCACTCTAGGGACCATTAATGCTTTGACACAGACCCTCATCCATTCCATGAGCCCATTAGTTGAGGGGGAGCCTTCTATATGTCATGGTCACATGTGCACTTCATGCGGATCCCTATGCACATTTGGCACTCATGTCAGAGATGGTGCAGATGATGGGCTTGTCATCGATCAGTTTCTGAATGAGACATTTGGCATTGATACACAGGTAAATTACTAATTTGATCACATTTCATACGTATAGTGAATGATTAATTAATTAGGATTTATTGACATTGTTCAAAATTTAGGGTCAAAGTGTTCCTGGGCCTAGTAGTGATCCTCCAGGCCCATTTTTTGTCCCTTCGACGAGTCCTGAGGTATGTATCAATTTAATCATTTTAATTAATACATATATTTATCATGTAATCATATTAAGGATTGACCAAAAAAAATATGCATGTGCATCATTTCTCCACAGGACCCTCAACCTTTACCACAGACGCAGAGCAGAGACATCATACGAGCTTCACACAGGTACAGTTGTTTCATGTTAATTTAATTCATTTGATCATATTTATTCCATGTTTCATGTTAGATATAACGTGTATTGTATGACGTGCAGCTCATGATGTCAGACACACCTCCTCATCTGCGACAATCTGTTGATAGTGGAGTGGCCGCAGCTGTGGCTAGCTCACAGCCACTGACAGAGGTATGAAAGAATTTTCTTCATTTTAGTTGTTGTTTATAATAGTTAATCTCAAAATTTCTAATGTTATTTATAAGTGATTATATTTATTGAATTGTTGTAGGGTCTTGTCACGCCTGATCATTTACGAGCATTTGAGGTGGACTTACAGAATGACTATTTGTTGGCGGTAAGAAAATAATTGATTTTGTGAGTACATATATTTGATTTCAACATATAATAAATATTGATTCATATCTACTTTCTTTGTATTAGTTGGACCTGGAGAAGAGCCTCAACAAGAGGTCAAGTGAGCGTGTCAGGAGGGCCCTGTCATCTCCACTGTCTCCCTCCACACGATGGCAGAGGACGTCGAGAGACTTGTTTCCTTCCCCTCGTGGGAAGGAAAAGATGTAGTTGAGATATTTTATACATATATATATAGAGACTTGTTTCCTTCCCCATGTATATATATAGGCATCTGAGAGACATATTCGATACACATTTGATGTACATATGACATTCTATATTTGATGTATGACATTATTGGTTAATATATGATATGTTTGTTCATATATGACATTATTGGTTATCATTTTATATTATATGTTTGTTCATGTATGACGTTAAATTAGATATGTTCGTGTATGACATTAAATTAGATATGTGCATGTATGAAATTAAATTCAATTGCTAGAGAGTTGCCATTATGTCTACCAACTAGTAGATGTTCTTTTTTGCTTTATTAGTATTTCTCCAAAACTGCAAAGAAGCTGTTTCTGGTAGTATCTACTATAGTCCTACTCAAATATGTTTTCAAAAATACTGAGTATGGAAAACAAATGTCTATGGAAAGCTTGTCAAATAGGATATTGAAGAACTAAATGTGGATAGTCATTAGTACCCATCAATAAGAACACATACATCTTTCTCAAGCAAGCCATATGACATTAGCAAGTAATTTATAAATTTCCTTTGCAAATAACTAGAAGATGCTATGAATCTTAATACAAAGTTAATCACGAACTCATTATTCCATCCAAGAAGCATATATCACCCTAAGCCAATCAACCGATAGGATAAAAATTAATTCAATTTCAACAAAATTTTGAGTATAAAAAGCATCTTAGGGATTCTTACAAGAATTAACACGATGTTCACAAGAGCATTACAAGTTCTTGTAATGCTATTTCACATATTGTAATCATATTCAGTTTTGAATGGCCATTTGTGTTACAAGCATATATGTTCTTTAAGGTCTTTTAATTCTAGACATGAATTTTATTATGAAGCTTTTTTATGACAACCCACTCAATGCATATATTGTTGTTCCACATTAAGCTAATTTGACTTTCATTGGTTGATTTGGGTCTAGACATGACGTTATTCACCACCTTTTTTATATATTATTTTTTTGTAGTGAGGTTCTGGCCTGAATGAATGTATTAATCATCAAAGTTGTGAACCTTGGTCGAGATCCTTACAAATATATTTTCAAATTGGACCTCAAATGGTTTTCTCGGTCACCTCCTGTACATAGATACTAAAATTGTAGTTAATTACAAAATTAATACTGAATTAACACAAGTTTAATTGAGAAGTATTATGTACCTCAATAGGCTAGATTATTATTGACCGGGAAGCTTTATCTTAGAGCAGTTGGTTTCCTAAATCTTTAGCGCAATGACAGTCTTATGGAATGTGGAATTAGGTCTGCTAGCTAAGGAACGTTCTTTAAAAGGTAGAGGAAACTCAAGACTCACATGTTTCCAATCAATATAAATGTTTAAATCGCTTCTCTAATTTTTTCTATTTATGATCTTCTTAAAACTTAGCTTTCTAAATGCATTGATGGGGAAATAAAGATCTTCTAGGAACTAAAGGCTAATCATGTTTAATACTTACAATTCTCTGTTTTTATCTAATAATTTAAAAAAGATTGTACAAGTGTTTTCAAAGAGCAACACTTGTAACTAACATCATAAGAAGGAATATCCAAGGAGTCTTACCACTGATCCCCCACCACCAAATTCAAGAGAAAACAAAATTCCACTACTAAAGAGATAGTAACAATGATCATTCCTGGTCTCTCATTTATCACAAAATGATTACCATCAAAATTTGCATTTCCAATTGCGTCATGTGTGTTGAAGTGATAGTAACATTTTCACTCTCTTACCTAATGTCTCCCATTTCTGAAACTCCTGGGGAAGGGAAAGGCCATCTTCTCAGTACTTCAAAATACCACGAGTTCCATTTTTTCACATATTGATAATCGTTGACTTAAAGTATAGTCAAAATATTGACAGCCCATAGATATGCCCCGTCAAAGATCGCAGCCCTGTGGCATTTAGTGACCCTTAGGGACATTCTGGTTCAGCGTGCTTGAGAATGTTTGAGCACTGAAGGGGACAGGAAGAGGTTGGGGATAGAGTTTACCCGGCCACCCGGAGCTAATGGAGCAGACAGTTTGATCCCATGACGAAAGATGAGAGAGATTTGGCAGTTGGCAAATTTGTACTGGCCAACACTACAAGTTTTAGCATCACCCAAGATGGCATTGTAGAATGAAAATGGAATGTGATCTCCAAAAAGAAAGAGAGGTTATTGTAGGTCTCTACAACACAATCCTATAGGAATTGGAATCTCATCCATATCTCGCACAAGCTCCGAGATATGCCTCGTCAAAGATCGCAACCCTGTGGCATTTAGTGACCCTTAGGGACATTCTGGTTCAGCGTGCCTGAGAATGTTCAAGCATTGAAGGGGACAAGACAAGGTTGGGGATAGGGTTTACCTGGCCACCCGGAGCTAATGGAGCAGACAGTTTGATCCCACAACGAAAGATGAGAGAGATTTGGCAGTTGGCAACTTCGTACTGGCCAACACTACAAGTTTCAGCATCACCCGAGATGGTGTTGTAAAATGAAAATAGAATGTGATCTCCAAAAAGTGAGAGAGGTTATTGTAGGTCTCCGCAACACAGTCCTGTAGGAACTCGAATCACATCCATACCTTGCACGAGCTCCGAGATATGCCCCATCAAAGATCGCAGCCCTATGGCATTTAGTGACCCTTGGGGACATTCCGGATTGGCGTGCCTGAGAACGTTTGAGCACTAAAGGGGATAGGATGAGGTTGGGGATAGGGTTTAATCAGCCACTCAGAGCTAACAGAGCAGACAGTTCGATCCCACGATGAAAGGTGAGAGAGATTTGGCAGTTGGCAACTTTGTACTGGCCCACACTGCAAGTTTCAACATCACCCGAGATGGCATTGTAAAACAAAAATGAAGTGTGATCTCCAAAAAGTGAGAGAGGTTATTGTAGGTCTCCACAACACGGTCCTGTAGGAACTAGAATCACATCCATACCTCGCACGAGCTCCGAGATATGACCCGTCAAAGATCGCAACCCTGTGGCATTTAGTGACCCTTAGGGACATTCTGGTTCAGCGTGCCTGAGAATGTTCAAGCACTGAAGGAGATAGGAAGAGGTTGGTGATAAGGTTTACTCAGCCACCTGGAGCTAATGGAGTAGACAGTTTGATCCCACGACGAAAGATGAGAGAGATTTGGCAGTTGGCAACTTTGTACTGGCCAACACTACAAGTTTCAGCATCACCCGAGATGGCATTGTAGAATGAAAATGGAATGTGATCTCCAAAAAGTGAGAGAGGTTATTGTAGGTCTCTACAACACAGTCCTGTAGGAATTGGAATCTCATCCATATCTCGCACGAGCTCTGAGATATGCCCCATCAAAGATCGCAGCCCTGTGGCATTTAGTGACCCTTAGGGACATTCTGGTTCGGCATACTTGAGAACATTCAAGCATTGAAGGGGACAAGAAAAGGTTGGGGATAGGGTTTACCCAGCCACCTAGAGCTAATGGAGGAGACAGTTTGATCCCACGACGAAAGATGAGAGAGATTTGGCAGTTGGCAACTTTGTACTGGCCAACACTACAAGTTTCAGCATCACCCGAGATGGCGTTGTAAAATGAAAATAGAATGTGATCTCCAAAAAGAGAGAGAGGTTATTGTAGATCTCCACAACATGGTCTTGTAGGAACTAGAATCACATCCATACCTCGCACGAGCTCCGAGATATGCCCCGTCAAAGATCGCAACCATATGGCATTCAGTGACCCTTGGGGACATTTCGGATTGGCGTGCCTGAGAATGTTCGAGCACTAAAGGGGATAGGACGAGGTTGGGGATAGGGTTTACTCGGCCACCCAGAGCTTACGGAGTAGACAGTTCGATCCCACGACGAAAGGTGAGAGAGATTTGGCAGTTGGCAACTTTGTACTGGCCCACACTGCAAGTTTCAACATCACCCAAGATGGCATTGTAAAACAAAAATGGAGTGTGATCTCCAAAAAGTGAGAGAGGTTATTGTAGGTCTCCATAACACGGTCCTGTAGGAACTAGAATTGCATCCATACCTCGCACGAGCTCTGAGATATGCCCCATCAAAGATTGCAGCCCTGTGGCATTTAGTGACCCTTAGGGACATTCTAGTTCAGCGTGCCTGAGAATGTTTGAGCACTAAAGGGGATAGGAAGAGGTTGGGGATAAGGTTTACCCGGTCACTCGGAGCTAATGGAGCAGACAGTTTGATCCCACGACGAAAGATGAGAGAGATTTGGCAGTTGGCAACTTTGTACTGGCCAACACTACAAGTTTCAGCATCACCCGAGATGGCATTGTAGAATGAAAATGAAATGTAATCTCCAAAAAGAGAGAGAGGTTATTGTAGGTCTCTGCAACACAGTCCTATAGGAATTGAAATCTCATCCATATCTCGCACAAGCTCTGAGATATGCCCCGTCAAAGATCGCATCCCTGTGGCATTTAGTGACCCTTAGGGACATTCTGGTTCGGCGTGCCTGAGAATGGTCAAGCATTGAAGGGGACAAGACAAGGTTGGGGATAGGGTTTACCCGGCCACTTGGAGCTAATGGAGTAGACAGTTTGATCCCACGATGAAAGATTAGAGAGATTTGGCAGTTGGAAACTTTGTACTGGCCAACACTACAAGTTTTAGCATCACCCGAGATGGCGTTGTAAAATGAAAACAGAATGTGATCTCCAAAAAGTGAGAGAGGTTATTGTAGGTCTCCGTAGCACGGTCCTGTAGGAACTAGAATTGCATCCATACCTTGCATGAGCTCCGAGATATGCCCCGTCAAAGATCGCAGCCCTATGGCATTTAGTGACCCTTGGGGACATTCCGGATTGGCGTGCCTGAGAATGTTCGAGCACTAAAGGGGATAGGACGAGGTTGGGGATAGGGTTTACCTAGCCACCCAGAGCTAACGGAGCAGACAGTTCGATCCCACGACAAAAGGTGAGAGAGATTTGGCAGTTGGTAACTTTGTACTGGCCCACATTGCAAGTTTCAGCATCACCCGAGATGGCGTTGTAAAACAAAAATGGAGTGTGATCTCCAAAAAGTGAGAGAGGTTATTGTAGGTCTTCACAACACGATCTTGTAGGAACTAGAATCACATCCATACCTCACACGAGCTCTGAGATATGCCCCGTCAAAGATCGCAGCCCTATGGCATTTAGTGACCCTTGGGGACATTCTGGATTGGCGTGCCTGAGAACGTTCGAGCACTAAAGGGGATAGGAAGAGATTGGGGATAGGGATTACTCGACCATGCAGAGCTAACGGAGCAGACAGTTCGATCCCACGAGGAAAGGTGAGAGAGATTTGGCAGTTGGCAACTTTGTACTAGCCGACATTGCAAGTTTCAGCATCACCCGAGATGGCGTCGTAAAATGAAAACGGAGTGTGATCTCCAAAAATTCAGAGAGGTTATTGTAGGTCTCCAAAAAGAGTGTTTAAAAATGCAAAAACAATAGGGGGTCCTTTGTATGGTTTGGGAGTTTGACCCTTAAAACTAGAAATTGTCCTAGTAGTAAGTGCTGGTAATAGTTTTGAAATTTGATTGTTGAGTGTTGAGAAACCTCAAGTTTGGGATTTTTCTTATTGATTTGAGTCTATAATAACCATTTGCATCTGAAAAGTTGAGCGTTGAAACCATTTAAGAAGTATTTGCATAGTTTTCCCTAAAATTTGAGTGCATAAAAAGGGGTATGTGATTGCTCCCAAGGTGGATTTAGTGTTTTCTCCAAACAAGAGTTGCATTTTATGTTTGAAGTCATCTAATATAACCAAAGTGAAGGTGTTTGAACCATTTTGGGGTTCTAGAGACATTGCAAAGTAAGAGTTCTAGAAAGCCCTAGGGTAAAGGGGCTAGAAAGGAGGGTTTTGTAAAAACCATTGTAAAGTTGATCATGAGACCAAAAAAAAAAAAAGAATCCTTGCATTTGAGTCATGTCTTAAGACTTTTTTGGGTCATGGGAGTTCCAAAAGTCAAGGGATTGTGAGTTGCTTTGTAAATGGCCTCAAACTAGGCCTAGTTGGCAGACTAAAATAGCCAGTTTTGAGTGATATTTTAAAAAACAAGTGTAGTTGGTTTTGGAGTATATTTTAGAGTGAGGAAAAGGGTATTTTAATCACCCAATAGCTTAGGAAGTTCTGTGGAAAATTTTGGAGAAAAAAACAAATTAGTGATTGGCAAGGGCTAGTTGAAACAAGCCTAGAAGAGGCAAAATTGAGAAAGTGTAAGAGATGAGTTGCAAGAAACAACTACTGTAGATTATGCAAATATTGATGAGCTGTAAAGCGAGGGGGAGGAAATCACTATTGAATCCTTCCTAAAAATAAATGGCTTATTAGATGAACCAATTAACACTTTGTTGAGGAGTTATGGACAAAATATGAAGGGACTAGGTACAATTGCACCTAAAAATACCCAACTAGAAAACCTGAACCAGCCAGTGGACTATTATAGGAGATAAAACCTTGAGCATACAACAAACATTGATATTAGATTAAGCTTGCTAATGCAAGATTCACAACTAGATTGGTTGTAGGAGGTTGTTACAAACCTTGGGTAACCAAATACTTGTGGGGATTAAAATGTTTCCCTTTTAATTCCATCCCCACCACATGTTGACCCCAAGGACGTCATCTAATGCTTTGCAAATGGTGGCAACCATGATGAAATAAATAGTTAACAATTTTTTGATACCCAGGCCCAAAATGACTATGATGGAGATGTTGATTTTATACGTTACATGCCACTAGACAGAAAACAACATAGTGGTTTACCCAGTAGATTCCTATAGCTACCAAAGAAAAGGATACAAAATTCTAAGGAACAAGAGAGACTAAGAAGTTATTTGAGGCTAATGCACTTTACATGAAGGAGAAGATCAGGGATAGGAAAGATGGGAGAGAGGAAAAGATTGCAAGAAATGAGATCTTATATGCTATAGAGAGGGGAAAATGAGTTGCGGAGAAGGTTGCACTAAAGGAATAGAAGAGGAAAGAAAGAGAGGATAATATAAATGTTTGAAAGAGATATAGACCAAATATTGGAGGTGCACCTTCAACAACTATAGAAATTATATTTACAACACTAGTGGAAGGAGATGTAATTGCACTAGCCCTAGAATCAATTAGTATGCCCAACATACCTCTTCTCCCATAGCATAAATCACATTCTGATATGTTCAATGCTCTAATCCCTAGATTAGGAAATATTCTTACTTAATAAGTGTAACCCTAAGCATTGTCAGCATAGTTGGCAACAAATGGTGAGAGTCCCAATCAACTAGTGAAAAAAATGACTAAGTTGATGGAGCTGAATCCTACATTACACACATCTCCTAGTAGTGGATAGGAGGATGTTGGGATTGGGAGCATAGCACCTATTCCCTTTCCCAGTTTTATGGACAATTGATGGGAACTCAAGTAGATGGGAGAAATTCCAATTTTTTTGAAGCGATAAAGTTTTGTGATGTATTTAGAATATCTAAGATAGACTTATTTTTTATGTGAACTAAACCATTCTTACATTACTATTTAAATGTATTTGTATTGTTATAATAGTTTGATTGTTGGTCATGGTGTAAAATATGTAAAGTTTAGAAATATAAATAGTTCATCATAGAGATATTATAGAATTAATTTATTTTAAATAATAGAAATAATCATAAAAAATAGATAGAAATAAAAAATAATAATTTTATACAAAAAGTTTTAATTTATTTTAAATAATTAAATAATAGAAACATCATAGAATTAATAATTTAGTATAATCATAACAAATAGACACTAAACAATCCCAAATTCAAACATACGAAGGTCCAACTAGAATAATGACTTTAAATAACCAAATACCAAAGCCAAACAAAGGAAATGGGACTTTTACCTTAAATGAATAAATTACATGAAGAAGGGTGGCTGGCTGTTTGGAAATCTACTTATTTTTCTTCTCTCCCTCGTGTCATCCAAGAGAACATGCAATGAAAGAAAAATATCGTCACAATAAGAAAATATGAAAAATATTGTTCTAGCTTTAAAAAAATTGGAGACATCAAAACATAAAATCTAGATTCTAAACAAATCAAAACATAAAATCTATGATTTAAACTAAATCTCATCACTTACACATCATAACAATACGGTCCACCTTAGTCATGTGGACAGTCTTGGGAAAGAGGTTGCAACAATGTATTTGGATCCAGTTGATCACTCTTTCTCTCTCTCCCTCCCTCTGTATTCAATCTAATGAGCCAACTGGATCTGCTCGACATTTTAATGTCTCAAGTATTGCCTCATGGTCTGACTCGCGAACTCTCCAAAGATTCTTATTATGTGGTTTTCCACCATATTTTATCAAGTGGACATTTGATGCAACAACAAGATTTGAATAATGAAGAATCTTTCTCTCTGTTTGCCAATCCTCGAATAACCACAAGTTAGGGTTCTTCATAGAATATCGTCTAAGCCATGTGCCGGTTACAACCACCGCACCGACATGGTACTCTAAACCTTCACCATCTATAACTGAGTGATCCAATTTTTGTTTGGCTTGAACACAACGACACAAATAATAATCTGCCCCTTCTTCATTGTCTTCAGGTGCAATAATAGCAAAAACATGGCTTGCAGTGACAAATGTACAAAATGCGGTCATTAATTCAGAAAATACTTGCGTAAAAGTTATAAAGTTACATATTGAAATTACAAAGATATATAAATATATATATTACCAGGTTGCACTAGATCAGACAAGCGGTCAAAGTCAATAGACGATTCCATCTGTACCATTTCCAGTGCTTGTGGGGGACGATAGGTGTCAATTGGGTCCAAAACCCGTATATCCCATTTGTCCACCCATTCTGTTGACTCACAGTCATACCAATTTTCCTTTGCACATGATGGAAAATAGCATGCCATTTTTCGTGTGTGGATACTCCATGAACCTACATCAGAGCTTCTAAAAGAGTGCAACTCACTGGATCCTGTTAGTGTGCAACAATCCTGATATGGTGCAATGTTAGTATTATCTATCAACCAAAAAAATCTACGAACCGTAGACTCACCTTCCTTACCTGGACCCATTGTAGCATTACACCACTGGACGATGGATTTTGCATCTGTCAATATTGCTCCATCTTTGTACTTTAGTTCTTCACGAGCTAAGGCTCTTTTGATGCATGCGCCTGCACCATCGTGCTCTCCCTTTCCATGACCAACCTCTGTGAAATTCCACATATATTGAATTCTACACAACTTGTGCATCCTGCTCAACTAATAGAACATCCGTGCATTCTTGAATTGAGATGCACAATTGTCTGACCAAATAATGTGTTGACGATATGTGATGCCCCTATTAGCCAAATCTCCATAAAATAGTTGAAAACAACCATGTACGAACTCTGTAGAATGTGATCGATCATCGCTGATGTAAAAATGGTACTCCCTCAAAATCTTCCTGTCATCCTCTGTACTTGTAGGTGAATGCATGAATGTTATGTGAACAAATATGGAAACCTGTTGAGAAGTATAATACTTTGCTTGCACCTCATTTTGTGGTTGTAGTGTGTAGTTCTCTATGAAATCTACAATCGAAACAATGGTATCCAGTGGAAACGTATCCTTGCACAACTTGAATTGCAAATCCAGCCATCGAGCTCTATGGGTATGCCTTGCATACTCGTAAATAATGTTTTCGTAAAAAATCTTCATGAACTCATACACTGAAATCTTTTCAATGACTAAATCGCATCTTTTACCATGTTTCCCATCTTTTAGAGCATATGTCACTATCTTAAATTTTCCATAATCTACTATTTCATTTCCAATTGCGTGTGTACTATCCATATGTTGACAAGTTGATAAAAGTTGCAAAGAACCACAAAATAAGCACGTACCATCCAAGCATGATGTCTTGTAAAATTGTTGGCCGTCCCTTATTTCACATAAAATGTTGGATATGAATTCCCTTGAAGATCTTGGTGGCTCATTTATGTCACAATCCTACAAAACAAACTAAGAATGCAAAATTATGCATATATGCCTAAAAATATCAAAATGGTTAGAAAATTCAATATGTATCCTACAACAACAAGTTGTGCGTGTGTGATTTATCTTCACATAAAAAGGTTTACCCATCTCAAAAATTCTTTGACTTATTCGAATTTGAGGATACATACCAATAAATTTTGCAAAAAATTGTGTCTGAGTTGTGTCCAAAAATGTTTAGCATGTGGCTCACGATTTTGGCTACCAATCCTCCTTACAACATCTCTTTGATTAGGGGAAACACGTGTGTTATTTTTCCAAAAATCTTCGATCAATGATTTCAAAGCTTCACTAATTTCTTTATCCTTTCGCGGTAGTCTACCGCTAAATGTCCATAACTCATTTTTTGTTGGATCTTCCAATCTCTCACACCTTAGCATGGCTCTCCTTAGAGTACCTCTACCAATTTTTAATGTTTTGCTTGTCTTTCTCATGAGTTGAGCTTTCTTCATTTGGCTACTTACTATTGTCAATGCAAGTACTCATCTTGCCATATTACTATCTTTGGTGCATGATTTAGAACCCACTTTGTCATAAGCATTCATTAGATTCTTTACAATGTTTTTTTTATTTGAATCATCCATCGTTCTTAGCCAAAGAATCTTCATGATAGGCCTAAATTTTAAATTCCTCATCATTTCAAAAAATAATTGGCATTGACCTATAATATTTAATTCATCAAAAAATAATCTCCACATACGATTAACTTTTCTTTGACAAGTACGCTTGCTAATCTTGTCAGGCATTGATTTCAAAATGTTACTATCAATATCAATCAAATATTTTGGTCTTCTAAAATGAATTCTAGAAGGTGTTATAATCTCTTCAATTATCTCAACATTTTGAACATCAACATAAAGTTGAGTGTATTGCGTACCTTGAACCGAAGATGATGTGCCTTGGCAATAAGATGCAAAAGATGGAATATCACCTACTTGATGTGTTGATGTTGTGCCTTCAACATGACATGATGGAGTGTGTATATCGTCAAATCTACAAATCGGTGTCTCTTCAACATGAGAGGACGATATGACTTCAACATTGGAAGATGGTGTAGTGGACGATATGACTCCAACATTAGAAGATGGTGTAGCTTCACAATTCAATTGTCTTCTTGAGCGTAATAGTCTCATTCGTTCTCTTTGTCTTTCCAATTCTTCCTCTTTGTTTCTTGGTACCGATGGTTCTTGATCCTCTTCGAAAGTCAATTCTTCATTATTGCTTTGCAATTTTCTTTGCTCACGTAGTAATTTCATTTTATCTCTTTTAATTGCCAAATCTCTCTCCCTATCTTCATTTTTTTGATTTTTTGGTTTCTTCCTTGGCATGATGATGATTTCTACATGTCAAATTATTCAAACATTTGAATTACTTAAAATGTGTAAATTAAAAATTATTCAAATACATATAAAAATTATAATTATTTGAATGAATACACAATATATATATAAAACGACTTGTCAAATTTCTAACCATTTTGAAATAACATTTCATTGAAACATACAAATTTCAATGAATTCACTATATATTAAACAACATGTTAAATTATAATCAAATTTGTATCTGTATATCAACAAACAATATTTAAAATAGATTGCACTAACCTTTTCTATACAAGGAATATTCAAAAAGTCTTCAAATCGTGTATCCAATGATTGAATTTGGTGTTTGTTAGCTTCCAAAAGTGTTTGCCACCTTGAAATAGTGTTTGTTAGCTTGAAATAGTGTTTGCCACCTTGAAAGAGTGTTTTTTGTGTTGAAACCCGCGATTTTTGTTGGGATAACAGAGTGCAGAACAGAACAAAAGCAGAGAATGAATGAAATGGGCCCCAAAGTTGCTTTTTGACCATTTTTAGGTGATTTCACATAGTGCATATGCGCTATAGCGCGTACGCACTATAGCGCATACGCACTATATGAGAACACATCACTCTCCACCCTCCCTACTCTCTCTCTCTCCCTACTCTCTCTCTCATTTCCTACTCTCTCTACCCTCTCCCATCCCCTACACACTCTCTCTCTCCCCTCTCCCATCCTTTACTCTCTCTCGCTCTCCCTCTCCCACCACCTACTCTCTCTATCTCTCTCACCCTCTCTCCTCTCCCATCCCCTACTCTTTAGATCTCTCACACACACTCCCATCCTCCCTCTCCCACTTCTTACTCTCTCTCTCTCTGCCACCTCCTACTCTCTCTCACACTCTCTCCCATCCCGTACTCTCTCTTACACACACTCCCATCTGCTACTCTCTCTCTCTCTCTCTTGGGCTACTCTCTCTCTCCCCTCTCCCATCCCCTAAACTCTCTCTTTTTCAAATACACACTCCCATCCCCCTCTCTCTCTCCCCTCTCCCATCCCTTACTCTCTAGATCGCTCACACGCACTCCCATCCCTATCTCTCCTCCTCTCCCACTCCCTCTCCCACCACCTACTATCTCTCTCTCTCTCTCTCATTATCTCTCTCCCTCTCTACTCTCTCTCTCTCTCCCATCCCCTACTCTTACTCTCTCTCTCTCCAATCCCCAACTCTCTCTCACACTCTCTCCCATCCCCTACTCTCTCTGACACTCTCTCTCATCCTTTCACTCTGTCTCTCTCATCTCGTACTCTCTCTCTCTCTGTCACCTCCTACTCTCTCACACACTCTTTCCCATCCTTTCACTTTGTCTCTCCCATCTCATACTCTGTCTTTGCCACCCCCTACTCTCTCTCACACTCTCTCCTATCCCCTACTCTCTCTCTTTCACACACACACACACACACACACACACACACACACACACACACACACACACACACACACACACACACACACACACACACACACACACACACTCCCATCCGCCCTCTCTCTTCTCTCCCATCCCCTACTCTCTAGATTTGTCACATGCACTCCCATCCCTGTCTCTCCTCTCCCACTCCCTCTCCCAGGTCACCTACTATTTCTCTCTGTTAAGTTTTCTCTCTCCCTCTCTACTCTCTCTCTCCCATCCCCTACTCTTACTCTCTCTCTCTCTCCCATTCCCAACTCTCTCTCACACTCTCTCCCATCCCCTACTCTCTCTCACACTCTCTCCCATCCTTTCACTCTGTCTCTCCCATCCCGTACTCTCTCTCTCTACCGCCCCCTACTCTCTCTCTCACTCTCTCCCATCCTTTCACTCTATCTCTCCCATCCTTTCACTCTGTCTCTCCCATCTCGTACTCTCTCTCTGCCACCCCCTACTCTCTCTCACACTCTCACACTCTCTCCCATCCCCTACTCTCTCTCTTTCACAGACACACACACTCTTATCCCCCCACTCTCTTCTCTCCCATCCCCTACTCTCTACATTTTTCATGCACACTCCCATCCCCCCTATCTCTCTCCCTCTCCCTCTCCTACCGCCTACTAGATCTCTCTCTCTCAAGTTCTCTCTCTCCCTCTCTATTCTCTCTCTCTCTCCCATCCCATCACTTACTCTCACTCTCTCTCTCTCCCATACCCTACTCTCTCTCACAATCCCATCCCCTAATCTCACTCTCTCTCTCCCATCGCGTACGAGCTCTCTCTGCCACCACCTACTCTCTCTCACACTCTCACACTCTCTCCCATCCCCTACTCTGTCTCTCTTACAGACATTCCCATTCCCCCCCTCTCTCTCCCTCTCCCACTCCCTCTCCCACTGCCTACTTTCTCTCCCCCATCCCCTACTCTCTCTCTCCCCTCTCCCATCCCCTACTCTCTCTCTTTCATAGACACACACTCCCATCCCCCCCTCTCTCTCTCCTCTCCCATCCCCTACTCTCTAGATTTGTCACACACACTCCCATCCCCCCTCTCTCTCCCTCTCCCACTCCCTCTTGCACCACCTACTATCTCTCTCTCTCAAGTACTCTCTTTCCCTCTTTACTTTCTCTCTCCCATCCCCTACTCTCACTCTCTCTCTTCCATCCCCTACTCTCTCTCATACTCTCTCTCTCTCTCTCTCTCTCACCCCCATCTTGTACAAGCTCTCTCTACCACCCCCTACTCTCTCTCAAACTCTCACACTCTCTCCCATCCCCTACTCTATCTCTCTTATACACATTCCCATTCCCCCCCCCTCTCTCTCTCACTCCCTCTCCCATTGCCTACTCTCTCCCATCCCCAACTCTATCTCTCTTACACACTTCCATTCCCCCTCTCTCTCTCCCTCCCACTCCCTCTCCCATTGCCTACTATCTCTCTCTCTCTCCCTCTCTCTCCCATCCCCTACTGTCACTCTCTCTCTTTTCCACCCCTACTCTCTCTCACACTCTCTCCCATCCCCTACTTTCTCTCTTACACACACTTCCATCCCCCCTCTCTCTCCCTCTCCCACTCCCTCTGCCATTGCCTAATCTCTTTCTCTTCCATCCACCCTCTCTCTCCCTCTCCCACTCCCTCTGCCATTGCCTACTCTCTTTCTATCCCATCCCCTACTCTCTCTATCTCTCTCCCCTCTCTCATTCCCTACTCTCTCTCTTTCACACACACCCATCCCCCCTCTCTCCTCTCCCATCCTCTACTTTTTCTCTCACTCGCTCTCCCTCTCCCACTGCCTACTCTCACTCTCACTCACTCACTCTCTCTCTCTCACTCTCTCCCTCTCTACTCTCTCTCTGCTACCCCCTACCCTCTCTCACATTTTCACACTCTCTCTCTTTATCTCTTACACACATTTCCATCCTCCCTCTCTCTCTCCCTCTCCCACTCCCTCTCCCATCGCCTACTTTCTCTTCCATCCCCTACTCTCTCTCAAGCTACTCTATCTTCCCCCTCTCCCATTCCCTTCTCTCTCTCTTTCACACACATGCACTCCCATCCTCCTCTCTCTCGCTCTTCCTCTCTCTCTCCCAACTTGTACTCTCTCTCACACTTCCTCTCTCTCCCATCCCCTAATTTCAATCTCTCTCCCCCATCCCATACTCTCTCTTTTCCACCTCTACTCTCTCTCTCTCTCACACTTCCTCTCTCTTGCATCTTGTACTCTCTTTGCCACCCCTACTCTCTCACATTTCCTCTATCTCCTATCCTATACTCTCTCTGCCACCCCTACTCTTTCTCACTTCCTCTCTCCCCTCTCCCATCCCCTACTTTCTCTCTATCTCTCTCACACACACAAATAGCCATTCCCTCACCCCACCACCCCAGCTCTCTCTTGGTTTTGGTTTGCAATTTAGGTTTCAATAGTGCATGCACACTATAGCGCATGCGCACTACCTCGAATTCAATAGTTCAAAGCTTTGCATTAAAACCAAGCCTAAGGCTTGGTTTTGCCTTGGAGATCCAACCCAAAGGTTTGGAGTTTATAAATAGGTTTGAGACGTGTTTTCCAGCAAACATACAAAAAATGATTGATTTTTCTTGTGTGCTCCCCTTCAAGATTCTTTGTGGTTGGGTATTGATAAGATCATGTTACATAACATTATAGGTCTCTGTGTTAGCTATCTAACCATATAATTTATTTTTAATTTGAACTATTTTAAGTCTTTCATCTATAATTTCTTTTCAATGTATGTTCATTTTTTGTCAAAAACCACCATGTACTAATTGGGCTGTAGATTTTAGCTCATTCATCAAATTTTGTAACAACTTAGTTTTTTAGAAACTAGACTCCATTCTACACACTTTGAAAAAAAGAAGTTTTGATTTTAGATTAGTTTTCAATCATTTCTAGGGGGAGCACATAGATATTTCACATTTTTGGGATGGGTCTAATTTAAAAATTCATTAAAAAAAAATACACATTATAAAATTACCCAAGAAATCTGGGATAAACTACATAGTGTTAGGTAACTTTTGACCGGAGCGATTAAAGAATTTCAAAAAAAAAGTTAAAATTTTAGGGGGGGCCACACTTTGTACTATATTATGTTTTTTTGGAATAAACAGTACCACTTTCTGTGGCCCCCTTTTTTGAGGACCTAAAACTAAACCATTTTGAAAGAAAATTAGTAGTTTAGAAACTAGATTCAAAGGACTATGACTTTTTTTTTTGTCATATCTTAAAATTTTGAGCGTAACTATCTTCCAATTCTTGTTGAAGTCTAGAATATGCTGATTTCAGGAAAAAGGTGTCCACTTGTACCCCCCTTTTGGCACCACAACTTGGTGCACTTACCCAGATATCCTCCTTGTTTTGACTAGATAGATAAGTTCATGAGAGAGGACAAAGTAGGCTTGTGGGCAATATTAAGAATTTCAACCTTGAATATATGAAGCCAATACATCACTTTGATGGGATTTCAAAATCTATATAATCTTATCAATGATCTCTCACTAACTTCTCCCTAGCAATTTTAAAAGGTGTTGAGAGTAATTGATTAATTGTGTATTGTCTTTGATGTTACACAAAATATCATATCATTTTCAATCACTGTATGTCGAGCTCACTCAAGCAATGAAGATAGTTTCCTATGTTTGTCAAGCATTCTAGAGTTTGCCAAGTTCAGAAGGTAGTGTCTACCAAGTTCACTCAGTCATCAAAGAAATTTTTACAGAATTTGACTATCAACTGAGCTCACTCGGTTAATGAAGGAAATGTTGGATGGAACCAGTGTTAACCAAGCTCACTTGGTTATCAAAGGAACTTTGTGAAGATGTAGTGTTAACTAATTTCACTTGGTCAACACAGGAAAATCATTTCTAAGTCAGTGTCTACTGAGGAGGCCAGCTAACAAAGGATTTTTTTGTTTTGACATATTAAATTCATTTGATTTATTTATTGGTTCTAGCCGACTGAGGAGATGAATATTCAATATTCTAAGTTATATTCAAGCTGACTTGACAATGAGTAAGATATAAATATAAGGTCAAGTTGAGGATTCAATGTGTGGAGCAATAATAGAAGATTTGAGGATTCTTAGAGGAAGTGAATTAGAAGGATAAGTGGAATATCCTTGTTGAGCTGCAAAGACACATTTGATCAAGCATAAAAGCCATAATTGAGATCTGTAATCAACAATTCAGTTACATCAGAAATCAAGTCATTTCATTATTACTCTCTAACCATTGTAACAGTGATCAAAATCTCTTAATAGAGCTGGCTTAACAACTATTTGTAAATTCTCTAACAAGGTGGCATTTCTATTTAAAGTATCTAAAGATCTCTAACAAGGCCACTCCTAATAGGGTGATTAAATCCTCTAACAAATTCGCACCTAAAAATGTGTTTTGTAACCTTTAATAGGGTTGCCTCCTAACAAGGCTCACTTTAGAAAAATGAAAATTAGTAACTAGCTGCAATTGGTGGTTTTTTCCAAATTGTGTTTCCACACTAAATCTTGGTGTCACTTGTGTTCACGCTATTTATTTTATGTGTATGCAACTAAGTTAAATAAGGATAATCACAAAAAATATATTAAGATTTGCATTTTTTGAGTTACTGCTATTTCAATGTTTACTCAGTTATTGCTATTGTAAACCGAGTGTATGTGTGTTTGCCAAGTTACAACAGAATACAGTTTAATTAGAGTTTTGATTTGTATTGATATCTAAGGGATCCAAGATTTATTTTGTACTAACTAATTCACCCCTCCCCTCTTAGTTACTCCTCTTATATTTCCAACAATTAGTATCAGAGCTTCTTGGTGTATGTAGAAAAGGTTTCAAGGACCTAAGCTAAAGATCAGGATGTCTTACATGAGGGAGATCCCAAAGATGAACAAAGATAACTTCAAGGCATGACATGAACTCATGAGGCTACACTTAGCAACCATTGGAGATTCAGGGCTAAAATATCTAGATGCCAAATACAAGGCTCCTACTAGAACTACGAATATCGAAGAAATTGTAGAGAAAAAGAGTCATAATATCATGATGATTGATATTGCTTCATCTCTCAACTATTCCAAATTTGACAAGGTCAAAGATCGTGGAACTGCTTATGAAATGTGGATCAAGTTAAAAGCCATATATGGAGGAGATGACAATGTAAGGAGAGCCAAAGAAGAAAGTATTAGAGGACAATTTGATCAGATGAAAATGAGAGAGGATGAAAACATTGCAAAATATGTTGAAAGAATCAAAACTAGTATTAGTGTTATCAAAGCCTCTGGAGGAACAATTTAAGATGTAACAGTGGAAAGCAAGGTACTCAGAACTTTTCTTTTTATCTAAGCAATCATAGTGTCTTCTACTCAAGAGATGAGATGCGATCCAAATAATAATATAACTTTGGATGCTCTAGTGGGAAGATTGAAAATATTTGAACTAGATAACTATGATAATTATACTCCTAGTTCTAGCAATCTTGACTCTACATTTAAAGCCAAGGTATCACTCAAGAAGAAAGCTAAAAGATCTAAAAACAAACAAATTTGAAAGTGAAGAGGAAGATAGTTTTGACAGTGATCTTGAAAACATTGAAGCATTTCTTGCAATAAGGTATCCCAAAGGCAAAGGAAAGTATAAAGGTAAGATTGCTCTAATCTATTTCTCTTGTGAAGAAGTTGGACACATTGCTACAATGTGTCCAAATAGAGAAGGAAAAGCTGAAAAGAAACACAACAAGTACAAAGGCAAGAATGATTTTAAGAACTTTAGGGACTACAAGGACAAAGGTAAGAAATCTTATTTTATGGCTAAAGATTCATATAGCAGTGGAGATGATGAAATGGTATATATTGTTGTAAAAGATGAATCTGATGATGAAGGAGATAAAATGACGCTTATCTCTCATGTTAGAAAAAAATGATACATGGAATATTGATAGTGGTTTCTCACATCATATGATTGGTGAAAAAAAAAATTTGAACACATGGAACATTATGATGGTGGTAGTGTGTGAGATTTGGAAACAATGAACTTTGTTGTATAAAGGGAAAAGGTTGTATCTCACTAACCAATGAACTTAGATGCAACAATGCTTATTGGGTTGAAGGACTAAAGCATAATATACTAAGCATGACACAACTAAATAACATTGGATTCAAGGTAGAATTCATGAATGGGAAGGTCAAACTCCTAGATGGAAAATGTAATCTGGTTGAGTCTAGAAAACAAACAAAAGGTAACCTATTCTACTTAGATCTTAGTGAAAGTTCATGTTTTATTGCTCAAGTAGAAGAAAGTTGGTTATGGCATAAAAGGTTGTGTCATGTGAACTTTGATAATCTAGTTAAGATAGAAAAAATAGAAGAGTAAGAGGTATTCCTAGTCTGAGGAAACCAAGTATGGGTCTATGTAAAAATTGTCAAATTGGTGAAATGGGAAGACAAGTTTCAAAAGAAAAGACTATCATTCAAAAGAAGTCTTGGAGATAGTTTATATAGAATTATGTGGACCTATTGGGATCAAAAGTTACAACTTGGAGATAAGTATTTTATTCTATTTGTTGATGATTATTTTAGAATGATGACTGTAATATATTTAGAAGAAAAATTTGAAGCCTTCCAAAAGTTTAATTAGTATCTGGCAAGAGTAGAGAAAGAAATTGGAAAGAAGCTAAACTATTTGAGATTAGATGGAGGTGGTGAATTCATTTCCAATGAGTTCAATGAATTCTGTAGCATTGAAAGAGGAATTAAGAGACAAGTATCAGCTCCTGGTACACCACATCAGAATGGTATAGATGAAAGAAGGAATAGATCCATCATGGATTGTGCAAGAACTTTAATGATAGAAAAGAGTGATGCAATTAAATACTAGAAGGAAGCAATCAATACTGTAGTGTATACCTTGAACATAGTACCATTGAAGAAAGACTCAAATCAAACTCCTTATGAACTATGGTATGGCTACAAACATAATGTAAGTTACTTGAAATTATTTGGTAGCAAATGTTATATCTTGAAGGAATCTAGGAAAGGTAAATTTGATATCAAAGGTGATGAAGACATATTCCTAGGATAATCCTATAGAAGTAAAGAATACTAATGTTTGAATCTAACTACTCATAAGATCATAGAAAGTGCACATGTGAGAATTGACGAGTTTGCAGAAAAGAGAAGAGGAAAGCAACAAAGAACCTGGAGATTACAAAAGGTTTGTTTACTATGAACCTGATACCTTGCCAAATCTATTTGGAAGTAAGGAGGCCTCACCTCCCAAGTCTCCAAAATCTCCAAAAGCTATTGAGTTGTGACCAGTGCAACCCAAGTCATAGTCTAAAGGACCCAAGTCATAGTCAAAAGCTACTGAGCTATTGCCAGAGCAAACTAAGTCTGATGGACCCGAGTCACAAATAGTGGGACCTGAGCTTGATATAGAAGATCATGAAGAGGTTAGTGGAACATGTTTTAAATCCAAAGTACCTGTGTTAGCAAGATATGTCAAAAGGCATCATGCACCTAATCATATCATTTAAGACAAGTCAGATGGAATAATGACAATAAACAAATTGAAAGGTACACGTTTGCTTGCTAAATTTGAACCTAGAAATGTTAAAGATGCTTTGGATAATGAAAGTTGGATTGAAGCTATGAATGAAGAAATAGAACAGATAGAGAGAAATAGGAATTGGACCCTTGTTCCTAGACCCAAGGATAAAAATTTAGTTGGCACAAAATGCGTTTTTAGGAATAAGTTGAATGAGATGGAAAAGTTTTTGGAAACAAAGCAAGGTTCGTATGCAAAGGTTATTCTCAAGAAGAAGGTATTGATTATGGTGAAACTTTTTCTTCTATTGCTAGATTATAAGGTGTTAGAACTGTACTTACTTATGCTACACACAGAGGATTTAAAATTTATCAAATGGATGTAAAATCTACATTCTTGAATGGAATTATTGATGAGGAAGTCTACATAGAACAACCTAAAGGTTTTGTAGATCCTAATAAAAGGGATATAGTCTGTAAATTATAGAAATAATTTTATAGTCTCAAGCATGCTCCCAGAGCTTGGTATGAAAGACTTCATAACTACTTGATAAAGATTACTTTTCAAAGAACAAATGATAATAGCAGTCTTTATATCAAAGAAGGACTAGATAAGAAGATTGTATTGGCTAAAATCTTTGTGGATGACACTTTATTTACAAGAAATGATGATTTATGCAAGAAATTTTCAGTAGAGATGAGTAAAGAATTTGAGATGTCCATGTTTGGAGAGATAAAATTCTTTGTTGGATTACAAATCCAACAAAAGAAAGATGGCATCTACATTACTCAATCCAAATATATCAAGGAGATACTAAAGAAGTTTGGAATGGAATATTCGAGTCCAATTGGAACACCTATGTCTACTGGACATAATATTTCCAAAAATGATGACTCCAAAAAGGTATATTAGACCACATACAGATCAGTGACTGAAAAATTGCAATATGTAGTGCACACAAGGCCTGATATTATGTTAGTGGTTGGTATGATGGCAAGATTCTCAAGAAATCACATGATGGAAATCAAGAGAATCATGAGATATCTGAAAGGTACTCAAGACTATGGATTATGGTACAAAAAAGGAGGAAATTTGGATTTGAAAGCATTCACATATGCTAATTGGGCAGGAAGTGTTGATGACAAAAAGAGCACCTATGGTGGAGCATTCTTTCTTGGAAAAAGACTAGTGTCTTGGACAAGCAAGAAGAAAAATTGTATTTCTCAGTCCACGACAGAGGCAGAATATGTGGCAGTAGTAGTTAATTGTTCCAATGTTGTTTGGTTCAAGCAACTATTGACAGGTATGAAGATAGAAATCAAGGACCTAGTGGTAATATTCTGTGATAACACTAGTGTAATTAATATATCAAAGAATCCTGTGATGCATACCAAAACCAAACACATTTCTATAAAAAATAATTTTTTGAGAGAATTGGTACAAGATAAAGAGGTAAGATTGGAATATGTGAATAATAAAGAATAGATTATAGACATATTCACAAATCCATTACCTAAGGATGCATTTTTGTATCTAAGAGGTAAGTTAGGGGACCTTCCCCTATCTGAAGCTCACTAAATGAAGTTTAGTGATGCATGAACTAGAGCATGTTGAAGACCAGTCAGTTGATGTAGTATTGAAAATGACACATTGCATATGAATCATTTCATGAGGTACACTGATACTCTCTGAATATTGTCTTTGGGATGAGATGTCAAAGAGGGAGAGTTTGTTGTCATATCTCAAATAAATTTTATTACTTCCAGCAATGCAAAGATTGAGAACTTGGTCTGATATCAAAGAAGAAAAGTTTTCTATCAGAAGAAGATGTTGAAGATAGAGTCTTGTAGACAGTGAGAGAAACTGAAGGCAAAGGGAGTTCACACTGATAAAGGGAGTTCTCATGGATGAGAACCAAAATGAAACTAAGGATGTTCCTTACTTTATTCTTGCTCTAAAAATTTCATTGTTTTATGACATGTTGTGTTGCCATCAATGCCAAAGAGGGGGATTTTTAAAAATAATTGATCAATTGTGTATTCTCTTTGATGTTATACAAAATGTCATATCATTGGCAGTCAGTGTATGTTGAGCTCACTCGGGTTATGAAGATAGTTTCCTATGTTTGTCGAGCATTCCTAAGTTTTTAGAGTTTAGAAGACAGTGTCTACCGAGTTCACTTGGTCATCAAAGAAAAGTTTATAGAAGTTGAGTGTTAATCGAGCTCACTCAATTAATGAAGGAAGTGTTGGATGGAACCAGTGTTAACCGAACTCACTTGGTTACGAAAGGAACTCTATGAAGATGCAGTGCTAATTGAGTTCACTTGGTTAACATACGAAAATCATTTTTGAGTTAGTGTCTACTGAAAAGGGTCAGATAACAAAGAAATTTCTTATTTTGGCATATTGAGTTCATTTGATTTATTTGTTAGTTCTAGCCGACTGAAGGAGATGAATATTAAGTATTCTAATTTGTATTCAAGCTGACTTGACAACGATTAAGTTATAAATATAAGGTCAAGTTAAGGATTGAATGTGTGGGACAATAATAGATGATTTGAGGATGCTTAGAGGAAGTGAATTAGAAGGATAGGTAGAAAATTCTTGTTGAGCTGCAAAGATACATTCGATCAAGAAAGGATCAAGTATACATGCCAGACTTGAGATATGTAATCAAAAATTTAGTTACATTAGAAATCAAGTCATTTCATTATTACTCTCTAACCATTGTAGAAATGATCAAAATCTCTTAACAGATTTGGCTTAACAACTATTTGTAAATTGTCTAACAAGGTGGCATTTCTATTTGAAGTGTCTAAAGACCTCTAACAAGGCTACTTCTAATAGGGTGATTAAATCCTCTAATAGGGTCACACTTAATAGTGTATTATGTAACCTTTAATAGGGTTGGCTCCTAACAGGGCTCACTTCAGAAGAGTGAAAATCAGTAACTAGTTGCGATTGGTGGTTTTTCCCAAATCGACTTTTCACGTTAAATCTTGGTGTCACTTGTGTTCATGCAATTTCTTTTATGTGTATGCAACTAAGTTAGATAAGATTAATCATAAAATATCTTAAGATTTGCATTCACTGAGTACCTGCTATTATTTCAATGTTTACTAAGTTACAACATTTGCTAGTGTAAATTAAGTGTATTTGTGTTTGCCGAGTTACAACATAATACAATTTAATTAGAGTTTTGATTTGTATTGACATCTAAGGGATCTAAGATTTATTTTTTAGTAACTGATTCACCTCTCCCCTCTTAGTTACTCCTCTTATATTTCTAGCAAAAGGGACTAAAAAAGATTTTGTGATTTCTTTCAAAAAGCTAAATAAATTTAATTCTACTTATAGAAAGTTATATGATATAATAGGTTTAATATGGTAATATTGAGATATTGGATACAATTGATATAGAAAGTAAGTAATTAATTTTATACCTCCTATTCTTTTGTTTCAAATCTAACAACTTGATCTTAGTCTAAATTTAAATTACATGTTTTATGAGAACTCAAATTTCAAGCAATACAAGGGAATCTAAATCCATAACCAAACTAAGATCCATTACAAAAATCTTTGCAATGTCATTTCATTAATTTACAAAATCCTTTCCACTTTAATATGTATTGAACTGAGCCTTGTTAGATTAGGTGAAAAACTAATCTCCTAAGAACACCTGCATGCATAACCCTGTCACATGGATGAAGCAAAGAACAGAAGCAAGAAAAAATTATGAAGGCCAAAAAGCCAGAGACATCTTATGGACATGCAAAGAGAAATCTCTATTATGATCCAATAAGTGAATTAAGAAATACAAAGAGGTGAATCCTTATAAAAGGAATCATGAAACCCTAAATATGATTGCACATTATAATTAATATAAAATATTAATTATATGCACCTAAAAACAAGCTTAAGAACTAGAGTAATAAACCACTTAATTAATTAAATCAAGATGATCTAATTAATAAGTGAAACAAAATAATTACTCTAACACCCCCCCTTAAGTGAAGCTTGGGAGGAAGCTAACCTAGCAAAGCTATGAAAGAAGAAAAAAAATGGGTCCCAACAACAAGGCCTGATCAGGTATCCAATACAAGGAAATGAACTAGATGAAGGAAACAAAGCCTCCAATCTAGGAAATGTCCCAAAGAAAGGAACAAGAAAGAGCATGAAGCATCTCTGAAGCATGAAGCTGCAAACACTGTTAGGAGAAACTGCTGGAACCCCCACTAAAATAGTGTATGACCAGGTAGAGAAGACAAAGTCTGAAGAGTTGATCAATTGAAGAGGTGACCTCCAAAAGTAGGAATGAATGAGTGTCTATATAGTAGATGAACCATCTCACCGAAATGCATAGGTGCCTAGCCACTGCATCCGCCTAGTACATAGGAACAAAAATTGAATACGTAGATCACTCAACTGAACCAAGGAAGAAAAAGAGCCAACAAGTGAACCCCCCCATAATGCTGAACAGGGAGAGGGGTTACAGGAACACTGAAATGCAATGCCAAAAACATCTACAAGAAGAAGAATAAGGAACACCAATAGTGCAATAGAAGTACAAGCACAAGATAAAGGGCGGTGTCACCGACACACTGCATGGGCTAATGTCATGGAAGGAATGCTCACTTGACAAAGGTGGATGAGCACAAAATGGCAAAACATCATGACCCCCCATGGCACTTTATAACTGAATGCGAGGACAAAGAAATACAAGGTGTACAAGATCCCAGATATGCAAAAGCAAGCACTTTATCTCAGTGCATTTATAGAAAAAAGAATGCAACAGAAGAGAAGCATACAATGCTCAGAAGACAGAAAGAAGAGTGAGCCAAAAGAACAGAAGAAGAGATCCCAGGACCTGTAGAATCCAAGTAATCCACTAGAGTGCGAAAGTGCAAAACTCGGAGGAGAAAGAACCTGGAGCAAAATCTAGAGAAAAGACCCCTGCAACTGAATAACTCATAGAACTAGCTTTCCAACAATATCTGGCAAGCCCAAAAAAGAGTTCGGATGAGCGAGATATGGCTTCCGGAAGGCAAAAAAGAACATCTAGCTTTGACTGCCAAAATAGGCAATCAAACTACATCAAAACCCAAAAACACCTACACCATCATCTCCGTCTTAGAACCAGCTTTTCGGCGCATTTTTTGAATCGAAAAAATACATCCGTATGCTCAAGTTACGAAAAAAAACCAACAGGACCTTTGAAAATGCATGAATTTTTTTTTTTTTAATAAAAAAAAATTAAAAAAACAAAAAAATCTTAAAAAATGTGCCACCCCGGGAGTGGAGGAGGGCAGCTAAGCCAATGGCGGTGGAGGAGGGTAGGAGGCGCCGCTGCGGCGGAGCCGCCAGGGAGCTACTGTGGAGCCGCTGCGGGCCACTAAGCGGTAACCGCCAGCGGTTAGAAAACCGCTGCGGGTTTAAAAAAATCGCTTTTTATTTATTTTTTTGCAAATTTCTGCCTCGTACTGCATGCAGAGGCCGTACGACCCTGTATGACAATTTTTTTTTGCCTCTCGAACCAACGTTGTCCAAAATGGACAAATTTTATATGGATTCTAGGGTTTTTGGGCACTCTGAGCGCAACGGTGATGTTTGTTTGAGCCCAAAGTGACCAGAAACAAAGGTCCCCCCTAAATCCACATAAAAAGCTTCTGAAACCCTTGAAAAATGTTAGCTTCTGAAACACTTCAATAAAACACGAACAAGGAGCAGCAAGACTGCTCTGATACCATGTTAGATTAGGTGAAAAGCTAATCTCCCAAGAACACCTGCATGCATAACCTTGTCACATGGATGAAGCAAAGAACAAAAGCAAGAAAAAAATATGGAGGCCAAAAAGCCAGAGACATCTTATAGACATGCAAAGAGAAATCTCTATTATGATCTAATAAGTGAATTAATAAATACAAAGAGGTGAATCCTTATAAAAGGAATCACGAAACCCTAACTAGGATTGCACATTATAATTAATATAAAATATTAATTATATGCACCTAAAAGCAAGCTTAAGAACTAGAGTAATAAACCACTTAATTAATTAAATCAAGATGATCTAATTAATAAGTGAAACAAAATAATTACTTTAACATTAGGGTGTTTTATCTACAAAATAAAATAAAAGACCAATAAAAAAATAACTATATATTTTTTAAAATCAAATAGAAACAACTACATATTGCTCATTAGTTATGTCAAATAAATCTTGCTGACATGAAACAAATCAACATTCCAAAAAAATCAGCAAAATAGTTGGTAGAAATAATTACATAAAACAAGAAGTTTAATAGAAACATTAGAAGAAACAACTTGAATTCAAAAGCGAATAATGGTGGAAAAAATAAATTGTAACATTTATCTTGGAAAATAGGTAAACACAAAAATTGATAATGAATGGTGTTGTATCCCCAACCATTTGAAATGATTTCTATTAATTGTAAAAGGAAAATAAAAGATTCAGTTGATACTTCAACTTTGAAAAACACTTGATAGATATAAATATAAATAGTGTTCCCCTCTTTTAAAACATAAAAATGTGCTTTCTGACAAATATAGAATGATAGAAAAATCTCCACAAATTAATGTGTTTATATAAAGAAAATAATGTAATACACATGTTAGCAATCATTAGAATAGGGAAAGTCAAAAACAAGATTGTATATTCATTTACCAAATCAAATACAAGGAAAGCTAAATTAAAAAAAAAAAACCTTTAGTAGTCCAGAGTCCCATTAGATTGGCAAATCGATAAACATAACTAAACAAATTAGCTTTATTAATAATAGTATTAACATAGGGAAAATCAAGGCTTTATTAATAATAGTAGTAAGCTAAAGAAAATGTGAGAGTTTGAATCCACCACTGAGTTTCACATATGAAATACCTTGACCCTACCCTTGTTAGTGCAATTTTTGTATTTCCTCCTTTAAACTTCCCAATCAAATTGTTTTTGTTGCATGAATCATATGCATACTTTTGCACCTCCAGTCTTGAAAGTCTTTCTACAATCATGCTCAGTGTAGGTGATTGAAAAAAATAAATAACATTCTTAAGAAATATTTAGAGAACTCCCCTAATTTGTGCATGGAAGGCTTGGTATCAAAGCTACTAGAGATTCATTTTTTTCTAATTTTTTTTGTTTTTCCACACTAAATGACAATCTCTTTGTTCCATTTTGAATGAAACAATTTAGTTTTATAAACAAAGTAAAAGGAAAATCCATTAAATTGGGAAATATAAAATAAAGTTTGCTACTAAATTAGAAATATAGACGATATATTCAAGAATTAGAAATTGGGCAATAAAAGGCAAAGATCAATTATGGAAAAAAGCTAAAATTAGTTAAGGGTCAGAAAATTTATAGGTGCAAAATTGTAAAATCTCGAAGCAAAGTTCTCACATATAAGTCTATTAACTTAAAATTAAAAAAATATTCAATAAATTAGACTGATAATTTTATTTATATGTAAAAATAAAAATAAATAACACTTTGAACATAACCCTTACACTCTTTAAACATGCTAGTTCTAATAAACTTAAAAAAAACTTAAATAATATGATAGACTGATTGCTAAACTAAGCATTGAGAGAGTACAATAAATTACGACTTCTTGTCTAATTAACTTGGGAGCTTTTGTAGACAACAAAGCGCTCCATATGTCTCTGCTTGATAATAATCTGCACATTTATTTACATGTCGTCTCGTTTCTAGATATTATAGGGTGTTTGGGTCGAGCAATTAAGTTTGAAAATCATAATCTAATGTAATCTTAGAGAAGACAAATTCATACAGGCTCTCATTTATCGAGTTTCAGAAAGCTAAATAACATAGCAGAGTGGACGGCCAAAAGCTAAATTAGACAAAAGAAGACGACGACATTGCCGAACGTAAAGTTGGGTTCACATAATGCCACGAACTAAGGACTCAATTAGCTTGGCTTCTGTGATAAATCTGTCGCTGCATTTGCTGTGGCGATCATGGGAGGAAATGACCCATTCCCAGACTTAGAGGGAAGATGGATATATGGGTTTTGGCCATCGATGCCTACAATTGCTGATAGAGGAATAGTGATATATTTAAAAGCACTCGACCTCTGCCGCCGAACGACGGATCTCGGACAAAGAAAATGGACACAAATTAATTGGTTTCTTCTATTTACATGGCTGGCTTGAATTTGTTTTCATTGTCCAAGTATCTCTGCGGAATGATGAATCGCATATTTGTTTTATTATTATTATTATTATAATGATATAATTTGCAAAACATATATATATACATTAGATCATATTGTATGATTTATTATTAAGATGAGAGTGTTTAAAGATCAATTAGTATTGTCTATAATGTTGATGTTAAAAAATGTGCACACAATCATATCTATAAATATATCAGCTATACTTTTTGTCTTTAAATTTATTACATTTATACACCTATTTTTGTATAGCTATTATACATCTACGTTTAATTGTTTGTTCATCTATAGTGATATTCATAGTTACATGATTCATCCTATAGTCATAAATTTGACCCTTTTCTTTTCAAATTTCAATTTTGATTGATTAGCCTCAATTTAATGTCATAAATCGAGTACATCCATATTTAGTGCAACTTGATGATATGAGTTAGTACTTAAATGCACTTCGTTGCCTTCTACACCTTAACATAACTCAAATGTATAAGAATGAGGTCCAATCTAATATTAGTGATGACCATTGTCATAATTCTTACATGCAACAAATAGATTTTATAAGTGAACATGCTATTTTATTCAATGCTGAGAATCATAAATAAATTAGATATGATTATGATGAACTTGACTAAAGATTGTGAAAGTGATTTTTACTAAGATTATTTCATATACTATGATTAATGTAGCTAATTCCACCAATACATTCATGACATGTGCATCTTCTATCATTACAATCACTAATCATGTATGTGTATGTGTTTAAGAAAATGGAAAGCATCCAAATTAAAATAAACTAGAGAAAAGAAGAGAAAAATGGAACGAGCCAAAAAAAAAAGATAACAAAAATTCATAAAATAAAAATGTCAATAAAGAGATAATATAAAGAGTAAGGAATAGGTACAACAATGATAATAAAACCAAATTTGTATAGGATAATATAATAGAAAAACACTCCTATTGGGAGATAAATACATAAACAGACACACAAGAAGACTTTTTTTTTTTTTTTTTTCAAGAGGGGTAAACGCTTTGACCTGGAGCTATGAACCAGTGAGGCCACAAACGGGGGACCTCATCCCCATGAGATTTGAACTTTGATGGCAAGGATAACAACACAACAACTTAACCATCACAACATGCCACTATTGGCAAGAAGACTTTTTTTGTTATTAGAATAATTTTCTATAAATTTATTTCTTTATTTTTATAGACCCACTAATCAAGGTTTTGAGAATAAAACATTTAGTCTTCACATATGATAGATTTGAATAATTTTTATATCGATGTTCTTACTCTAGGATGATATAGAAGAAAGAGAATAAATAAAGTGTAGTATATTATAGAACAATACAAATGGAAATAAACATACACTTATACACCATTTAAGCATAATTTTTTTATTTACTTCTTATATATATATATATATAATTTTTTATGGGCACTCATATATCTCGCTTTGATGCTGTGACATCATGTGTTATAATAAAAATCAAACAAGATCAAATTATAAATTGAAGAATGACAAAAAATCAAATAAATATTTGGAAGTTCATTGGCCAACGAAAAATCTATTCAATTAGTTTAGAATGCTTTTGAATGTAGTTATATTAGCATGAGGATAAATCAATGACCAAAGGCAATGTGTAATTGAGAAAGTTGTAAGGGAAAAAAAAGAACTATAATTATAAGATTTCATTTTAATTTCTAGGTATTATTGTGTCAAGATTTTTCCATTAATGTGTCAAATCGCACTATGTGATCCATCATCAGATGCAAGAGAGCCAAAGAGAAAATAGATAGATTGCAAACAAAGAGGCCACCCTAACAAGTAAAGAGGGGGAAGGAGAGAGAAAACCAACCACCACAGATAAGTTGACATGACCTCCCAACAATCTTAATGATATAACAAAATCCAAAAAAGTAAATCTAAACATGCTAATAACGGAGAAAACACAAACTAAGAGAGGAGAGCAAATATTTAGAGAAAATGTGTGTGTGCGCGTGCGCATGTGTGAAATTAAAAAAAAAAGAAAATAAAAAGGAAAAAAAAAAATGTGCAAGAAAAAGAAATGAATGACTATAACATAAAAAAAGTTATAAATATAAAATCAAGTAAAGTAAGAAAACTAAGAAGAGTAGAAGACAAACAAAGAACTAAAAGGAAACATTAAAATAACAAAACTAAAAATTAAAAATTAGAGAGTAAACAAAAATAAGCGTATATAATTAAAAGTATATAATAGAGTAAAATGAATATACACATAATGTGAACGATCTATACAATAAAATACTATATATACAAATAAATAAATGGTTGAATGCATATAAGTACTAATTAGAGTACAAAGGAAAAGAGTGGTTGACTTAGTAGTTATTGAGTTATGGGAAGAATCTCCATAAAGCCAAGAAACTTGTAGAGACACCATGAAACTCAGCCTCTTTGCAAACTTAGATGATGGAGAAAATGCCAAATTGTCTTGTTGATTGAAATATGGTAGCCTAGGGCTTCTCCACCAAGGGCTCGAGAAATCAAATTGTATATTGTAAGAAAAAAACAAGGCACAAGATACTAATTTATGATTTTGTAGCTTGGAGTAGTTAATGCTATTAGATTTTCACAAACTTTATTAAAAACTATTTGTTTTCTCTAAATTCAATTGTCTATCAAGTTTTATCATCAATATTTTTTAAGCACTTTTTATAATTCATTATTAGGATAAAAGATAGAAAGAGTTTGAGAGCTTCATTCATAAGCAAGCCATCTTGGTGGAGAAAGGTTAAATGAATATACAAGTTAGAAATTAAGGAATTGTTTTCAAACACATGTTACTTTTTTCTATCAAATTAGTGAAATAAAATATATAGTAATGTTTTAGTCTATGTTAATATGAAATGACATATATTCATTTTATGTTTAAATATTATAATGATTTTCATAAAATGTTTAATATATATTATATTTGATTAATTATTAAATAAATTTTATATTTTAATACATATTATATTCATTATGATGAATGTTTACAAAAATGACAAATATTATATAAGGATAAAAAATTACAACTTTCATAAAATAATTTATTGATATTACATTTTAAAATTTTGTGTATCTAATAATTCTTATTTGATATTGATTAGTTATAACTATTTTAAATTAGTCATTCAACACCAACTAGTCAAATGCAACCACACAAATAAAATAAAATGTATTCTATAAGTAATATGATTTTGTTCAAGACATCAACACTATTATAACAAGTGCCATGTAGTGGCTAAGTACTTGCCTTTAGTTATGCTACCTATAATTTGAATTTTACATCTAAATTTGTTTATAATGTATAATGTCATTGATATGCAAAGGTATGTATGTTACTATAAAGTTTTATATAACAAAAAAAAAGTCATACACATAAGGTGAATATATATGGTAATACATTTATAATGTTTAATGTTTAATAAAGAGTCCTATAATTTAATGGACTAAATTTTTTTTTGGTACAGTTAAGAGGTAAACATTGATATCATTGGGTATTAACTACAAAGATCTTTAAACCAATTGATTTATTAGAATATGATGAATATACTTTTCATATTATATTAATTCTAATATATTAATATAAATGTTCAATAAATTAATTCAATTCTAATATTTTTTTAGAAACATTAGAAAGATAACATTAATTATATTATTATAATGTTTAATTTTAATAGTTATTTATATGGATTTTCAAAACTATTGTTGAAATCAATGTGAAACAAGATCAAATTATTAATTAGAGAGTTATAATAAATATCTATATGAATATTTGATGCAGGAGCATCCAGAGGTATAAGGGCAATCCTGTGTCACCCAAAAAAATGTACTTAGACTTAGTTTCTGTTTCATGTCTTTACATTTTTGGATACCCATTTGGCTCAAATAAAGGTTCCAACTCTCATAGTTCAACTATCAGTGCATTTGAAAATCCTGAAAAAATAGGAGCATGTAATTTGGCCATCATTTTGGTGACCTAGAAGGTGTGACTTGGCCAGATGAATGTAACTGAGATTTAGAGCATTCCAGAAAAAGAATCAGGTCAAAAGGTCCAACGGTTTGAAAGTTATTGCAGTTTTTCGGGTTTTGGAGACCTCCTAAGAATGCTTCAAAGTCAGGTTTGGGGCATTAAATGACCTCGAAAGGGGTCAAAAAATGGGGGACGAGAAAAGCTTGTCTATAGAGCTATAGAGCGCTTCGAGAGCTTTCCGAAAATGTAAATGGTTCGTCAATCGGAGCTACGGTTCAAAAGTTATGCCTCCCGGAAGTTCAGCTACCGTTTCTGGATTCTTCTAGATTTGCATCGACTTCTAACGCGGCTTCTGGAACCTTCTGTTTTGTTGGTGGATGCCTACTAGCACTTTCTAGAATGTACTCCTAGTCCTTAACCCTCCGGGGTCTATTTAAGGAGATTTTTGGCATTGTAAAAGGCAGTTCGGATTGGAGCTTGAGAGGAGGTGCTAAAAGGAGAAATATTCTCCAGATTTATGCTATTGTAAGCCCGTAGGGCATGTTTAGAAGTTTATTTTCTTTGCACTGTTTGTACTAGCCTCTTTTCTCAGTTAATATAATTTCCCTTTTCTATTGTGTCCATTTTGTTGTTGGGTTGTGTCTCCATCAATATTCAAAAGTACTATAATATGTTGAAGAAATGTGATAAGAACTAGGGATAAGAAAAATTAATTTAAATATTTTACAAAAAAATTATATTGTACAAATTCAAAAATCCCACATTATAATAGTCCAAATGATTCATCCAATCAAAATCTGAAAAAATAGAAATAATATATATAAATTTTAGAGTTAAAAAAATTGACATGTAGTTTTAAAGAAACATAATATCATAAAAATATATTAAATAAAACTGGCTTATATATACCTATATATATATTACACCAAGAGTAATCGTTCTCGAGGCGCCTATTTTCATTTTCATAAATCCCAACTATAATTAAAATAACATTGGGATTAAATGAAAATAGGCACCTCGAGAATGATTACTCTAGGTGTAATATATATATATATATATATATATATATATATATATATATATATATATAAAAGCTAGTGTCAATCGCGGTGCTACAGGAAAAGTATATTTTAAATTTTTAAATTTTTTTCTTTTTAAATATAGTTGTATAAACTTACTATAAAATTGTAATAGTGTAAACTTACTATAAAATTATTCTTGAACATTTTATTTTTTAATTCTATATATGGTGTTTATTTGCATCACTTTGGTTTAGTTTTATTTTAAGCATATTGTTACATAAAATGTTATACTAAAGAGTAGAGTTATAGTTAGCATTAGGGTTAGGGCTAGGGTTATAGTTAGGGTTAGGTTTAGAATTAGAGTTAGGGTTAGGTTTATATTTAGAGTTAGGGTTGTATATAGAGTTACAATAGGGTTAAGGTTAGGGTAAGGGTTTGAGTTGGGGTTAAGGTTAGGGTTAGAGTTTTGAGTCAAGGTTAAGGTTAAGGTTAGGGTTAGAGTTTTGAGTCAAGGTTAAGGTTAAGTTTAGGATTAGAGTTAGGCTTAGGGTTAGAGGTAGCTATAGAGAAAGGGTTAGGGTTAGGTTTAATGTTAAAATATGAGTTAGCCTGGTTAGGGTTATAGTTTGAGTTAGGGGTAGACAGAGCATAGGAATTATGGTTAGGATTAGGGTTAAATTTAGGGTTTGAGTTTGAGTCAGGGTTTCAGTTAGGGTTAGGGTTAGAGTTTTGAGTCAGGGTTAAGGTTAGCATTAGGATTACCATTACAATTAGGGTTGAAGTCCAATTATAGTAGAGTAAGATTTAAGGCTACAATTAAAGGTAGGGGTAGTGTTATAGTTATAGTTAGGTTTAGTGTTGGACTTAGAGAAAGGGTTAGGCTTAAGGTTATTGTTAGGGTTACGTTTATATATAGAGTTGGGTATAATATTAAAGTCCAATTATGGTAGAGTTAGATTAATGGTTAGAGTTAGGGGTAGGGTTATATATAGAGCTACATAAGGGTTAAGGTTAGGGTATGAGTTTGAGTCAGGGTAAAGGTTAGAGTTAAAGGTAGTGTTAGGGTTTCAATCAACATTAAATTTAGGGTTAGGGCTAGGGTTAGAGTCTAATTATGGTAGAGTTATATGTAGAGTTAGAGTTAGATTTAGGGTTAGAGTTAGGGGTAGGGGTAGGGTTAAGGTTAGGGTTAGTGTTAGGATTAGAGTTAGGGTTAGGTTAGGATTAGAGTTAGGATAAGGGTTAGGGTTAGAGATAGTGGTAAAGAAATGGTTACAATAAGGGTTAGGGTTAGGGTTAGGCTTAAGGTTAGGATGACGGTTAGGGCTAGGGTTAGAGTGTAATTATGGTAGAGTTAGAGTTTGGGTTAGAGTTAGGGGTAGGGGTAGAGTTAAGGTTAGGGTTAGGGTTAGGATTAGAGATAGGGGTAAAGAAATGGTTAGGATGAGGGTTACGGTTAGGGTTAGGGTTAAGATTAGAATCACAATTAGGGTTAGAGTAAGGGTTAGAGTTAGGGGTAGGGGTAGGGTTAAGGTTAGGGTTAGACATAGGGGTAAAGAGATGGTTAGGATGAGGGTTACGATTAGGGTTAGGGTTAAGGTCAGGGTTAGGGTAAGATTAGGATCACAATTAGGGTTAGAGATATGGGTAGAGAAAGGGTTAGGGTTAGGGTTAGGGTCAAGGTTAGGGTTCAGTTTACTATTAGAATATAAGTTAACATTAGAGTCTAAGTTATAATTAGGGTTATAGTTTGAGTTAGGAGTAGACAAAGCATTAGAATTATGGTTAGGGTTAGGGGACAAAGTAGGACTATGGTTAAGAGTTACATTTAGTGTTCCATGTAGAGTTACATTTAGGAAGGAATCTTGTTCTCGTTAGACAAGCCTCTTAGCATAATGAAGCAATATAAGGATTACAATGTTCCTTAAGTAGTTTTATAATTTTATCAGTTATAAATAGACCATTGGTTAATGTTAATTATATTTAGGGTTAGAGTTAGGGGTAGGGGTAGGGTTAAGGTTAAGGTTAGTATTAGGATTGTAGTTACGGTTAGGGTTAGAGATAGAGGTAAATAAAGGGTTAGGATTAGGGGTAGGTTTAGGGTTAGGGTAAAGGTGAGGGTTAGGTTTATTGTTAGAATATAAGTTAGGTTAGAATTTAAGTTACAAATAGGATTATAGTTTGAGTTAGGGGTAGACAAAGCATTAGAATTATGGTTAGGGTTAAGGTTAGGGGACAAAGTAGGACTGTGGTTAGAGTTACAACTAATGTTGCATTTACAATTATATCTAGGAGGGTAGCTTGTTGTCGTTAGACATGCCTCTTAGAATTAAAGAGCAATATAAGGATTAAAATGTTCCTTAAGTAATTTTATAATTTTATTAGTTATTTTATTAGTTACATTTATAAATAGACCATTGGTTAATGTTAATTATGCTTAGCATGAATAGTGTAGCTAGAAACACAAAGGTGAAGGAAAAACATTTCAAATATCTGCAAGTATAGTCGAGAAGAATTTGAGCTAAAAAGTTAAATCATTTATTTATTATTCTGATACATAGATGAAAGGAGAACTATATCTCCTAATACAATTATTTAGATGAAGTAATAACTGAAAAAATGAAAGATGAGAAATCATCATATGGACCATGTGTAGAGTTCTCCATAATGATGTAAGTACATAACATATTCTTCAGAGATTAAAATCATATTACGACCTTTGTTTGTAATGTGATCATCATAGACCTTTTCCATCATGGGTGGAAATGCATCTACTTTTGTAGAAGTGTTGCGTACATATTTGGCAACATCTTCCATCTCCATTATCTCTATCTCTTGTACATAATCAATTGATAAAGCTGCATTCTCAAGTGCTTTTACCATAGTTGCACAATATTGTTTAATTATTCATGCACACTTCTGAAACTCTGTCTCAAAAAAATGATTTGATCCTACAGAAGAAGTTTGGCTCATGTCGAGAATGCTTGACTGTGTATCAGAGGCTGCCATGCCTAAAACAAATCATGGAAAACAATTTAGTAAGCATTAGCACCAATAAAAAAGAATAATAAATGCATAGTTAATGAAAGGGACATAAATTTTATATCAATAATGGTTTTGAAAAAACATAATAGGTCACTTAGTATAAAAACCTAATTGTATTAGAATTGGTAATGAAATTTTGGGTATGGAAACATGGTAATATTATAACCTTTGAAGGATAGTGAAGAATATACAAACATAATTTTCAAATATTGAATAGCAATGTATTGGTTGAAAGTCATGAAGCATAATCATTTTGATTTATTTCAATCGAAGGTGGTCTTTATAATTTGAATTAATGCTATAGCTACCTTAATTTGAGGACCCAATTGATGATCATAGTTAAAATTAGAAATTGCAGAATTAGTAAAATTAAATTTCAGCGTAATTGTACTTGCAACCATTAAAAAGTGCAAATAATAAGGTTATAATGTTGCATTGTGCATATCCAATTATAGTTGTCATTAACTGTGGAATATAAACTATCAATGTAATAATAAGAATAACAACATAATAGTTGACAATGATAATAACATAATGTAGTAGAACAAATAAATCTTTATTATTAAATAGTCTGTTTGAAAACATCAATGATTTTCAAGACTTCTCAATCTACATTCTTCTACTTTTCTCTTTGAAAGTTGTTTCCCACTTTTCATTTTCTCATAGCGGTCGTATGTAAATGGTGGCATTATCCTCAAAGCTTCCAGTGACTTAACACGAGATATGGCCACAAATGTCAATTCTGCTCTTTCTCTTGGACCTATGTCAATTGTGGCTTTTGAAAGAGTTAGCCCTTCAGATTTGTGAATAGTCAACGCCCATGCCAACCTCAATGGTGGTTGGAAGGTCCCACCCCTTTGAAATGGAGCTATTGGTATTATGTTTGGATGATGATCATCAAATGGTACTTCAGAATAATTATCGAATTCAACTGTAACATATGCTGGTGGCTGAGGTGGAGCAGTTCCTGGTTTGTAGACAATATTTCTGATATATCACAATGATCCATTCACAAGACCAGATTCTATCCATAGATTTGTAGTCAACATTACTCTTGCATTGTGACTAATCAATAACTTTGTTTCAAGTTCCTCACTTGATAAATCTTCATTTCTATTACCATTCATTGACTTGGTTGCAAGGCTACGTGCAACTGGATGCCTTAAAGAATACAACATCCTCATGTTGTGGTTATGAACATTTACATTTGTAGAGAATAAATGCACTGCCTTATCAAACTCATCATTGCTTGCAACATCTAATCTTATAGGTGTTCTTGTCATGAGCAAGTTCCAGTCATCTATTTGTGGATTCGCATCTCTGACATTTGTGAGAAGCTAACGAAATCTTTGTTGTTGGATATTTTCTCCATCTTGCCTAAATACTTTATCTAGTGTAACCACTATCTTGAATTCTTGCCATAATAACTTTGCCCACCTGTTGCTATCATATGCTGGTCTATCATTAACCGGAGGTAATTGCCCCAAATCACCAACTAAAATAATAGAGACACCTGAAAGATAGTTGCAAAATTTTAATTTATGTACATAAAGTAAAATCAAAAGATATACATTCTATATGACCAATGTTAATAAGAATTGAGAGACATTAATAACACCATGTGTTGTAAGGAAAGGGATACCTCCAAAGCTTATGTTTGCTTTATGTGGGAAGGCTTCTCTAAGTCGACTATCTATATTTTCCAGCATATTTTGGCCAATGAAGCTCATTTCATCAATCAAAATATATTTGATAGTTTCCATCTCTTGTTGAAAGCTCGAAAGTCTTGTTCCTTGTAATTGGGCAAAATCTGTAGTATTTTCCTGAATGGCTCTTTTATCTTCCATATCTGAATCAGTTGAAGGTTCATCATTTTGTGCATGTTCTTGCCTTTGGACATGCCAAGGATTATAGTTGAATGAGTCCCAATTTGCTACTATAGTATCATCATCATGACCAATGTCTCTGTCAACATTATGAAAAGGTTTGTATAGTATCAACTCAGACAAACAAAAGTCCACCCATTTATTAGAATCTCGCGAAGGAATAGTAAAATACCTAGGGAAAACTCTAACAATAGCTGCTTTCTTTCTTGGGCTCCATTTATTATCTCCTCTTCTTTTGGGATTATATATCCAGGACCTTGCTGCATCAATCAAACTAATACCTTCCATAGAAAGTGGTCTTATTTTATAACCATCAACAAAAGATTTTGTGAGTTCTTCCTCATTTCCATCATCATTGATTACCACGGGTTTGAAAACTTCACGTGAGATGTTTAGATTAACAAAATTTCTACTACACTCCACCAATGGAAGTTGTAATAACATATGACACGTTTCTTGAGCTCCAATATCTCTTTCTATAACTGTCTCAGTTAAAATCTTTCTATATGCCCGTGATGCTAAATCATCAGGATTTTCAAGATTTGAAAGACGCATCAACATTTGTTGATATGTTTCAGAACTTTTCTCTACTTTTGTTGCATACTTTGCAATATATTTGATAACTGCATGTCTTGAAAGGACAGGTTGCCAATCAACATTGGCCCTCCACAATTGCAGTATGTACCGATTGTGTGTATTAACTCTATCATCATTTCTTGCTGGTTCAAATTGTCTCTCACCCGAATCTGCATCTGTGTATAACTTTGACCCATCCAAATTTAATTTCCAAGGAGCATTATACTTGAAACATTGATGAATAGATATCTTGTCAATCCAACTTGTTGAAAAAGGTGAAATAGATAATTTAGATATAATTTTTTTTGAATTTGATTAACCTGCAAACCATGCGTCCTCTTTTTTTACGAAGGCATGCTCCCTCCTTACATACCGTGTGTCTTTCAACACAATTGAGTATCTGTTCATAATCTTGATCTATATCCATCTCAGTGAGTTGTGTTTTATTCTTCAGGCATGGATGCTGACCAAAATTCTAGAAGACCTAAAAATGATAATTTATATATTATTCTATTGGATAGAGGTGAGAAACATATAATAATATTTAATTGATTTATAATATGAAACTTACATGTATATTTCTTTGATGCGGATCATGTCTAGGATTCCATGCATGAATAATGGAGTCAAAATATCTTTCTGTACTTTTTCGTTCATCCTCATTTGACCAATTAATAGTGTCCATATTTGGTGCCCCTTCAAGCCATAAGAAGCCGTGAACATGAGGTGAACCACGATGTTGCCACTCATATCTACACCAAAAGTCCTTTACTTTCATACCTTTTTCAAGTATTTCTTTCCTAAACATTGTATTCCTTAAGTGCATGTAATAAGTGACTATATGTGGATAGTCAATGATATTCTTCCTTCTCCATTTTTTAGCCTCTCGTGGATCAGTAGGTGGTGTACCAGGCATTAGTGCATGTAAATCAGGCCATTGCATATCGGCTGCACTTAATGTAAAGAAAATCGTAGGTGTGCCAAGCTGGTCAAGCAAGTCAATTAATTCTGCTTTATTTTTTGCCCAATATGATCTTGTTCCTCTTAGACTTGTTCCGAACCGCATTAGCCTATCTGCGAGATTATTAGATGGCATATTCTCCATATGTTCACGCAATTCATTAATAGTAATTGGCATTTCATGAAAGCTCCTTTTTACAAAAATAGATGCTGAACTTTGCGCGCGATGTCTCATTACCATGTTCTGTGCAAAATACCTAAACCATGGATGTTTTCCAAAGCGGTGATCCCTGTATTTGATCAAATGCTTTACAAATTCATGCAAGTATACTCGTTTCATTCTAGGCTCTAACCAATCACAACTTCCATCTAGAAATAATGTTGGGAAAGCCATATCCAACAATCCAGATGTGACATACTCATTGATAGGTGATGCACCTATAGATGGCCACTCAATTAAAGCAGAGGGAACGGCATCAGGATTATTAACCCATGCATGAATTAATTCCATTTCCCTTTGTGCATTAGGTGGCCTTGAAGCCATAGAGTTTGTGTGCTCAATTATATTACCTTCATCTGTCTCCATGAGAGGACCTAGGAATACAACTTCATTTGCATCTAAATCAAACTCCATGTGCACTGTCTTTAATCTATGAAAAATATTCTCATCCATATTTGTAGGCAAGTCATTAAGAGCACTTTCATCTATCCTAACATTTGCATAGAATTTATCATTTTCAACTTTGTATTTCAATGCTCTATAAACACGATCCCTATTCATAGTAAAGTTATATTGTGTACCACGTTGATCCCTTCTTCGAACAATAATGATTGGTAAATGATCAATTGTGTGTGGCAAGACTTTTGATAGCTGTTCAACATGCTGGGGAAAACTAATGGTATGTCCTTTATACTTATACTGACCACTAGTTGCATGTGTAACTTGCAATATAGGGTTTACACGTGCAATCAACATCTCTTCAACCTGAGTTAAATTTGCAAGCTCTGGTGGTTGACATCCAGGATCCATATTATTTGCAGATGAAAACCTGTGAATTCCTGTCTCTTGACGACACCTATTGCATATTGGACCCTCACTAGTGCGATATACTTTCATTCCTACACACGACTCCTGACAAACATAACACATATTTGGTGTTTTCAAACTATCTATCTGATACCTAAACTGCATTTAGAATCTTCGAAATTCGGACTGAAGCATACCATTTGGGTTGGGCATGTTTTCTGTATCATTTTGAAGCGTACCATTTGGGTTGGTCATGTTTTGTCTATCATTTTGCAACTCTAAATCAACATGTATGTGACTTCCATGTTGTGGTGTTTCTGGTACACGTTCTATGGATGGTGAGTGTCCATTCTCAATATTTAGTTGATTATTTGTAGTTAGAGGATGATCATATATGTGGCTTGGTTTTGCTTGAGGATGTTGAACTTGGTAGCTTTGTAAATTTTGAGGAAGGACCCTCTCAGAAGTACATTGACGATGGTTTCTATCTACATTTTGTAGATCTAAATTTTTAGTTTCTAGTTGTTCAACCGTTATTTCTGCTCTTCTTCTGGCATATCTTCGCCTGCGCCCTTGATTTTCTATTACTCTTTGTTGTTCTCTTTCAAGTTCTGTCTATTGTTGTTGTTGACGTCTACAATATTCTCTACGATACTCTCTTTGATATTGTCTTTGGTATTCTCTCCTTTCCTCCTTCGTCTCAAAATTCAACCTAGGTCTCACCATAGCTAGTAGGAAAAAAACATTAATGAAGTAACATTTATTTATATATACATGAGAAATATTTAACCAATAAATATTATTAAATTTACATTCTAATGTTGGAAAATGGCGGCATTGCCTTCCACATTTCAAACATTAAAATTATTTATGGATAAAAATTACATTCTAATATTCTACAAAAAAATTAGATTATAATGTTTGAAAATGGTGGCATTGCCTTCCACATTTCAAACATTAAACTAATTTATGAATAAAATATATTTGAATAAAAGAATTAGCAATATAATATAAGAAAAATGGTGGGAGTGCCTTCCACTTTTGAAACATTATTTATTGATAAAAATTACATTGTAATATTGTACAAAAAAATTGCATTATAATATTCTACAAAAAAATTACATTCTAATGTTTGAAAATGGCGGCATTGCCTTCCACATTTCAAACATTAAACTAATTTATGCATAAAATATATTTGAATAAAAGAGTTAAATATAATTAATATGTAAACAATAATGTAAATGAAAATACTATTGTAAATCTAAATATTATTGAAAATCTAAATAGTTCTGTAAACAAAAGGACTATTATAAATGAAAATAATACATCGTGTTACACAATCTCTATAAAGGAATAGTTAGTATTGAAAAATGTGTTAAAAAAATTACATTGTAAAATTTATCTATGCATAAAAATTAAAAACCTCAACTAAAGTTATCATTTAATTTTTATATAGATATTATATTTTTATATTCCATTGTGAATGTATTGAAGATCTTAAAATATGTGTAACGGCTCCCATTTCTTTTTTGTTGATGAAGAATTAGGGATTCGTGCTGTGATTGTATAACGCCTCTCAACGTAACAAGAATCACTTACATTTGTTGAAAAGAAAAATCTTTTCCACTTTATGAAATTTTATAAATATCCTTTCACCCAACATATTTATAATGATGCAGATTTTATTTACTATTCTAACGGCCCTCTTACAGTCTACCATTTGCACCTCCTTGTTCTATTTCTAAATTGGTCTAGATATATTCATCACTTCAATAAGAATACAAAGAAAGTGCTTACTAGAAGTTCCTTTCATTGAAGAAGAAATATATTATCTCAAATATCATTAATCTCTTTCAATCAAGGATATTTCTTTCATGTTTAAGCCTACGTATTAAACCAGTTGCTCAAAATTGAGTTTCTGGCATTGACTATTTCCATAAATATCAGATATTATCTCAGATCTTTTCCTGTAAATAAACCTTGACTAAGTATGAAATAACCTTATTTGAGTTATTTATGTTTCAGCATCTTGTGCAGATATGGAGTAAAATGTAACAGAAATCTGCCACAAGACATTTACAGCATTGAATACGAAAACCACAGAAGTGCAATTTCGAAAAACTAGCATAAAAAAGTTACAACCATACAAACCGTTGATAAAAAACATAAAAAATCTGAATGCATGAACAATACCTGACTGAATGCTATGCAGTCGAATTGGCACCTTCTTCAGATCTCCACGGGAAGCATTGGATTATGGCAAAGCAGAAGTCGGATCTCTGTGTATGTTCATTATGGAAAGGGCAACGTATTTAACATTTTGGAATGACTTTATGCCTTCTTGCCGTTAGAAGATTGAAAACCGATTTGCATTCCATCGGTTGGAAAAAGAAAAAGAAACTGCAAAGCCAAATGCAAAGCGAAACATAAATCGAAACGTAAATGTGAAACGACTCCCATTTCTTTTTTGATGACGGAGAATTAGGGATTCGTGCTGTGATTGTATAACGCCTCTCGGCGTAATAAAATTTAATTGGTAAAGGAGAGCTCATTTAACAAATAGTTAATATAAGTAGTCCAAAAAGTGTCACAATAGTACTTAGCCTACCGACAAGTACTAATAAATTATATTGTTAGTGTCTTTGAATAATTGAAAGTATAGTTATATGTCCAAAAGCTACTCTATTATCCTTTCATTATGGTGAATGTCTACAAGAATAATAAATATCATATAAAGATTACCAAAATAATAGAACTATAAAATAATTTATAGTTAGTACATTTTGAAATTGTGTGCACATAATAATTTGAATTTGAATGGATAATTCTAACTTATTTATCTTAGTCAACCAAACATCAATCAAATACAATATTCAATACCAACTAGTCAAATACAACCCCACAAATCAATTAAAATGTATCTCATAATTGATATGATTATACCAACTAGTCAATTTTTTTTAGTCAATTAATAAAATTATTTTGTTTTTAGTAGTTTGTATGTCATAGATTAATTCTATAAAAAATTATTTCATTTGTTAATACTTAATTATTCTTATAATATTATGACATTTTAAAAATTTTATCCTTGTGAATTAAATTCTAGGTGCTATATAGACTTGTTTATTCATGAACTAAAATAGATATGATCTTTGCTAAAACCTAATTTAACTTACTCTACATGTAAATTACATTCATAAAAACTATTTATTTATATATTTAAAAATTATATACTAATTATATCTATTATATTTTTCATTATAAAAATTATAGATTTCATAAAATGTAGAAGCCTCATTGCAACAAGCATTTGTTAAGTATATTCCTCTTGATGGTCAAGGTTTAATTGGAGCTATTTTTTTCCCCAATATTTCTTTAAACTTCCTTATTTAAGTAAAATATTTCAATACCATGATTGGTAGCCTACAAAATGTCCATCCTTTGCCTTAAAGAATTCTCTCTTCACACATGATGAGAAAATATATGAAACCTTCTTTAAAGCGTAAAAATCATTCACAAATCGCTCGCCAAAATCGTAAATGGTCCACTCCTAGAAGCGTTGGTACAAGTTAAGGGCAACTTATTGATATGTAAATAAATAATTTTATTTTAACATTTAAAATTAAATCAAGCAACCAAAATTGTTACAGTTTAAATACTATCCTGTTAAATTGCCATGCACGCCGTCATGCATTTCAGTTTTTCATATCATTGTGAAATCGTTATCCAGTTATGTGTCCAGGTTAATTTAACAGTTAGTTTGCACGTAGTTGATTCGTAGATGCGCAGATTAGAAAGAAAACTCTCCATTTTACCGTCAATATTCAGATTGTGTAATCTGTATAAAGACTACAATTATAATGAGAAAAGACTCCAAAGCCCCTATGTTTTGTTTTAAGTGCTATCTAGTTGACATTTTTGTTAGTTCTTACAATGAAGAAGAGTAAGAGTTAGAGTTGCTGGCTGTCTGGATTAGATACCTGTTGTATCCAACTCATATCTAGAATTATATCAATTTGTACATTTTGGAGTGACTTAATGGACACATTCTAACGATTAACTAATAGTGGCTAAGAGTAGAACCACTATTATAATTTCAACAAATGAAAAACCCAATGATCATTTTACACTATTATCCCAGCTTACCATATACATGAGAAGAAAGATTTACTAACTAACCGGACTAATTTATTCTACACTAACTAAAACAAATCTGCACTGTTCTATATGTTAACAGTTTTTAGAACAGTAGTGCAGTTATGATAAAGCAGAATTGTAACAGAGTCTGATAAAAGGCAAAAGACGCATAACATAGAATCACGAAATGAGACTTCAGCTCATGTTCAACAAAATATAAATGCCATATATTTATATTAAAATATTATAAATACGAGCTAAACAAAGCCGATAACAGGCTACAACTATGGCTTATGTCAAAGCAACAAATTTTAGACTCATTACGCCAGTGCTAGTGCAAAGTAGCGAATTTGACCTTCATACACCACAAACTAGGGAGTCAAGCTTGGTCTCTGTGATAGATCTATGGCTGCATCAGCAGTGGCCTTCATTGTGCTGCCTCCTTCCATCATAGCAATCTCGGCCTTGTCCTTGAGTTCTCTCATTTTCTCCCTTGCCTTTGCTCCTGCCCCTCCTTCCATCAATTCCCTCACTGCCCTTTCTACTTCTTCTCTCTTCACAAAACCCTTGTTGTCCATCTTCAAATCGATGGCAACCTGAATCTGCTTCACCAGGATGACCTTGTTCATCCCCTGTTCCGCAGCCTGAGGCCAAGCGATCATGGGAACTCCATGAGACACGCTCTCCAGTATAGAATTCCACCCACAGTGAGAAAGGAAACCTCCGGTAGACGGGTGAGAAAGAACAGCTACCTGAGGCGCCCAATTAAGCAGCACGAGCCCACGGTCCCTGATTCGACTCTCAAAACCCTCCGGTAAAAGCCGAGAGATGTCAGTTTCCAGAGAATTATAAGAGTCCCCAGATTTGTACCCGCGGAGCACCCATAGAAAGCGGTGGCCAGTTGCTTCAAGGCCAAACGCCAGATCTGTAATTTGCTCCCTCGACAGAACGGCTCCGCTACCAAATGCCACAAAGAGAACGGAGGAGGGAGGGTGCTGATCTAACCATCCGAGGCAGGCAGATTCGTCGGGAGCATCAGAGTCCGTGAACATCAAGGGGCCTATTGGATACATACGAGGGTTTCCTGCCGCCCTCAGGGTTTCCATTTCTTCCTCCTCCAGCTCAGCAAAGGTGTTAATGAGAATCCCTGATGCTTCTCTGAAGCGGGAGCCATGATGGACCATCCAATCAAACGCCGGATCCGATCTGTCGAGAACAGGAGTGAGCAGATCTCTGGCAGGAATGGATGGGAGGCCTGGTATCTCCACTTCGAAATCGGCGTCTTTGAATGAAACCCCGGCAAACTCCGAAACGAGCTTTGGAAGATGTATCATGAAGCAAACGAAAGAAGCAGCGCTTGGACAGAATAAATAGAATGGCATCTTGAGCTTCGCCGTAACGTCGAGCAGGTCAGTACAGAAGAAGTCTGTAATGAAAGCAGAGATGGGCGAAGATGAGGCCAACGATTGCAGAACGTCTTCAATATGTGGTGAAGCTTTGAGCACGAACTTGGAAACGCGTGTTTCTATTTTCATCTTCTTCTCATCTTCACCCTCAGTGATTTCAGGAATCTCTATGAAGCGGATATCCAGAGCAGAGGAGGCCAATCGATCGAGCAATAAGGGTTGCTGGGACGTCCACATCCACTTGCTGATGATGAGGGTGATGGAGAAGCCATGAAAGTCGCAGAGCCTCTTCACAAGCTGAGCCAAAGGAAGGAAATGCCCCATCCCTCCGCTCAGGGGGAAAATGGCGACATGCGGCTTATCCATCCAAGGCCGAGGTACTGGAATTGTAAGCACAAGTATTGTAATTTAGCAGTCGTTCTTTTGGAAGTCGTGTTGATAGATAGAGCTTAAAATGAGAGAAAGAGACGTATAGCCACACGTTATAGCTTTTAGTTGCAACAATTCCACGGATGTAAAAGAAGAGGCTTTGACAAAGCGTCCTCGATCAAATTCGCAACGTCCAAACAGCAAACTATAATGGAACGGATGTTCATCCACCGGCCATTGTCCATACCATTTATGAGCTGTTGCCTTCATTCTCCAACTTGTTAGAAAAGACAGAAGCTGTCAGTACTATCTTCCATTGTCGAAAATGTGACAATGAAATAAGATTCAATGAAAATCCAGAAAGCAAAAAGGTCAATGAAATAAGATTCAAACCATTTCCTGTCTTTTATTTAAGCTTTAGTTTTTTAACTTGAAATTTGGGCGATTTGTCAAAAGCATATGTTTAGAACGTGTTTGAATGGAGTTACAATACGAAATTTAGTGTAAGAGACCCACACACAAGTGCATAGAGCGATGAATGTATTGTAAGAGACAAGAGACATTGACTTTTTAAGAGATGTCTACTAGCGTCTAAATAGAATGAAGATGCTAAGGTCATCACTTAATAATCATCTGTTTTGAGCTGTGAAAATATGGTGTGTGTTAAGTTTTTTTTTAAAAAGTTTCATAAGTTATATTTAATTTATTTTATACAGTATTTTTTTTTTTTTTTTTTTTTTACTGTTTTAGACCATCAAATATACAGATTATGAAGAACAAATGTTAAACAATTCAGAAAAATCTATTATATTTTCAAATATGCAGATCATGAAGAACAAATGTTAAACAATTCAGCAAAATCTATTATATTTTTAGATTTTTTAAAAATTTGATCAATAAAGCATTTTGTATGGGGGGTAGTCGTGTCCATAAAGATAGTTTTATTTTGGAGAAACCACTGAAGACGTTACTATTTTGGATAAGCCATTTCAACTATTTACCTATGTATGTTAGCATTTAACTATTTAGTTGACTTTTAGGGCATGCATATGATTCATAGGTATTAGATTTTTACAATTCATTAAAATTGTAATTGATTCACTTTTGGCTTAGATCGTGTTCGTATTTTTATCATTAACATTTAAGATCACATTCTATGATCTATCATCAGAGTGAAGAAAAATGAGATGCATCATAAAATGTAAGTTGCAAATAGGGACCACATCCACTCCCTAAGTTACCATATACATATGAAGTTGAATTCCTAAGTTCATGCATGCCAATATTTTTGTCAATATCCTAACTTGCTTATCACATATAACATCCTTGTCACAAAATACATCAAACCAAATACACCAATCACATTGCTAGTAATAGCTATATTAAACTTGACTGATAATAAAATTATAACGCAACATACAATTTATAGATACATGCCACTCCATTATTTATTGAATTATGTCATAATACAATTTTCAAATCACAACAAAATGTTTCATTTGTGTCATTTCAAAATGGATGGTATCCCTTCCAAATATATCTGTGATAGTTGACTTTGTGACACTCATTCTTTGTGATTTCCTTTTTCTTTTTCACTATTTAAAGTCCACAAATTTAAATTTTTTTATTTATATTAGTACACATGACCAATGGAAATATAAGTAAATGGATTTTTAAAGACAATATAAGTAAATTGATGTTGAAATAAGCCCAAATATATAGACAATATGACATACATATGTGCTTGAAAATATCTTGAGCATGGTTGGTGGAAATGAATGTGATAATACATTTGTAGCAACAAAGGACTAAATTCTTTGGTGAGTTGTTTGTTATGAGTATGGTGGATTGTGCTATAGTTTTATAGAATCCAACAAATAATGCCACGAGCTTTAGCTACATACCACATATTTCATTGTTATCAATTAGATTCAATAATGTTATTTGTGGAAGTGAAAGTTATGATTAAATTTAAATAATAAATATTTTTTAATCATGCATTATTCTTGTATACATGACTCTTATATTTGTTTTGATTCGTTTATCCTATTTTGGTTGATAATTCTAATTAAGTCAATCAACATAGCAAAAACACAACAAGAAAAATAGCATCAAGTCAAAGAGATGATTTAGAAGGAATTCATAAGACATAAAGTCAACAAAAAACCAAACTAAGCTATAAGAAAAAACCTACAGAAAAAAATCCAGTAGCAAACCAATAGGAAATTAAAGATGGGGAATGTTAATCCCTTTCTAGTCTTCACTAAGCTACTTGAGTTTATCTAGAAAAGTAGTCCTCTTGGGGATATGCATAGAAGCATAAAAAGAGTTACCATATTTTCCTGAGAGAGTAGTGACCTATAAATTTTCCTCTCTTCCCCTATGCTTGGTTCGTCTTTCTTCCTCTCAACCATAAGATTGTTAAACTGCAAATAAGTAATCTTCTCCATCATTTATGTGTTGAAAGAAACTAAATCCTATGACTTGTATTGACCTAATATTGATTGTCTTTCACATTTCTTGTTTCTCCTCCTATGAGGGAATGAACGCTTCGAGTTGCCCAACCTTATCTTCTATAATCTACTCATTGTCCAATTTTCCACTCCTTAATCACTATCATCTCCCTTTCTATGGGGTGAACCCACAATAGTAGGTTACACTTTTTTGGATGAACAAAGTTTGTGCTTTCGTCCAACTTTTGATTGAATGTCAAAAAGGATTTTGATCAAAAGCTATGAACATTGTGATTTCAATTGAAACTAACGTTTTATAAAAAGTAAAATTTGTTAGAATATTTGGAATAACCGAAGGGGGGGGGGGGGGGGTGTGATGAATCAGTTATCCTCAGGTCTAGATGTATAAATCAAACACTTGAAACTTTAACAAACTTAACCTAATAACTCACTAATAAAAATTGTTCACTATAATCCAACTTATTCATTCCATTATAGTTGTATGTTCTATATGTGCCAACTCACATAAACTTATCACAACCAACAATAAACTTAAACTTAAAAAAAACTAAGCATCATAAACACACAGCACATATCCACACAATGTTTGACACTAGGATTTAAATTGGAAACCCAATTTAGAAAAAACCACCAGTAATATGCTACCACTTTTTCACTCTTCTCAAGTGAGTTCTATTAGGATCCAACTTATTAAAGGTTACAAAGCACACTGTTAGGTGTGACCCTGTTAAAGAATTTAATCATCCTATTAGGAGTGGCCTTGTTAGAGGACTTAAGAACATTCTAGTAGAATGTCACCTTAATTAAAGGATTTAAATATGACTATTAGGTTGAAACCTTATCAAAAGGATTTTACTTTTGTCATAATAGTTAGAAAGTAACAACAAAGTTTTTATCTGATAACATTCAATTCACTTTGCAAATTTAGATCTTTGTTTGACTCAACTCTTGTTTATTGACTAGACCACACTATTCACACCATCTCAAATCTACTTGGCAACTCTTCAAGCAATCCTTCACATCACAAAGTTTGCGCTTCTCCTTGCAAGTCCATCCACCACTTGTCTTTGCAAGTTTCCAGTCCAAAAACCCAAATACATATCAAATACCTCCTTAAATAGGTAGCTTTGATCTTTTTCCACTTAATCACAATCGTAGATCTTAGACTTTACGATTAGATCCAAAATATTATATGAATCTATCCACCTTCTTGTTATTCTTCTCTTCTCAACGCTTCTAGAAACATCTCCTCAAATCTTAGACTTTTGATCGCTCAACTAATCCTTTCCTTGTATTTATTAATATAGCTCATCAATCCTTATCATCAACATGTTTTTCTTATTCCAAGATTTCAACTATGTTTGTCACAAATCTTGATTCTCTCATAAACTTTCCTTTTGTTGTCACTCAGTCATCACTATGTTCTTCTGCTCAAACTTCATTGGAGCTCGATCATCACTGAATTGTCTCGCTCAGTCATCATTGTACAACTTAGTCGATACTACCACTTGCCAATCTCTGTCACTCGACTAGTCTAGATATTCAACTAACACTATTATGCTCGACAATGCTTAAGTTCCATAAAATTCTGCTTCATCTCTTTTAGTGACCATGCAACACTGATACTCGGTCAAGCTTATCATTATCACTTGTTTCAACTATGAGTTTCATATAAGTATCATCTTCACTTCAATTATTTATTATTTAACAATAAATTATCTTGTCAAGTACTAACTTAACAAGTGCCCATTGTAATTCCATCTCACTTACACATCTCAACTCAACCTTTCACTAGGTCATCTCATGATCTCTTCTTTTCAAACCCTCTTCATCAATCAAAATGATATGAAAATCTATGCATTGTTAGTGAATGCCCCTCTAGTAGTTTTGGTTTATGTCTTACCAATAGGTTCGACATCAATGATAATATAACAATTGTTCCAATTAAGCTCTCAAAAATTATAGCTCTAATAATCTCCCCCTTTGGCATTGATGACAACACATTTCTAATGCAAACATCTTTCAACCTTTCATGAGATATGAAATATCTTCAAGTTATCATGCAATCCAAAAAGTAACACAAGACTTTAAGTTTCAACCGCATTGCTTCCTCTATGTTCAATAAGTAGATCTTTAGTAATATCCTTAGTTTCAGTCAGATCTCATCTAGTCTAGTTCTCATCTAGTCAACTTCGGTAATAATAATAGTCTTCAACTATCTTGTGATCTTCATATTCTTCTATGTATGTGATGGTAATTGTCTACAATCTTCATCACCATCTTTCTTTATATTTTCATTAAAAACAATCTTCATCTCCCTTGTTCAATAGTCTTCATATTGCTCTTCAACAACAATGCCAAATTCATCTTCGTCACCATAACAACATGAGGTGAATTATCATACATCTTCTTCATGTAGATATCATCAGTCTCACTTGTATATTTTCTCCCTCTATCACTAGGTTCATCGTCAAGATCATCTCTCTACATCATTTTACACCTTTAGGAAGATCCTAAGGCGTGATCTTTTGCATCAATGTGTATGATACTATGATAATAATATTTGATGCGATGCAACATTTATCCTTAGTTAGCTTCAGATAGGGGAATGACCCCTAACTTGTCTCTCAAGTGGGCATGTTCTTCCTTAGGTAATAAATTGGTAAATATGTTAGCTATTTGTTCCTTAGTGTTCACGTATTCAAGTATCACTTCTTTGTCTTGAACTAATTCTCTCAAGTAATGATACTTGATCTCAATATTTTTTTTGTCTTAGTATGCATCACAAGATTCTTTGAAATATTTATAGCACTTGTATTATCACAATAGATTACTATAGGATCAGTATTCTCTTCTTTTATACCTTTCAACAATTGCTTGATCCAAACAAGGTTAGAATAATTTACTGTTATAGCAACATATTCAGCTTCTATTGTGGATTGAGAAATGCAGTTCTACTTCTTTCTTGTCTAGGAAATGAGTCTCTTTCCAAGAAATAAAATGCCTCCACTAGTACTTTTTCTATAATCAACATTTCTAGCCCAATCTGCATCAATATATAACTTTAGCTCAAGTTCATCATTCTTCTTATACCATAAGTCATAATAATTTGTTCCTTTTAGATATCTCAGTATCCTTTTCACATCCATCATGTGATTCTCATTAGGATTACTAGAAACAATTGCAACTATTCCAACTGCTAATGTAATGTCAACTATTTTATGCATTACATACTACAATATTTCAATCATTGACCTTAATGAAGGTGCTCCCCTTAATATCATAAACACATAACAAAAAAAAGTAGTACCATAACTTTGCAAGAACAAAATATGGGCTTCTTATTACCGCCACAAATGTGGAATTATAAAATTCAAAATTACAATATTCTAACCCACATGGGTACCTTCATTATAGTAATCTGTAAGACAAAGCTGTGAACTATCACCTAGAGCTATCCTAGACAATGTTTGGGCATTTCTTAAAAAGGCAATTTTATACCATATGGGAAGATTCTAGACACTCAAACTTAATACCTAGGGTTGATAGACCCTAAGAATACATATACAGTCAACCAAATATGGTTTTGACATTTATTTTGGAAGTTTTGCTCAGCCCAACTTTGGAAGGTCATAACTCCCACATCATTGCTCAGATTGGCTATTATAAACACTTTCCAGAATCCTCAACTTTTGATCTACACACTAATACATTAGGTCTCCATTTTTGGCCAAAATTTTAGATGATAGGACAATTTGGCTTGTTAAATCCTATTTTAAAAAAATGATCCTAATAACGTCAAAATTTTGACAATAGTTAAGTTTATCATCAAAATTTTGACGATAGTTAAGTTTCTTGTTGAAATTTTGACACTGTTGGGATCATATTAAGAAAAATAAAAGTGAAATAGTTCATTTTGTTTTTGCATGATAGATTGTGGGTAGGATTTTGGGTGAGGAAAAACCACAACAAGAGGAGAAATCACAACAAGAGGTAATGCCCTTATTGCATTTGAGGGTTGATTGAATGCTTGTTTTTTGTTCCTTATTTGATTTAACTTTGTATGTGAATTTACTGTAACCCTTATCACATTTGAGCAACAAAAATTATGGCACCAATCTTGTTGGGATGACTTCCAAACTCATTTCTTCTCCTTATCTTTACATTGAGACTTCAATACTTCTACGACCCTCTGACCCTGAGCTAGATGCCATGTAAAGATGTACATGCACAATGTATGTACACCAACAAAACATATATGCATGCCCTAGCATACAACCCTCTTTGTTTGGAATATACCCCTCATCTTTAGGCTTGGATGCATTGTTCGAATATATAGTATCGTCTGAGGTAAGTTCTAAAGAGTTTAAATTATTTTGGTTGTGATACCCACCCTCCATTGCTAATCTTTTCAAACCTTGATGTTGTTTCAGGTAATCTTTCATCCTGTGAATCTAAAATGACCACAATCTTAGAACATGATAACTCTTGGGTCTTTGATTCCTTGACAAGATTCCCTTCCTCCTCTCCAACAGAGTTCAAGATCATTTAAATGCACTCTGTAGATGTAGCCTTAGACCAAACATTAATGTGTCTTAAAATGATGCAAGTTTATGTTGTTGAACTAAACTCTATATTTTGAGAAACAATCTCAAGTCTAAGAACATCATTCTCCTCCCTAGAAAAGTGTGAACCCCAAGATTCTTCCCTTTGGCTTTGATGTAGGAGCAACCAAGGTTGCATTGCTATCCTGCATATTTTCCTTCTTTCTTGTTGTTGCGAAGTTGAAATTTCTTGCATTGTTGAGTTTCTTAGTTATTGTCAAGTTTAGCATTTGTGTTGAGTTTGTAGTGGTTCACCAAGTTCATAGTTGGTGTCGAGTTCGTAGTGGTTGCCGAGTTCATAGTTGCTATCGAGTTCCTTTGGTTGCCAAGTGAAAATATTTTGTTTGGGTCCTTTGTTGACCGAGTTGTCTATGTCTAGTTCTAATTTGGGCTAACCTTGCATGTAAATATATATTTTCATGGGTGAATGCACAAAGTTGGGTCGCAATTCCACGGAAGTTAAATCCACAGAATGAGACCTCATAGAAATGAGTACTTGATTTTAAAAAATGGGCACCCATTTTCGGCTCAGGTACTCGACCTTAAATTTAAAAAATGGGCACCCATTTTTAAAAGAATCGGGTACCTATTTTTAATAAATCAAGTACCCATTTAAAAAAAATTGGGTACCCATTTTTTAAAAGTAAAAAATGGGTACCCGTTTCTTAAAAGGGAATTTTATATGCCGCTTTTAGTTTTTCAAAATGGGTACCCCTTTTTTGAAATTCAAATAACGAGTGCCCATTTCTTACAACATGAGGTGGGATTATTTTTCTTGCCTCGAATTTTGGTTTGTGATAGGCTTGGTGAGACCAAGCCTATGCCTTGGCCTCTCAAGATTTGGTTAAGGCATTGAACTAACAAATTCATACCTTGCCATAATTTATAGAGGGTCTTCTTGATAAAATTTTTTTACGAAACAAAAACCCATTAAAAATCTCACTATCCTAATTTCAGAAATATAAATTTTATAGTGTTATGATTTTATTTACCAATTTTGTATTATTTTTTAATCAAAAGTGGTACCTAAACGTAAAATAGCAATGTTCACTAAAACTTTAATAACTTTTTTATTTTATAATTTTTAAAAAATTAATTTATATGTCATCAATGTACATTCAATTTTTTTGAAGTTAAAAAAAAAATTGAAAAAAGTGAAATTTTGATCAAATTATGGTGTCCATACATAAGAGGTTTTAAAATTTACCTTTATAGCCAATTAAAAATTAATTAAAAAAATATTCATTAAAAAATCAAGAAAAATATTCTTATCAATCTTTGGTGTGTCAGGAAACTCCATTTAAAAGGATTCACAAAATTTCATTTAGTTATGTCAAATTATGATGCCCGTACACGAGTATTGTATAGTCCTAAAACATGCATTTTGAAAAAGTGGTTTTTAAAGATCCATACCAAAAAAATAATCTATCATATGAGTATACAAATAAATTACATATTCAAAAAGAAGATCCCAGGCACTACAATTTTTATTTTTGGAGTTTTTCCATATTTAATCTCTAAATGCGTCAAATTTTGGCATCATTTGATAAAATATATCAAAAATAGGTAAAGCACTTCCACTTTTTGGCCAAAAGTGAGACCCAACTTCTTGCACTGACCCTCATATTTAATATCTATTGAGAGCCAACTTGTGGCTTGTTTTGGAATTTAATATAAGGGTTTAAATAAGTTGGTATTTGCAACAGGACGACTTGTGGTCATGCATGTATTTAAGAAGGTCTTGGGTAAGAGTCTTAGAGTGGAGAAGAGGTAGATCATAATTAGTAGATAGACCAAGGATGTCAAAGGAGAGTTGTAATGTGAATTTTTATCATTGAGGATCAATGTGTGTTGGTTGCAACCTAGAAGGCCTTATAGCTGGGCATGTATTTTGACAATTTGATGAATCTATAAAGCATTGTGTTTCTCCTATCTCCTTTGGTGGCTATTGTTTGAGTGGTTTTTTGTTGTTTTTACTCTTGTAGGTGGTTTGGATAGTTGGGTGTGTGTTTGGCCCTAGTTTTGGCCCTCCTTACACTAGGTGGCATCCAAGCAGAGGTTCATCCTTGTAAAGATTGGATCTTGTAGAACCCTGAAGTGAATTTGGTTGTAGTGACCTATAAATTGTAGAGGTTTACGGTCTTGTATGAACTTGATTGTAAAGATGGTTCGAGGTAGAGGAAATGCTGATAATGCAATATTGGATACATTAAGACAAATTGTAGCTATATTAGATGCTACAGAAATAGTCTAGGGGAGAGGAGCACATCTTGATGATGAAGCAGTGGCACCAAACCCTTATCCAGAACTTGAGGAAGATCAAGATGAAGCAAGGTTGTTGAGAGTATTATCTAGGGCACATTCAAAGCTTATTGCAATAGTCATTCCTTATGAAAAAAAACTAGACACCAATGTTGTGTTGGATTGGATCTCTGATATGGAGAAATCCTTTGAGTATGAAAATACTCTTGATAATATAAAAATGAAAATTGTTGTTACAAGGTTGAAAGGTCATGCCTCACTATGGGGGAGCATTTGAAAATTGATAGACAAAGGAGAGGAAAAGAAAAGATCAAGACTTGGCCAAAGATGATAAACAAGGTGAAGAAAAAATTCGTTCCTATTGATTACCAAGTTAGCTTGTTGAGAAAGATGCAAAATTTGAGACAAATAGACATGAATGTGAAGGAGTATACTAAAGGATTCTATAGGTTGGACATCAAATCTAGACATGTGGATGATGATGCTAAGAAAATTTCAAGGTCTCTAAATGGATTGAGATCTAGAATTCAAGATGAGATAAGTTTTGTGAAATTGGAGAGTGTGGAGGAAACATACCAATATGCCTTGAAAGATGAGGAGATATTGACAAAGAAACATGAACAAAGACAAAGAGGTAGAGGTGGTAGATTCTAGAGAGGCAGAGGTAGATCTTATGGAGAAGGTGGCAGATTTGATAGTTATGTGCAAGATAAGGGAAAATCTAAATGGAAAAGTCATGACAAGAACAAGACTAAATGGAATGGTGGTAATTATTACTGAGGAGGTATTGCTTCTTATTGAGGAAGAGGTAATTCTTGTTCTGGAGGTGATTTTTATGGTAATTATTTCAGATGTGGTAAAGAAGGGCATATATCTTTTGAATGTAGATCCTCTGAAAGTAGAAAAGGTAATAGATATGTTGTAATTCAAGGAGACATTGAGGGTTCATCAAGTGGACATAAGGCTAGAGAAAATCTGATGGTGAGAAGAACCTATTCTGAGGAGAAGTCTTTTCAAGACCAGATGTAAGATGGCTGAAAAATATTGTAAAGTAATTATTGATAGTGGAAGTTCTACAAATTTGGCATCAGAAGAGATAGTTACAAAGTTGCAGTTGTAGAGGCTAAAGCATCCTAAACCATATCATGTTTCATGGATCAAAGTTGAGCATAAGATATTGGTAAGTGAACAATGTATTGTGAAGTTCAAGATTGGACATTATTTTAATGAAGTTTTGTGTGATATTATGCCTATAGTTTTTTATCATATTTTTTTGGGTAGAGCTTGGAAATATGATAGATATGATATACGTGATGGATGATTGAATCAATATACTCTTTGGTTGAATGGGAGAAAATAACCATTGTTTCCTTTGATGAAAAGTCTAGATGAGATTAATTGTACTACTATGAGAATTTGCATGGTTAATGGGAAGAAATTTGAAAAGGAAATGAAAAAGAACCAAGTTTGTTTTTCTATAGTTCCTAGGGGACCAAGTTGTATCAGTAGCAACTGAGTATCAAAAATAGTATTGATTGAGTACCAGCCAGTGGTGACTTAATAACAATAGAAATGGTAGTATTGACTGAGTGTCAGTGGAAATTACAAATTTTCTGAATGAATATAAGGAAATTTTTGTAGAAGATATGCCAAATGGTTTACCTCTAGTAAGGAGCATAAGTCATTGTATGGATCTAATTCTTGGAGCTAGTTTTCCAAATAAAGCACCATATCAATTTACACCTATAGAGAATGAATAACTTAACATAAAAGTGCATGAGTTTTTGTAGAAAGATTTGATTAGAGAAATTTTGAGTCCATGTGTTGTACCTTCTCTATTAGCACCTAAAAATAATGGAGAATAGAGGATGTGTATTGATTCCAAAGTTATTAACAAGATCATAGTGAAATATAGGTTTCCTATGTTGAGGATGGATGACATAATGAATTGTTTGAGTGGAGCAAAGTATTTTACCAAAATTGTTTTGAAGAATGACTATCATCAAATCAAAATCAGAGAAGGTGATGAATGAAAGACTACTTTTAAGACAAAAGATGGTTTATATAAATGGTTAGTTATGCCTTTTGGGTTGACCAATGCAACTATTACTTTCATGAGATTGATGAATGAAGTTCTAAAAATATTTTTGGGTAAGTTGTTTATTTGGATGATATTCTGATATTTAGTAAGACTAAGAAAGAACATCTTAAGCATGTTAGACAAGTATTGTAGAGATTGAAGGCAAAGAAGTTGATGATTAACTTGAAAAAGTGTTCTTTTATGCAAGAAGAGATTGTGTATTTGGGATTTGTGATTTCAACTAATAGTTTGAGAATGGATCCTAAGAAGGATAAAGCAATTTTGGAATAGCCCACAGCTGAGAATGTGGGTGAGGTAAGATCATTTCATGGTTTGGCTAGTTTTTATAGGAAGCTTCTAAGAAATTTTAGTTTTGTTTGTAATGTTATGACTAAAACAATGAGAGGAGATACAAAGGAATTCAAGTGGACACATGGAGTTGATAAGAGTTTTGAGACTTTGAAACAAAAGGTTCGTTATCTATATTATCTTTACTTGACTTCAATAAGATATTTTGAGTTGAATGTGATGCAAGAGGTAATGCAATAGGAGTTGTATTAAGTTAGGGAAGTAAACCTGTTTCTTTCTTTAGTGAGAAGTTGAATGATGCTAAAAAGAAGTATTCTACATATGATCAAGAATTTTATGCTATTGTTCAAGCTTTGAAAAGGTGGATACATTATTTGATTCCTAAGGAGTTTGTGTTCTATACCGATCATAAAGCTTTATGTATAGTACTTGGGAAGACAACATAAATTGAACCAACAACATATGAAGTGAGTTGAGTACTTGTAGATTTTTCACATTTTTAATCAAGCATAAGAGTGGAGTTACTTACAGAGTTGCTGATGCATTGAAAAGAAGACATTATGTATTAACTAACATTAAGGTTGAAGTTATTGGTTTTGATGACATGAAACAGTTGTATGATATTGACCTTGATTTTTTTGAGTCATGGAGAGAGTGCAAAGCAAAAAATCTAATAGATCACATAAGTAAGTATGATGAATATTTCATTCAAGAAGGTATGTTGTTTAAAGAAATTTAGTTTTTTTAGCATGAATGTTGATGATACTACATTGGGGGAGTATCCTGAGCATTGTAGAGTATTGATATGTTGCATTCATGACTATATTTGTCAATGATGTCAACATAGCAGTAATTCTGTTAAGACTAGAAGAATAAGAGTTAGTAATCTTAGTATGCATAGAAGCTGAGGAAGTTTTAGATGATGCACAGTGGAAGATATGTTCTTGAGGTTGTCCTAATGATTTAGTTAAAAGGATTATGTCTAATTTGATGGTATGCAGAAGTTACACCTTATTTATTGGAAGTAGTTTAGAAACAAAGCATATGTTTAGAAGCTTCTGATGTTTGCATCATATCTTTTAGCAAAGATATAATGAGGTGATGCACAATCATATAGAGACATAAGACAATTGTGTGATGATGCCAACATGTGTGCAAGGTGTGGTTTCACATGTGTGAAATTTTGTATAGACTGTGAACTGACAGTACTATTATAATCATGAATTAATTAATTTTCTTATTTTAGTTAATTGGGAAAGCCTAAAGGTTGACTCAAGGAATTATTATGAAGATATGGTATAAAGGAAAGTTTTTTCCTTTCTTATGTAGAGGACTTGAATTAAAGAATCAAGTGGAATGTGAAGTATTAGTGCGCAGTTCAAGGAGCATAATGCTTACTGAATGTGTGTAAGTGATCTAAGAGATCATTGGATGCACAATATGAGATTTGGTTACAAGATCTAAAGGAGTAGAAGTCTAATTGATAGGACAGAGACAGAGGAAGGAAGTACATTTTAGTTTGATTATTCTACAAGAAATAATATAGAGATCATTTGGATAGTGGGTTCTTTGATCTTAACCTTGAAGCTATTTGGGTAGTGGGTCCAACTGTCTTCCACAACTCCTAATAGGGTTGGCATAACTCCTAACAATGTTGGAATCACCTAATAGGGATTCAAAGTCTCCTAACAGGGACTCATGTGTACTGCATGTTGTAACAAACTCCTAATAGGGTCTATCCTCTAACAAGGAATATTTATATTAGTACATCATCTTGTGGGTACCATCCCCACCAGGGTTTCCTCTTTGATCAAGAGTTTCCCTAGTTAAAATAACTGGTGTTAATTATGTATTAGTATCTTGTTGTGGTTTCAATTAATATTACTCATATGGTTAAGATTGTTTAAAGATGATGATTGTGATAAAAGTTGGATAACTTATTCACATCCCCCCCTCCAGTTATATCAGTGGACTATATATTCTAATAATTGGTATCCAAGCATAGGTCCTTGAAGATAAGTCTTAGTAGCTTTGGAAGATCAATGGTGAATATGTTTAGGAAGGATAATAGAAGATTCAATGGGGCCAACTACTACGGTTGGAAGGGAAAGATGAAGACTCATCTCCTATGCATGGGTCCAAGATACTGGGTTTTGATGAAAGGTAAGAAGGCAATTGTTGAAGAATTAAAGCTAGAGGAATTCAGTGAGGGAGAAAGAGATTTGTTCATGTACAACATGAGAGCTCGAGAAGCCCTACTATCATCTCTTCTAGAGAATGAATAAAATCAAGTAAAGACATTTCAAACTTCTCATGAAATTTGGAAAGCATTAGAAGTTACTTTCACATGTGATGATTACGCAAAAAGAATAAAATTGCAAAATTGGATTTGGGCATTTCAAGATGCTAAGATGATGGAAGATGAATCCTATTGGGTGGTCATTTTGCATGGGGTCAACGATAGGAATCCATTGTGCAATTCATCTCTTGAAAAGCTAATTTTTTGGGGATCAATTCCAAGGTTCAGTATTTGTCTTATGATGCACAAAAATCCACACAATTGAAGATAAATGTGATTGTTCAAAGGGAGGCCTTTGTTGGTTCTATTATGATCTCGAAATGAAGTAAATTTGTTTGCTGTCTCAAAATAATACACAAAAGAACAATATATTTATATTTTTTTGGTGTTTTAATGAATGCAATTCTAACAATGCAACTAAAATGAGTTCCTATTCTAACAAGGGGTTAGCAAAGAAAATAATGAAATTGAAATAACTTGAAATTGAAATCCTAATGGACATAAGGTATAGAAAACAACACACTATGAGTTAAACTTTTGAAGAAATCGGTAGGAAACAAATGAAAATAGGAGCAAGGCTTCCTAGAATCCATTGATGCAATTGTCAGTGAGAAACTTTAACAATCATATGGTATTTCATCTTTCATCAAATTGTAAGGCCATGGAAAGTGCGCTCATGCAAGACAAAAAGTTATGCAGGCACAATATGATGATCTCTTCTCAAGCTCGTTATGTTAGCAAAATTCGTAAATCTATAGCAAACACTAGGACTAAAAGATCACACAACCAGAAACAATGCAATAAACCTTTGGCTCAATCACAATCTCATGAATAAAATCCACAAAAATATGATACATTCAGGCAAGAATCACTACACTCCAAATACAAGCACCAAAAGCATAATTTTATTGCATAATAATGACGAACCTTGTTACATATTACAGTGGGGTATTTATAAGAAATTGTCTCCTCAATTTGTGTTGAGAGTGAGATATCTTCATGCAATAAAATGCTTTTAAAACATTAAAACAAACTAAATATATAAAGACTAACAATTAATCTGTTGCTTAGAGGGACTCCATCGATATTTTATTCATAAATTGGATTCATGAGCTCTTCACATGTCAAAAAAAAAAGAAAACATGAGAGAGAAAGTAGGAGGAAACCTTTAGTTAAAGTAGGAGCATCTAGAGGTGCCAAAAATAGAAGCTGGTCCTTTACTAGGCGTGTGTCGAAGTTAAACTGCTGTTAGAATGCATTCTCGTTGCATGGAAAGTGCTATTTTTGGAACAAGTAGTTAACTGTCGGTGCACCTCTAAATCGTGGAGCTGCGAACATAAGCACCTACGGAGCTATGGACCTCGACAGGGTCAAAAATCTCAAAATTTTACTAAGTGTCAAAATTGAAATTCTGGCATATGGGTTTTGTTCTTCTTCATCCCAAAGCTATGTTTGGATGTTTCCACTTGATTTTCTCTATTATCTTAGTAATTTTAGCTACATTTGGAAGATCTAAAGCCCCATACTTTTGTTTTACCTTCTGTCTGTAATTGTTTACCTCAATTTGGGTATCTGCAAAATCCTCGAGTTTGGTATTCGACTCTAGCAAGGATTCTTCTATCCTAAAGGCTTGTCAGATGTCCTCATCATCATCAACCTCCACAAAAATATTCTTAAAATTCTCCACTACTTTCTCTACAGGTAACAACTTTTCTCATTCCTCATCTTCAAAAATATCGAAGCATGCATCACTGTAGTGTCTCTCTACTTCCAAAATTCACTGTCGGGCATGCTCCTTGAGCTGATGAATCTCCTCATGTAATGTCTTCCTTACTTTAGTGCTATGTGCAATTTTCTCTATCCAATCATCAATCATGTCTAATTCTTCCTTGGTATATACATCAATCAAAACTTGATATCTCTAGCTCTTTATGGCTTATAGAGTTTAAAAATCCTTACTCTAGGCCCGTACCTCATCCATGATACTAAAGTCCTACTTCAAAATTGCTGCAATCTTATTTACGTTCTCCTGCGTAGCATGGAGTAACTTCAAATTCCCTGTGATGATCGTAACACCTTTGTCCTCAAAACTTTCTCGTCATTCCTGACATGCCTTCAAAAATGGGTCAAGTTGCACACCTCCCCCTTCTCTAAGTAGTGTGTTCAAAGTCTACTCAGGGTGTTCAAGATCAATAGGACCAAGGACTTCAGATAAATACCCCTTTAGGATCTCAACTTGCCTTCAAAGTGCTTGAAGTTCAATCTCCTCTTGTTCCATGTACTTGAGGACCTCTTTAACTCCCATAGTTATCCTATTTTAGGCTAAATCCCATGTAGGCCTTCCCAACATAACATCCTTCAATTCATAATCTTTGAGACTAAGGCCTTCCACATCTGTGCCTTTAGGAGGGAGAGCCAGTTGTGCAAATAAATCTTGGTTCTGTATAGTGGTGAAAAATTCCAATGGCATTGCCTGATGTAATGGAGACTCAGGTTTCTTGAAGACCTCTACAACATCACAAATGTCTTCCTTTGAAGTAGGGAATTGAGGCTTAGTACTCCCCATTATCTCCTTTTAGATCCATCTAGGGATGTGTCTTGTTGAGGACTTGACTCTTGATGATGAAGGGGTGTGTTCTGCTACTTCCTTCCCTTTATCACTCCTACTGAGAGTTATATCCTATTGGGAGGGCTCTTCTTCTATAGCCTCAATCTCAGTAGAACTTGTATCTTGAAACTCTATGTCTTGGGAAAGTGGTTGAGAATATTCCACCATTTGTCCTTCTAACACTTCACTGGTTGCCATTTGTTCCAGTCTCTCCTTTGATAATGGTTTCTTCTAAAAATTCTCTTCCTCTAAACTCTGAGGTGGGGGAGTCACTGAGCCTTATTTTACCATTGTCACTCATGGCAAAGATGGAGGAGTAAGATCAGGACCCTATGTGTTCGGTGGCATCTACGTCCTATCTTCTTGTTGAGGTTCACCTGTAGGGGTATCCTTGATCTTATCCTCGATCAACTCTATAGCTATGTGCATGAAATCAAAATCTGATATTTGAGAAAACATCATCACTTTCTTCACTCTACTCATCTACCCACTACTTTACTTCATCTTTCAAAGAAGAGAGCTCTAAAGGTTCTACTTGAGTGGATGGTAGGGTACCCATGGCACTCTTTTGCCTTTGCAACTCTGTGGCTCTAGCTAGCCGAGTTCTTCCCTGTAGGGGCACTTGTTCCTCTTCCCCTTTTGATTCTTCTTTGTCCTCCTCTTCATCTCCCTCCAGAATACATTCGGGAATAGATTGATTAGGCACTAATATTCTACTAATCCTTTGCCTTTTATTCATCTAAATCTTAATTCTTTTCTTTTGTTTCTTGGAGGTAGAAGGAGAAGCTAGCTCATCTTGCATAGGAGGAATGGAGACTTGTGGAATCTCTCCCTCTTTTGGTTGGCTAGACACAATAGGAGGCAACTACGGGTCATCTTGGACTTGAATAGCTCTAGTATCTTAGGACCCTTGTGGACTCTGTTGCTACTGTTGGGGAGGCACCTATTCTATTTGAATCCTCTAAGAAGAGGTCCTCTTTTGTTTCTTCTTTCACTTCCTTTCAGGAGGGTGATAATATCCAGCTGAGCGATCAAGTTGGTACACTATTTCTAGCTTGATAGGAGACTAAGCTGAAAAGGTAGGAATTGTTACTTTCCTTCCTCTACATCTTTTTGGGGAAGCATGTGCATGGAAGATCACAGTATCAGGAATTGGATCAAGTGGAAAAGGTTTCCTGATCCAATCCTTTGTCATTCTGATAACATGCCTCACTCGATGATTAATATCATTGTCAACCTCAACATTCAGAATAGGTCTTTCACCAATTTTATCTATGTTGAACAAGGGGGCCAGTAACTCCTTAAAATATTGTTGCCTTATCTCATCAGGGATGTTCAACTAGAGAGCCTTTTCTGCTAGATACAAAGTTATTTTCAGCTATTTCATAGGAAAGTCTAATAAACTGATCGACTCTAGGAAGATGGAAGACCCTCTCAATGTTGTTAGGTCACATATCCAACACTACATCTGGGGTGACACTTTTGACTACTCTTTCGTTAGGAATGAAACACTGTGACAAGGCCATGATTAACTCAACTAGTTGTACCAATACAGGATGTGATGCTACATTCACCAATTTGGAACTGATCAATGCAAACATCATGGTTGACCTCTCTATTCGCTTGTTCCAAATACTTAGGAATTCTCCTAAGTCTGTGTGCCCGAGGTTGGTAGCTCTGATTTCTATGTAGCCATCATGGAATCAACTTTGAAGGCACACCTCAGAATTTGAAAACTACAGGTTTGGGTGTTACTCCGGATGTGGACACCATTTAATCACTTGCACATTGTAAAACAATTTTTTTTTTATTAGTGCAAGAAATAAAACATAAGAGCTAATGAATTAAAATGAGCATTAAAAAAGTCCCATTTGGGCCTTTTATTTATTTTATTATTATTGTTATTTTTTATTTTATCCCTTTTTATTTTTTATTGTTAAAAGTTTTTTAAAATTTAAAATTTATATATTTATACATTTTTTTTAAAAATTGTAAATTAAATTCAAAAAATGTGAATTGAGACTTGATGCACGTGCGTGCATCGTGCTCAAGAGTGTGAGGTGGCTAGGGTTTTGTGCGAGAGAGAGAGTGCGTGTGCTTATGGAAGTTGTGCTATGGTGCGTAGCCACAAGCATGTGTCGCGATGTGCGGCCGCAATGCACGTTACAGTGTGCAGCCACGATCGTGGTGCCACCAAAATTTATAGGTAAAGTGCATGCAATGCACTGGGCATGGGTGGTAGCTTGGCATCGTCGCATAATGCTTTAGCATGGGTGCAAAAATGAGCACCATCATCAATGTGTTTAGCGCAGGCACAATAGTGAGTGTTGCTGCACAATGTGTTTAGTGCATGTGTCATGAATGTTAGCATCACCATGGAATGTGTTTAGCATGGGTGCAGAAAATGTTAGCGCTGTCATGTAATGTGTTCAAAAAATGTTAGTGCCACCACACAATGCTTTAGCATGGGCATGGAAAAAGTTAGCGCCATCGCACAAAGTGTTTAGCGTGGGCACAATGTATGTTCTTACCTTGGTGGTCACAACCAACCCTCCTTTGAAAATGAAACTAAAATGCAATGTGTTGGAGGGGGGGGGGGGTTTATAACCTCTCACCCACGCGGGGTGCACCCCTTGTGGATGCGTGTGCGTGATTTAGTTTTATATATATATTTAATGAGAGTTTATAATTTTTATAATTTATTTATTTTTATTTTTATTTTATTTTGATGATTTTCAAATTTTCTTTTTTTTTTATAATGTTTTTTCAAAATTTTCACAACTCTGAGACTTTAACTCTAATGATTTTCCCCGACTCATGAACTGTGAGTCTGGGAGTCAAAAAAAGTAGGGGGTCCCTATTCCTAGTGAGGAATGGGGTGTGTGTTGTGGACACTACAACAAATATCCCTCAAAAAAGGAAGAAATGACAAAGGCATTTCTTCATTAGAAAACATTCCTCCAATGTGTGTCAAACACCAACCAAACTTGAGGCACCTCGAGCATCTTTCAGGTGACTTAGCAATCAAAATCTCAAAATTCAACTTGAAACAATCATCCCCTCCTCCTGGCTCATTCATTTGGAATCTCCACGAAGGCTATTTATCAACCAATTGCTTGACTAGATGAGAGAATTAGTTCAAGGGCTCCTAGTAGGATGCCACGTTCTTTTACTTTTCTTGCCATTTGAATAATTTCTCTATGCCATTCAAAATGTTACTCTTGATGAAGCAATATTTTGAATACAAGATACTTCATTTTGAGAACATATCATTTTCCATTTTAGATTTTTAGAATCCTTTAGTCTTAACACCATTTTTTTTTTTGACTGTGTAGCCAGGACATCGATGTTGTTTCTTGAATTTGATCTCTTATGAACATCCCTTGCGTTCCTCTTTTAGAACTTTTAGAAACTCTCATGCCAAACAATGATCTTAGCAACCTCTCGAGGAGAGCCCTCCTGTTTGAACTAGTTGAAGTTTAGATCATCCCTCATTATCTTTGACTTCATTTTAACAACCCCTAAAACAATCAAATTTTTAAATTTGCAAAGCGTTGAGAACTTGTTGGTCTAGGCTTTTGATTTCTAGACTAAAAATCCCCTATTTCCACAAGAAATTTTAGTTGCTCTGTTGGTATAAGACATACAATTGTCCAAATGTTTTGACAAAGAAATACCTCTTCCTAAAATAAGAACCAAAGAGTGGTTAATGAAACCTTAAGAGAAAATCTCAAGTACACCTTACCCCCTAGGATTGACACAAATATGAAAGGAAACACACGACTGAAAGAAAACACACAACATGAAAGCAAACACACTTGTAGAAATAAACATGCTTGCAGGAATGAAAATCTAAGCTAAATGCATAAATAAAATCTAACTAATTTTTCTTTTTTTTTGTGTGTCTTTTAGGCTTCAAAAATTTCCCATTTATAGGCAAGGGAAGAAATTCCCCCTGTAAGGAACTAAGCTTAAAAGTGTTTTCTCCCAAAATTTCCACAATTTGATAAGGGCCTATCCACAAGTGTTGAAACTTGGTATGGCTGCCCGGATTTCCTTTCACCTTATCCTAGAGTAGAACAAGGTTAGAAATCATAAATGATTTGATTGTGGCTCTCTTGTCAAACCATTTTTTCACAATAGCCTGACTTTTAGTCATATTCTCCAATGCAGCTGTCCATTTTTCATCCATCTCTAAAAGATTTATTAATTTGATTTGTACTTTGTTAGCATCTTCAGTTTACCCACTCATGAACTTCAAACAGGAATTCTGAGATCAAGTGGGAACACTAGTTCTTGTTTGTAAACAAGCAAGTAGGGAGAAGTTCCCAAAGCATATTTGACTCTCATTCAATCTATCCATAAGGAATATTTGAGTTGTGCATGCCAATCCCTAGGGTTCTCCTTCAACAATCGTCTTATTACTGTGATCAAGTTCTTGTTTGTAGATTCTGCTACCCTATTTCCTTGTATGTAGTAATTTGAAGAGAACTTGATAATGACTTGATTTTCAAATGCCCATTGGGTCAGGAATGTAGATGTGAAAGCAGACCCCTTATCACATGCAAGGGCGAATGGCATTCCAAACCTAGTAATAATATGTTCTTCCAAAAATTTTCACCTAAGCAATGCAATTTTTGAATGTTTTTGCTTCCGTCCATTGTGTACAGTAATCCATATCTATGAGAATAAATGCATGTCTAGTTGATGATGGTGGGTTGATAGGACCAATGAAATCTAGCCCCCACTTTATGAAGGGGCGTATCTTGTACATAGGCTATAAAGGCATTGTTGGATTTCTTTCTTTGTTGGCACTAGTTTGATAGATATGGCAAGAGTGCACATGCTTGAAAGTGTCTTTGAATATCAAGGGCAAAAAATAACCCAATCTTAACATCATGTGGGCCGTTGCTTCTATCGAACCATGTCCTATACCATAATTATCATGAAAGTGTTCCAAGACTTCTTTTGCTTCCTCATGGCCTAAACACTTCAAATAAATGCCTTCATAGTTTCTCTTTTACAACCTATTGTCATGTAGCATATAAGATTCACACTTCATTTTAAGTCCCCTACATTGTGAACTGTTCATCCACTTTGGGCATTGGTCTTGTAGGAGATAATAAACAATGTCTTGATACCAAACATCCATCACCACACCCTGATTAACTTTAACTTGTGATACAACCATCTTCTTTTGATCATCCTCATTTGTTTCATTGTCAAACTTAAATTCCTTTTCATTTCCATCCTAGTTATCAGCTATCATCTTTGACAACCCTTGACCTCTAACTAATCTCATAGATTAAATTTTGAGATTGAATTCTTGAAGTATGGCCATCCACTTTCCTCTCCTTTTACCAAGTTCATTCTACATCAAAAGCATCTTTACTGCTAGATTAGGTACAATTGCATACACCTTGCTCCTTAATATGTAACGATGGAATTTCTTTACCACCTTGATTAATGCAAAAGATTGTTTATCAAGGTTTGAATAATTCAACTCTGCATTCTTCAAAGGACAAATCATAAAACCAATTGGTCTTTCATCTTCCTTTTCCCTTTTTTGTGTCAGGATCCCTATACAGGAGTGTTTAGAAGCAAAGAAATAGATCTTAAAAGGTAACTCGTAGTCGGGACTCACCAGGACCGGGGTCGTAGAAATGGCCACCTTGATATCTTCAAATGATTTCTTTATCTCTAGAACCCATTCCATCTTAGCCTCCTTTTTGAGTAAATCATTAAGGGGATGAACTATCTTTGCAAATCCACTTATGAATTTTCGCACAAAGTTTCTTCCCAAAGAAAGACTTCAATTCTTCTGATTGTGTGCAGGTGCTAATTGCAGAATAGATTCAACTCTATTAAGATCAATGGAGATTCCAGCTTCAAAAATAACATGTCCCATGAGCTTTCCTTTAATAATGCCAAATGAACATTTCTTGGGATTGAGAGATATGTCGTATTTATAACACCTATTGAATATCTATCTCAGATCAGAAATGTGGGTACTTTGATCTTTTGAAAAGATAGTTAAGTCATCCATGTAGATGACCATACATCTATTAATCAATGCTTTGAACACTTCATCCATTGCTCATTGAAATGCAGCTCCCACATTTATCAATCCAAAGGGCATTCTTTTGTAGGCAAAAGTTCCCCACTTTATTGTAAAAGCTATCTTTAGCCTATCTTCTTCATCAACCATCACCTGGTTATATCTTGAATATCCATCTAGGAAAGACATCATCTTTGAACCGTTTGCAATTTGTATAACCTCATCTAGTGAGAGTAGATGATAGTTGTCTTTTTGAGATGCTAGATTCAAGTTATGAAAGTCAACACAAAGATGGATCTCTCCAGTCTTCTTCCATACAGGAACCAAATTTTCCACCCATGTGGAATCGCAGATAGGAAATATGATCTTCACATCCAACAACTTCTTTACTTCTTTCATGATCAGTGGCTCAATGATAGGATTTACTATTCTTTCTCTTTGTTAGAATGGTTTGGCATCGGGCTTTAGCAAGATGTCATGTGTGATAATCTTAGGATCATAATTCTTTAATTCTTTATAGCTCTAAGCAATGCCATTCTTATACTTGGTGAGTAATTTGAGCATGTCTTCCTTTTCTAGTGAGTTGCATGCTTTTCCTATCTGTACCATTCTTGGTTCTTCATTAGTACCCAAATTGTACGAGTCACATTCTTCTATCCCCTTCTCTTGGGTTACCCTTCTATTGAGTGTTGATTCATCATGATCAAAGATGTGTTCTAGTTCAACCATTCCTTTTGGAATAGTGTTGGTTTTTAGATTAAGAATCTCATCTTCATCTTCAAGTTTTTCATCCAGTGTATCATCAATTTCTTATCCTTCAAAATGGTGACTGCTCATGATAAACTCAAGTATATGTTTATCATCTTGAAAGACCTAAAAGTTTGTGATATTATTAGGAATAGATAGAACCACAACCAATTCTACTGAGAATCTTTTCAACTTGGTTCTTTCAACTGGTTGCAAGGCATTTGCTAAGATGGCAAGAGCATCTTCTACCATATTCTTTCTTCTTGGAATGGATTTGATGCTTAAAGCTTCAAAATCATCCAATATATCCCATACCCTTTTTCTATAAGCAAGTAATCTTTTATCATTGCAAGAGTATATGGATTTTACTTGTCGTATAACCAATTGAGAATCCCCTTCAATTATGAGAGCTATGACTCCTTTCTCCAATGCAAAGAGAAGTCCTCAAATTAATGCCTCTTATTCTATAGCATTGTTAGTACATCTAAACTATAATCGATATGCAACATAGAAAGACCTACCTTTTGGGTTGACCAATTCGATACCTACACCAGCTCCCATCTTGCACTTGGAACCATCGAAGAAGAGTGTGCAAATTGCATTTTCCTTGGGTATTATGACTTTATGCTTATTCATCCTTAACTTCTCTTTCACTTGAGTCTTGAATGAATGCTTCTTAGGAACCCATTGTAACTTTCCTTGTGTAGGACCTGATGAGTCCCCTTCGTAATCTATAGATAGAGGAAGTGTGTTTTTTTCTTATTTTTCTTGAATTTCACCTATCAGCTCTTTGATTTCCTCAACTTTAAGGTCAGGATGAATGACTACTAAAGCTCATCCTTTACCTTTCACATATCATCTTCTTCTTTGGACTTTAATCATCCTTGGAGGAGGAGAAGACAAACCTCCCCCATCTGATGAGGTATCATTGTATGACACATTTAAATCTTCAATTTCTTCTTCAATCTTTTCAACAAGGTTCGATGAGTTCATTGAATTATGACTTTCTATGAATTCAACTCTTGAGGTCCTTTTATCCTTGTTTTCCATTATGTGTGTTAGTACCTTTGCTACCGCTTCTTGGCATGATGAACATTCAAATTCTGAGTGACTAACTTTATGTAACTAAAAAAATCTTGGAAGGAGGAGGATGCTAGGATCAACTTCCTCTCCTAAACATTGTATAGTCACCATACTATCTATGAAATATGTAATGGTTTCACTTTTGGGTACTGGGACCTTAGGTTCTTCATTGTGATCTTGAGATGAATTGGTTGGAACCATGTCCAATACCATTACTTTGTATGAACCCAAATTTTATTGTAAGAATACTATCTCATTCAGGGCATTGTAATCTTTAATCATTATTTTCAATTTGGGCTCAACATCTATCTTGATTTGATTGTTCAATCCTTTCCATGGCAACCACAATTGAGTGAAGTCTGTAGAAAACCATCCTCTTAGAAATTTCATCCATTCTCTACTTAAAAACAAATCATATGTTTCTAGGATGTCAATCACATGTATATTGATAACATCCTAAATCCGGGGATCAACTGTTAACTGTATCTACACATCTTTCAATACACCAATGACTTTTACCTCCATTTTATCCAATTGTATCACCACTCAATTAGAGGGTTGAGGACTAATTGCTAGCCTTTGAGCAACTGATAATGGCATTGCATTACATGAAGCTCCTAAATCAATGAGGCAATTGTGAAGATTCTTCCCTTATATCTTGATGCTAAGAAAAAATGGGGGTACCTCAACTTTGATTTTGAACATAGTGGGCATTGCTTCTATAGCATTCATTTTTTGAGATACTGTCTTTTGAGGAACAATATTTGTGTTGTGGGAAACCTTTGTATGATCTAATGTCTTCATAAGAGCTTCTCATTGTTGTGGACAGTTCTGTAACATGTCAAACATGGACATATTGGCCTTAGTCCTTTTCAAATCCTCTACTGCATTGTATTTTTGTCATGTCCCCTTTTCAAATAATTAAAAAAGAAAATCTTTGCTAAGGCAGGCAGGCCCAAGAAAGTGAAGTTTCGGAAAAAGGGGGTTAATCTTTGGAAACCGTTGGACTAATAAATGAAAATTATTATTAAAATAAGTTTCATTAACCTCTCTTGGACGTGAGTTACATTTATGCCCTCTTTTAAGGGGTTTGGAGGCATTTTGGGCTCATTCCAAAACTTGATTTTTGCTCATTCTTTGTTATTCTTCAGAGGCTGCCAAACCTGTGGAGAAGGAGACCCAAGAACGGGAGTTTGCAGGTTTCTAGGGAGACCCAAGAATGGGAGTTTGCAGGTTTCCAGGATGAATCAACACTCAATAGAAGGGTAACCCAAGAGAAGGGGATAGAAGAATGTGACTCGTACAATTTGGGTACTAATGAAGAACCAAGAATGGTACAGATAGGAAAAGCATGCAACTCACTAGAAAAGGAAGACATGCTCAAATTACTCACCAAGTATAAGAATGGCATTGCTTAGAGCTATAAAGAATTAAAGAATTATGATCCTAAGATTATCACACATGACATCTTGCTAAAGCCCGATGCCAAACCATTCTAACAAAGAGAAAGAATAGTAAATCCTATCATTGAGCCACTGATCATGAAAGAAGTAAAGAAGTTGTTGGATGTGAAGATCATATTTCCTATCTGCGATTCCACATGGGTGGAAAATTTGGTTCCTGTATGGAAGAAGACTGGAGAGATCCATCTTTGTGTTGACTTTCATAACTTGAATCTAGCATCTCAAAAAGACAACTATCATCTACTCTCACTAGATGAGGTTATACAAATTGCAAACGGTTCAAAGATGATGTCTTTCCTAGATGGATATTCAAGATATAACCAGGTGATGGTTGATGAAGAAGATAGGCTAAAGATAGCTTTTACAATAAAGTGGGGAACTTTTGCCTACAAAAGAATGCCCTTTGGATTGATAAATGTGGGAGCTGCATTTCAATGAGCAATGGATGAAGTGTTCAAAGCATTGATTAATAGATGTATGGTCATCTACATGGATGACTTAACTATCTTTTCAAAAGATCAAAGTACCCACATTTCTGATCTGAGATAGATATTCAATAGGTGTTATAAATACGACATATCTCTCAATCCCAAGAAATGTTCATTTGGCATTATTAAAGGAAAGCTCATGGGACATGTTATTTTTGAAGCTGGAATCTCCATTGATCTTAATAGAGTTGAATCTATTCTGCAATTAGCACCTGCACACAATCAGAAGAATTGAAGTCTTTCTTTGGGAAGAAACTTTGTGCGAAAATTCATAAGTGGATTTGCAAAGATAGTTCATCCCCTTAATGATTTACTCAAAAAGGAGGCTAAGATGGAATGGGTTCTAGAGATAAAGAAATCATTTGAAGATATCAAGGTGGCCATTTCTACGACCCCGGTCCTGGTGAGTCCCGACTACGAGTTACCTTTTAAGATCTATTTCTTTGCTTCTAAACACTCCTGTATAGGGATCCTGACACAAAAAAGGGAAAAGGAAGATGAAAGACCAATTGGTTTTATGATTTGTCCTTTGAAGAATGCAGAGTTGAATTATTCAAACCTTGATAAACAATCTTTTGCATTAATCAAGGTGGTAAAGAAATTCCATCGTTACATATTAAGGAGCAAGGTGTATGCAATTGTACCTAATCTAGCAGTAAAGATGCTTTTGATGTAGAATGAACTTGGTAAAAGGAGAGGAAAGTGGATGGCCATACTTCAAGAATTCAATCTCAAAATTTAATCTATGAGATTAGTTAGAGATCAAGGGTTGTCAAAGATGATAGCTGATAACTAGGATGGAAATGAAAAGGAATTTAAGTTTGACAATGAAACAAATGAGGATGATCAAAAGAAGATGGTTGTATCACAAGTTAAAGTTAATCAGGGTGTGGTGATGGATGTTTGGTATCAAGACATTGTTTATTATCTCCTACAAGACCAATGCCCAAAGTGGATGAACAGTTCACAATGTAGGGGACTTAAAATGAAGTGTGAATCTTATATGCTACATGACAATAGGTTGTAAAAGAGAAACTATGAAGGCATTTATTTGAAGTGTTTAGGCCATGAGGAAGCAAAAGAAGTCTTGGAACACTTTCATGATAATTATGGTATAGGACATGGTTCGATAGAAGCAACGGCCCACATGATGTTAAGATTGGGTTATTTTTTGCCCTTGATATTCAAAGACACTTTCAAGCATGTGCACTCTTGCCATATCTATCAAACTAGTGCCAACAAAGAAAGAAATCCAACAATGCCTTTATAGCCTATGTACAAGATACGCCCCTTCATAAAGTGGGGGCTAGATTTCATTGGTCCTATCAACCCACCATCATCAACTAGACATGCATTTATTCTCATAGATATGGATTACTGTACACAATGGACGGAAGCAAAAACATTCAAAAATTGCATTGCTTAGGTGAAAATTTTTGGAAGAACATATTATTACTAGGTTTGGAATGCCATTCGCCCTTGCATGTGATAAGGGGTCTGCTTTCACATCTACATTCCTGACCCAATGGGCATTTGAAAATCAAGTCATTATCAAGTTCTCTTCAAATTACTACATACAAGGAAATAGGGTAGCAGAATCTACAAACAAGAACTTGATCACAGTAATAAGACGATTGTTGAAGGAGAACCCTAGGGATTGGCATGCACAACTCAAATATTCCTTATGGATAGATTGAATGAGAGTCAAATATGCTTTGGGAACTTCTCCCTACTTGCTTGTTTACAAACAAGAACTAGTGTTCCCACTTGATCTCAGAATTCCTGTTTGAAGTTCATGAGTGGGTAAACTGAAGATGCTAACAAAGTACAAATCAAATTGATAAATCTTTTAGAGATGGATGAAAAATGGACAGCTGCATTGGAGAATATGGCTAAAAGTCAGGCTATTGTGAAAAAATGGTTTGACAAGAGAGCCACAATCAAATCATTTATGATTTCTAACCTTGTTCTACTCTAGGATAAGGTGAAAGGAAATCCGGGCAGCCATACCAAGTTTCAACACTTGTGGATAGGCCCTTATCAAATTGTGGAAATTTTGGGAGAAAACACTTTTAAGCTTAGTTCCTTACAGGGGGAATTTCTTCCCTTGCCTATAAATGGGAAATTTTTGAAGCCTAAAAGACACACAAAAAAAAAGAAAAATTAGTTAGATTTTATTTATGCATTTAGCTTAGATTTTCATTCCTGCAAGCATGTTTATTTCTACAAGTGTGTTTGCTTTCATGTTGTGTGTTTTCTTTCAGTCGTGTGTTTCCTTTCATATTTGTGTCAATCCTAGGGGGTAAGGTGTACTTGAGATTTTCTCTTAAGGTTTCATTAACCACTCTTTGGTTCTTATTTTAGGAAGAGGTATTTCTTTGTCAAAACATTTGGACAATTGTATGTCTTATACCAACAGAGCAACTAAAATTTCTTGTGGAAATAGGGGATTTTTAGTCTAGAAATCAAAAGCCTAGACCAACAAGTTCTCAACGCTTTGCAAATTTAAAAATTTGATTGTTTTAGGGGTTGTTAAAATGAAGTCAAAGATAATGAGGGATGATCTAAACTTCAACTAGTTCAAACAGGAGGGCTCTCCTCGAGAGGTTGCTAAGATCATTGTTTGGCATGAGAGTTTCTAAAAGTTCTAAAAGAGGAACGCAAGGGATGTTCATAAGAGATCAAATTCAAGAAACAACATCGATGTCCTGGCTACACAGTCAAAAAAAAAAAATGGTGTTAAGACTAAAGGATTCTAAAAATCTAAAATGGAAAATGATATGTTCTCAAAATGAAGTATCTTGTATTCAAAATATTGCTTCATCAAGAGTAACATTTTGAATGGCATAGAGAAATTATTCAAATGGCAAGAAAAGTAAAAGAACGTGGCATCCTACTAGGAGCCCTTGAACTAATTCTCTCATCTAGTCAAGCAATTGGTTGATAAATAGCCTTCGTGGAGATTCCAAATGAATGAGCCAGGAGGAGGGGATGATTGTTTCAAGTTGAATTTTGAGATTTTGATTGCTAAGTCACCTGAAAGATGCTCGAGGTGCCTCAAGTTTGGTTGGTGTTTGACACACATTGGAGGAATGTTTTCTAATGAAGAAATGCCTTTGTCATTTCTTCCTTTTTTGAGGGATATTTGTTGTAGTGTCCACAACACACACCCCATTCCTCACTAGGAATAGGGACCCCCTACTTTTTTTGACTCCCAGACTCACAGTTCATGAGTCGGGGAAAATCATTAGAGTTAAAGTCTCAGAGTTGTGAAAATTTTGAAAAAACATTATAAAAAAAAAAGAAAATTTGAAAATCATCAAAATAAAATAAAAATAAAAATAAATAAATTATAAAAATTATAAACTCTCATTAAATATATATATAAAACTAAATCACGCACACGCATCCACAAGGGGTGCACCCCGCGTGGGTGAGAGGTTATAAACCCCCCCCCCCCTCCAACACATTGCATTTTAGTTTCATTTTCAAAGGAGGGTTGGTTGTGACCACCAAGGTAAGAACATACATTGTGCCCACGCTAAACACTTTGTGCGATGGCGCTAACTTTTTCCATGCCCATGCTAAAGCATTGTGTGGTGGCACTAACATTTTTTGAACACATTACATGACAGCGCTAACATTTTCTGCACCCATGCTAAACACATTCCATGGTGATGCTAACATTCATGACACATGCACTAAACACATTGTGCAGCAACACTCACTATTGTGCCTGCGCTAAACACATTGATGATGGTGCTCATTTTTGCACCCATGCTAAAGCATTATGCGACGATGCCAAGCTACCACCCATGCCCAGTGCATTGCATGCACTTTACCTATAAATTTTGGTGGCACCACGATCGTGGCTGCACACTGTAACGTGCATTGCGGCCGCACATCGCGACACATGCTTGTGGCTACGCACCATAGCACAACTTCCATAAGCACACGCACTCTCTCTCTCGCACAAAACCCTAGCCACCTCACACTCTTGAGCACGATGCACGCACGTGCATCAAGTCTCAATTCACATTTTTTGAATTTAATTTACAATTTTTAAAAAAAATGTATAAATATATAAATTTTAAATTTTAAAAAACTTTTAACAATAAAAAATAAAAAGGGATAAAATAAAAAATAACAATAATAATAAAATAAATAAAAGGCCCAAATGGGACTTTTTTAATGCTCATTTTAATTCATTAGCTCTTATGTTTTATTTCTTGCACTAATAAAAAAAAAATTGTTTTACAATGTGCAAGTGATTAAATGGTGTCCACATCCGGAGTAACACCCAAACCTGTAGTTTTCAAATTCTGAGGTGTGCCTTCAAAGTTGATTCCATGATGGCTACATAGAAATCAGAGCTACCAACCTCGGGCACACAGACTTAGGAGAATTCCTAAGTATTTGGAACAAGCGAATAGAGAGGTCAACCATGATGTTTGCATTGATCAGTTCCAAATTGGTGAATGTAGCATCACATCCTGTATTGGTACAACTAGTTGAGTTAATCATGGCCTTGTCACAGTGTTTCATTCCTAACGAAAGAGTAGTCAAAAGTGTCACCCTAGATGTAGTGTTGGATATGTGACCTAACAACATTGAGAGGGTCTTCCATCTTCCTAGAGTCGATCAGTTTATTAGACTTTCCTATGAAATAGCTGAAAATAACTTTGTATCTAGCAGAAAAGGCTCTCTAGTTGAACATCCCTGATGAGATAAGGCAACAATATTTTAAGGAGTTACTGGCCCCCTTGTTCAACATAGATAAAATTGGTGAAAGACCTATTCTGAATGTTGAGGTTGACAATGATATTAATCATCGAGTGAGGCATGTTATCAGAATGACAAAGGATTGGATCAGGAAACCTTTTCCACTTGATCCAATTCCTGATACTGTGATCTTCCATGCACATGCTTCCCCAAAAAGATGTAGAGGAAGGAAAGTAACAATTCCTACCTTTTCAGCTTAGTCTCCTATCAAGCTAGAAATAGTGTACCAACTTGATCGCTCAGCTGGATATTATCACCCTCCTGAAAGGAAGTGAAAGAAGAAACAAAAGAGGACCTCTTCTTAGAGGATTCAAATAGAATAGGTGCCTCCCCAACAGTAGCAACAGAGTCCACAAGGGTCCTAAGATACTAGAGCTATTCAAGTCCAAGATGACCCGTAGTTGCCTCCTATTGTGTCTAGCCAACCAAAAGAGGGAGAGATTCCACAAGTCTCCATTCCTCCTATGCAAGATGAGCTAGCTTCTCCTTCTACCTCCAAGAAACAAAAGAAAAGAATTAAGATTTAGATGAATAAAAGGCAAAGGATTAGTAGAATATTAGTGCCTAATCAATCTATTCCCGAATGTATTCTGGAGGGAGATGAAGAGGAGGACAAAGAAGAATCAAAATCTGCATTGGAGTTTGCAAGTTTCTAGAAGTAGCATGAAACCATAGATTTGGACTTGCAACTGATTAGAAGCAACATGCAACCACCAAATTATGACATGCAAGATTTGGGTAGTTCTCAAAACTGAAATGCAAGATCTGGGTAGATTTCGGGAGCCCGATGAGCATAGTTTTGGTCCTACATTTTTGAGCTGTTGTGTAAAGGCTATACGGATCCAAAAATGTCAATTTTTAGGCTGTTATTCTGCTGAAATTTCTGTAAAAATGTCCACTTTCAGATTTATTAATAATTGGTGAAGTTGTGAAGCTTTTGGCACAATTTCTGGCATACCCAATTTGGGGTTTCTTGAGAAATTTGGAGGATCTTTGTGATATTAGTTGTTTGATCTTAAAGATATGATTAAAGGTTGGAAATATCATGTAAAATCAGAAAAGGGAAATTTCAGTGGTATCAGAGCCATGATCTTGCCAGCTTGAGGGTTTGTAGAAGTTTGCAGGTCAGTTTTGACAACTACCCAGATCTTGCATTTCAGTTTTGAGAACTACCCAAATCTTGCATGTCATAATTTGGTGGTTGCATGTTGCTTCTAATCAGTTGCAAGTCCAAATCTATGGTTTCATGCTACTTCTAATCATTTTCATGTTAGTTCTTGGTGAATTTGGTGGTTGTAGAAGTTTGCATGTCAGTTTTGACAACTACCCAGATCTTGCATGTCAGTTTTAACAACTACCCAGATCTTGCATGACATAATTTGGTGGTTGCATGTTGCTTCTAATCAGTTGCATATCCAAATCTATGGTTGCATGCTACTTCTAATCATTTGCATGTTAGTTCTTGGTGTTTGAAGAAGTTATATCCTATTGGGGTTACACTCTACCTTATCCAGAATGGACAGGTATAGTACAGAGTCTCAGAAGGAACGATCTTGGACAATTGATAGCCAGAGTCAAAATAGTAGAAAGGATGGTTATTTAGACATTCGAGATAAACTTATGAAAATAAGCCATGACATGTCTAAACAGTTGGCTGAGCACCACCGTATAATGAATGACATGTTATCTGACCCAGCTAAGGTGGATAAGTTGACTGGATTTCTATTTGGCAGATTTTCTCATAGGACAGATGACATAATTCCCAAGAACTTGCATGAGGAGTTTGAGAAACTAGCTGATAGCCAGGTAGAGGTCTCAGATTCTACTCTGCCATAGGAGGTGGTGGGAAAGGATATTACATAGATTGATAGTAACGGTCAACTTGATACTCAAATTGAGACAATTGTTTACAGGTTGTCAAAGGGTGATGCCACAGGTATTCAGGATGGTATAGTTACAACAGGCAGTGACTACAGTGTAGTGGGTTCAGATGATGATTATGAGGATGTTGTTGTGTAGGATGGTGAGATACCTGGTAGAGATGAGAAAACATTGAACATTCATGACTTTGCTAAGAAAGAGTACCAAGCACAGTTAGATGCTTCATCACATGAGGTTGAGGCAGGTAGTACTTCACATGATTTATCCCGCCAGCTGAAGGTGAGTGAAGATAGTATTTTGACTTCATTATCTCATCATGATAGGTATGTGGAGTTAGTTGGTATTGGTCATATTACTCAAGTGAGGATTTTTCTTGAGTTACCAGCTGATTCTAGTTTACAGATATGGACTCAAGATTGTTATATTGGCATTTGGGATTCAGTTGACAGGAGATCTTTAACACTTTTTGGTAGCAGTGTTTGTTTGGGTGCTATCATGGATTTGATTAGCAGATTGCACGGTGTTGTCTTTTCTTGTGCTAGCAGCTTGTCCAATGTTGGCATTAGTTTTTATACATCGATGTTGGGCTTTGTTCATATATCCAGTCGACCATACTTGCTAGAATGTGTTGATGATATTTCATATTTGGCAGTGTGTATAGATGAGTCCCAGGATCATATTGGCATTAATGACATCCAGGAGGATGCAGTGGGCAATTTTGAAGACTTAGTTTCCTTGGGTATAGAGGAGTTGGACAGCAATGCTAATGTTTTTGATACTCCGTATGTTGATATGAGTTTTAGATTTGATTCACAGGATATGGATGGTAATACTCTAGAGACTAGTAACTTTGAGGATACTCCTTTAGATAGTGCATCAGAGGAGGTTTGTAGGAGACAGTCAAGCCACTGCCATCATCTGTCTAATCAGTTGAGAGATAGTGACCAAGACATTGCTATCACTTGCCAGCATTTCGATGCTGCTCGTCAGTAGTTAGCAGTTTATGGATGGGGTTCTCCTACTAGTGATGAGCAGGGAGGAAGTTATCTTTCCTTGACAGAGATCCACTCTTTATGGGAGGCTATTCTGATTTTGAGACAAAATTATATGCAGTTGGTAGCCGACAGAGATTATCTTATGGAGTGGGGCAGTACAGCATATGATGCATTGTTGGCCAAGGAAGATGAGGTGAGTGAGCTTATTGAGCAGCTTGAGGTGACTTCTGAGATTCTTGAGAGTACACAGTTGGCTCTCAAGGAGTCACAGTTTCATTTGGCTAAGGTGACCATGGAGTTAGAGCGACTACAGTCTTTACCTGATTCTATACAGTCACAAGCTGTGGTGTTTGGTGATCCAAGGATGTCCATGGCCGAGATTGTTAGAGACAGTGGAGATGGGGATGCATCCATCCTTGATACTAACATTGGCATATTAGGTTCATTCCCATTAGAGTCAGGTTCAATTGAGTTGGGTGCTGTAGCAGATTTTTGTGGTGTGCCTGACATGGTGGTGACCTCTAGTACTAATGGCACGAAGACTAGAGATGTTGTATCAAAGACCATGTGTGATGTTGGTGAGCTGATAGTTGGCATGGTTCCTACTAGTAATACTACTACCTTCGCAATGTCTTCAGAGGTAGTAGTCAGTTCCAACTTGGTTAATGATCGATTGCAGTTAGTTACATCTGGATTGCAGTCTGAGCCACTGACTAAGATTGGTGCATTCTATCGGCATTGCACTGTGAGGTATGCTCATCTATCTACCTTTGATGACCATGTTGATGAGATGATGATACAGAGATGTACTTTGGTTCCTAGTGCTTATCATCAGTTATGGGATAGTTTGATGCCTCGGGATGAGAGTTGTGATGGGCATGACATGGTGATAGGTCCTGCAATTGACAGGTTGATAATACATGACTTAGAGCAGGAGTTTTGGTGTGATGCTTTAGTAGGTGTTGTTATTGATTCTACTCCTTTGGCTATGACATCTCTTGACTTAGCTGGTGATCAGTCGCAGTGGGTTGTATCACTTCTTCATGGTGAGCTGTTGACTGAGGTTGGTTTTTTTTATCAACATTATATTGCAGGGTATGTATATCAGTTAGCATTTGATCCTTGTGCTGAGGAGTTGATGGCAGACAAATTTGGTTTGGATTCCATTTCTTACTCTTTATCTTGTAATGTCTTTTCACCATCAGCAGTGTATGGGAGTTATGGTTATGAGATAGTGGCCGATGATTTGCAGAGTTGTATTGACTGCAGGAGTTGTACAGTGTGTGGATTCTCCATACTTGGTACAGTTTCATTCGAGAGGGTTCACCATTGTTGCAGAGTTGGATTGTACATTCCATATAGGCCAGTGGGATGCGTTGATGGTATTTACTGTGTTGGTAGTTTGATTTGTCCACTTTACTTGGGTTCTGAGTTCTAAGAGTTTGTGCCTCATGGGTTTTTGATTGTGGTAGTGGTGATTTTGGAGTTTGGTTGAGCTATAATTGTCAATTTGATTATGGATTCCTCTTGGTCATATTGCAGAGGATATTACAGGAGCCTGTGTTAATTGGTAGTAGTATAGTTCATGACTACATTTGGGATCCAGGTGGATTGATTGGTTTATTGTTCGGCCATTGCTTGAGGACAAGCAATGATTGGGAGGGGAGGACTTTTCATGTCCCCTTTTCAAATAATTAAAAAAGAAAATCTTTGCTAAGGCAGGCAGGCCCAAGAAAGTGAAGTTTCGGAAAAAGGGGGTTAATCTTTGGAAATTGTTGGACTAATAAATGAAAATTATTATTAAAATAAGTTTCATTAACCTCTCTTGGACGTGAGTTACTTTTATGCCCTCTTTTAAGGGGTTTGGAGGCATTTTGGGCTCATTCCAGAACTTGATTTTTGCTCATTCTTTGTTATTCTTCAGAGGCTGCCAAACCTGTGGAGAAGGAGACCCAAGAACGGGAGTTTACAGGTTTCCAGGGAGACCCAAGAATGGGAGTTTGCAGGTTTCCAGGAAGGCTAAGGATGGGAGTTTGAAGCCATTCCATGTGCATGCTCATACAGAGTTTGCCTTTGTGCTGAACAGTGCAGATTTGTGAGTTTTCGGGTGTGTTTTTGTATGAGTTTGGTGTTTACAGTTGAGTATTTCATATCAGTTTGGGTTGCTGCTGTATATCAGACTTTTAAATGTTAAAATAGAGCTGAATATATATATTGGGACGTGATTAAACTTTTGAGATAGATTATTAGTGTTTTTGTGGTGTTTCCGGGCATATTTTGTGCTATTTCGGGAGCCCGATGAGCATAGTTTTGGTCCTACATTTTTGAGCTGTTGTGTAAAGGCTATACGGATCTAAAAATGTCAATTTGTAGGCTGTTATGCTGCTGAAAGTTCTGTAAAAATGTCCACTTTCAGATTTATTAATAATTGGTGAAGCTGTGAAGCTTTTGGCACAATTTCTGGCATACCTGATTTGGGGTTTCTTGAGAAATTTGGAGGATCTTTGTGATATTAGTTGTTTGATCTTAAAGATCTGATTAAAGGTTGGAAATATCATGTAAAATCAGAAAAGGGACATTGCAATTTTTCAATGGACCAAGTGGGATTCTTCAGTATTTTTGGTACATTCACTTGATTCTAATTCTATTGTCCTCCATACATTGGTCTTATTGGTGGCAGATTGTTACTTGCTCTTAGATCAGGTGGAGTTGGTTGTAAACCTAGAGGATTCCCATCCATCAAGGGATCCTTTCTATTTCTCAAATTATATGTATTTCGATTGTCATTGTGAAAAGAAAACATCTCATCATGTTGAATATTAGGTTTCCAACTAAATGGGAATGATAATTCCTCATTTTTTGGTTGTTCCACTTGTGTATTTTGTGCAGAATCATAGGATTCCAATAGCATAGCATTGAATTGTACAGGAGGAGGATTGTTATTTACCTATGAATTTTGATTCATCTCTTGATTGCCATTATAGTAAGAACCATCATTGTTAATTAAGTGCATTTTGGTTATCATCATACTGATTGATATTAGCATATTGAACGTTACTGTTGTTGTTATTAGTAGGACTGCTTCCATTGTTTAGATGGGTGTTCTATTGTTGGTTCTATTTTTGGAAGCTATTGTTGCAATCAGGAGGATTGAAGTTGTTTCCTCCATTGTTGTTGTTATTGTTCCCATTGGAGTTCCTGTTGTAATTCTGACAAAAATTGTTGTTGTAGGGGCTAGTGTTGTTTTTTTGGAAGTTGTTATTTTTTCCTTGTGACAATCTAAGATGGGTCAATTCATTGTTCATTTGTGACACAGTCTTCTTCATTTGACCAACTTCTGAAATAAGGTTATTGTCTTTTTCCATGGGAACTATGGCATTCTATTCAAAGAAATCTATTTTTGGAGGCTCATACCCTGGATATGTTATCACATGATTTTGTGGAGTGGGTGCCTATTGTAATGGAATTGGATTCATAGGTATGAATTGGCTAGGCACCATGGGTTCTTCCACGACGTATGTTGGTATTGTAGTGACTACTTAAATTGGAAGCATCATTCCTCCTCCATTAGGATTGGCTTGCTTCATGAACATGATTGCCTCTGTGAAGACTTTATCCAATGTGTCAATATTTGCTATAGGAAGTCTTCTTAGAAAAATCATAGTAAGATGATCCATAGCATTTAGATAAATCTGAATAGTGGCTTCAACTAGTATAGTGTATGGCATTTCAACTTGCGGTAAGCCATATGAAAGAAATGGTTGAAGTGAGAAACTATCTTAACTGGGTCCCTTTTGATTGATATGAATTGTTGATGTATCATAGCTGGATTGACGAATGTTTTGAATTGTTCCAAGAATAATTTTTTGAATGTATCCCAATCTCCAATGCATCCAAGTGGAAAATTAATGTACCAATTGAAGGTAATTTCTCCTAAAGAATAGGGGAATAAACAAAGAACCACATCCTCATTAGCAACTTGCTTGCAGTTGTAAATTTCCTTGAATACCTTGACATGATCTTCAACAATCCATGTTTCACCATAGATGAATCTGGGGCAAAAATTGTCAAGATTTTTAGAGAGGTCATGGAGTACACCTCTCAAGTTTATTGTGAGTCTATAGCATTTGCAAAAAAGGCCATTGGAGGGTTTGGAAAACCTAATAGTGGTTGTTGAGAAGTAGCTATTGGAATATGTGGTGGTCCACTAGGTGGTTAAAGTGGAGGTGGAGTTGAAGAAGATGATGAAAGTTTAAATGGAAGTGGTTGAACTCAGAGTATTCCTCTATCACTACATGGTTTAAGGAAGTGGGTAAGCTCGAGAAACTCGTGTGCACTTGGTGTAGACCTTAATGCTCACTGAAATTGGGATTTTGGATCAATATCCTCTAGCTTGCGTCAATTCTAGAAAAAGCACACCTCTACAGAAGTACACTTTCTCACCTCTCTAAATTTTGCGCACAATAGATTTTTGTGCACCTGCACACCTGTGAAGTTGTAGATCTATGGACTTGCATAGCTATAGAGCTACAAACCTAGATTTATAAAAAACTCAAGAAATTTTCCAAAATTTTGTGAAGTGTAGATTATTGTAGAAGTGTAAAATTTTGAAACTTTAACAAATTTTCTTCCTTTTTGAGAGTCAAAAGGGGCCTTTCTTCTAGCACCACTTCTATTGGGTAGTCATTTTGCATGAGGTCAATAGTAGGAATCCATTGCGCAATTACTCTCTTGAAAAGCTAATCTTTTGGGGATCAACTCCAAGGTTCAGTATTTGTCTTGCAACATAACAAAATCCGCTCAGTTGAAGATAAATGTGATTGTTCATGAAGAGGCCTTTGCTAGTTCTATTATGATCTCAGAATGAAGTAAATCTATTCGCTATCTCAAAATAATACACAAAAGAACAATATTTTTGTATTTTCTTGTTTTTTTAATGAATGCAATTCTAACAATGCAACTAAAATGAGTTCCTATTCTAACAAGGGGTTAGCAAAGAAAATAATGAAACTGAAAGAAAATAACATGAAATTGAAATCCTAACATACATAAGCTACAGAAAACAACATACTGCAAGTTAAACTTTTGAAGAAATTGGTCAAACCAATGAAAACAGGAGCATCACTTCCTAGAATCCATTGATGCAATTGTTGATGAGAAACTTTAACAATCATATGATATTTCACCTTTCATCAAATCCCAAGGCCATGAAAAGTGTGCTCATGTGAGATAAAAAGTTATGTAGGCACAATTCGATGATCTCTTCTCAATCTCATTACTCATTGGAATTCATAAATCTGTAGCAAACACCAAAACTAAAAGATTGCACAACTAGAAACAATACAATAAACCTTTAGCTCAATCACAATCTCATGAATAAAATCCACAAAATTATGACACATTCAGGCAAGAATCACTACACTCAAAATGTGAGCACCAAAAGCATAATTTTATTGCATAATAATGGTGGCCCTTGTTACATATTACAGTTGGGTATTTATAAGAAGTCTTCTCCTCAATTTGTGTTGAGAGTGAGAGATATTTTCATGCAATAAAATGCTTTTAAAACACTAAAACAAACTAAATATATACAGACTAACAATTAATCTAGTGCTTAGAGGGACTCCATCCATATTTTATTCATTAATTGGATGCATGAGCCCTTTACATGTCAAAAACAAAGAAAACATGAGAGTGAAAGTAGGAGGAAGCCTTCAATCAAAGTAGGAGCATCTGGAGGTGCCAAAAATAGAAGTTGGTCCTTTACTAGGCATGTGTCGAAGTTGAACTACTAATAGAATGTGTTCTTGTTGCATAGAAAGTGCTATTTTTGGAAGAAGCATTTAACTATTAGTGCATTTCTAAATTATGAAGCTGCGGACCTACGTACCTACGGACTTGCGAACCTCGACAGGGTCAAAAATCTCAAAATTTTACTGAGTGTGAAAACTGAAATTCTGGCATCTGGGTTTTGTTTTTCTTCATCCCAAAGCTATGTTTGGATGTTTGTTCTTGAATTTCTCTATTATCTCAGTAATCTTAGCCACATCTGGAAGATCTAAAGCCTCATACTTATCTTTTAGTTTTTGTCTATAATTGTCTACCTCAATTTGGGTATCAACAAAATCCCCAAGTTTGGTATCCAACTCTAATAAGGCTTCTTCTGTCCTAAAGGCTTTTTGGATGTCCTCATCATCAACAACCTCCACAAAAATCTTTTTGAAATTATCTACAATTTTCTCTATAGGTAACAACTTTTCTCATTCCTCATCTTCAAAAATATCCAAGCATGCATCACTATAGTGTCTCTCTGCTTCCAAAATTTGGTCTTGGGCTTGGTCCTTGAGCCAATGAATCTTCTCATGTAATGTCTCTATTACTATATTTCTATGTGCTATTTTCTCTATCCAATCATCAATCATGTCTAATCCTTCCCCAGTAAATACATCAATCAAAACCTGCTATCTCTGGCCCTTTATGGCTTGTAGAGTCTACAAATCCTTACTCTAGGCCTATACATCATCCATGATACTAAAGTCCTATTTCAAAATTTCTGTGATCTTATTCATGTTCTCCTACATAGCATGCAGTAACTTCAAATTCCTTATGATGATAGTAACACCTTTCTCCTCAATACTTTCTTGCCATTCCTGACAAGCCTTCAAAAATGGGTCAAGTTGCACACCTCCCCCTTCTCTAATTACAATGTTCAAAGTCTACTTAGGGTGTTTAGGATCAAGAGGACCAATAAATTTGGCTAAATACCCCTTTAGGATCTCAACTTGCCTTTGAAGTGCTCAGAGTACAATCTCCTCTTGTTCCATGTACTTGAGGACCTCTTTGATTTCCATAGTCATCATTTTTTGGGCTAAATCCCATGAAGGCTTTCCCAACATAACATCCTTGAATTCATAATTTTCCAAAATAAGGCCTTCTACATCTGTGCCTTTAGGAGGGAGAGCCTATTGTGCAAATAAATCCTAGTTTCGTATAGTGGTGACAAATGCCAATGGCATTGCCTCATGTGATGGAGACTTATGTTTTCTCAAGACCTCTACAATGTCACAAATGTCTTCCTCTGAAGCATGGAATTGAGGCTTAGTACTCCTCATTATCTCCTTTTGGATCCATCTAGGGATGTGTCCTATTGAGGACCTAACTCTTGATGATGAAGGGGTGTGTTCTGCTACTTCCTTCCCTCCTGCTGGGAGTTGTATCATGTTGGGAGGGCTCTTCTTCTATAGCCTCAGTATCAGTAGACCCTGTAGCTTGAACCTCAGTGTCTTGGGAAAGTGGTTGAGAATATTCCAGCATTTGTCCTTTTACACTTCACTAGTTTCCATTTGTTCTGGTCTCTCCTCTGATAATGGTTCCTTTTGAACATGCCCTTCCTCTGAACTCTAAGGTGGGGGAGTTACTGAGCCCTCTTCTACCACTGTCACTCATGGTGGATATGGAGGAGTAAGATTAGGACCCTCTATGTCTTGAAACATCTGCATCTAGTCTTCTTGTTGAGGTTCACCTATTGGGGTGTCCCTGATCTTATCCCAAATCAACTTTGTACCTATAGGCATGAAATCAAAATCTGACATTAAGAAAACATCATCACTTTCTTCACTCTATTCATCCACCCACTACTATACTTCATCTTTTGAAGAAGAGAGCTCTAAAGTTTCTACTTGAGTCGATGGCGAGGTACCTATGGCACTCTTTCTTCTTTGCAACTCTATGGATTTACCTAATCGAGCTCTTCCCTAAAGGGGCACTTGTTCCTCTTCCTCTTCTAATTCTTCTTCATCCTCCTCTTTGTCTCCCTCTAGAATAATTTTAGGAATAGATGGATTATGCACTAATCTTCTTATGATCCTTTTCCTTTTCTTTATCCAAATCTTAATTCTTTTTTTTTTTTTTCTTGGAGGTAAAAGAAGAAGTTGGCTTATCTTGCATAGGAGGAATGGAGACTTGCAGAATCTCTCCCTCTTTTGGTTAACTAGACACAACAAGAGGCAACTGTGGTTCATCCCAGACTTGAGTAGCTCCAGTATCTTGGGACCCTTGTGGACTTTGTTCTTGCTACTAGGGAGGTGCCTATTCTATTTTAATCCTCTAAGGAGAGGTCCTGTTTCTTTTCTTCTTTCCCTTCATTTCAGGAGGGTGATAATATCCAACTAGGCAATCAAGCTAGTATGCTATTTATGGCCTAATAGGACACTAAGCTGCAAAGGTAGGAATTGTTACTTTCCTTCATCTACCTCTTTCTGGGCAAGCATGTGCATGGAAAATCACAATATCAAGAATTGGATCAAGTGGAAAAGGTTTCTTGATCTAATCCTTCATCATTTTGATAACATGCCTCGCTTGATGATTAATATCATTGGCCTCCTCCTTGTCTACATCAACATTTAAAATAGGTCTTTCACCAATTTTATCTACATTGAACAAGGGGTCTAGTAACTCCTTAGAATCTTGTTTTCATATCTCAATAGGGATGTTCAACTAGAGAGCCTTTTCTGCTAGATACAAAGTCATCCTATAGTAGTCCCTAATGTAGACATCATAGTCATTTGTGGCATTCATCCAATGATCTTCAACAACATCCTCATAATGGAAGTCTCTTTCGACCAGACTCTCCACTTTCTCGAAATTGTCAAAATATGGCTGGAGAGAGTTGTATTCTTTAAGAGGATAGTTCTCCCACTCCCACCCAAAGGATATAATATCTTGTTTCCTCTTCACCTGATATGGTCCACTGACCAATGGATATGCCTAGCAAGGTCTTCATTGCCTCTTTATCTTCTCATAGGCTAATTCAATTTGCTAGGAAATCTCCAATAGGACTAGTTTGTCACTTGGGTACCTTAGGAGCTTCTTAGGATTGATAGAGGCACTGACTACCTGTGGATAGGTGAACATTTTGAATTTGATGAAGTAGGCTCTGAGAGGTATGACTTGTGCTTTGGTTTCATCAAATAACCTCTTCCCATAGTCTCCCTCAATGAATTGAATGATCACAAAGATGAACACATCATTCACAATTATGTACTCTTTACTCTACACTGAGAGTTTCTTCTTTACCAACTGAGGGTAGAATATGTATGGCCAGGCATTGGGATCTTGTGTACTACCTTTGCTGTACAAAATTGGGATAGTTCATTTCCCTTGCTACAAGTAGGTACACCATATAAGAATTCTTGTAAAATTTCTTCTTATCCTTTGCCGTCCATAGTTGCTGACACAAGTTCTCACTCAGTGTAGTGGCCTAGTCCAGTGGTATCTTGGCCTATCTGATGGTCTTAATGAAGTTGACCATGAAAGTGCTGAGGTGACCTGCTGTGGGTAAACCAATGACTCTGCTTAGGAGAATGATAGAGTATACAATGTCTTCCTTCATGTATCCCTGAGTCATATCCACTTTTTTGGTTATCCTTCCCCAAGGAGGCTTCTTAATAAGGTATGAGGATTGTATGATGTCGATGGCCTCTTGTTGATGTCTCATGTACCACCTTTTAGGTATTTTATAGGAGAGTCTAATAAACTAGTCAGCTTTAGGAAGATGGAAGACCCTCTCAATTTTGTTGGGTCACAAATCCAACACCACTTCTATGATGACACTCTTGACTACTCTTTCATCAGGAATGAAATGCTGTGACAAGGCCATGATTAGCTTAGCTGATTGTATTGATATAGGATGTGACACTATGTTCACCCATCTAGAATAGATCAATGTAGATGTCATGGATGACCTCTTTGTTTTCTTGTTGCAAAATTCTCAGGAATTCTCTGAAGTCTTTGTGTCTTAGGTCAGTATCTCTAATTTCTACGTAGTCTTTATGGAATCTCAACTTTGAAGGCACACCTTAGAATCTGAAGAGAAAGGTTTGGGTGTTACTCTAGATGTGGAAGCCATTTAATCACCTACACATTGTAAAACAAAAAAATGACTATTAGTCCAAAAAATAAAATGTAAAAGCTAATGAATTAAAATGAGCATAAAAAAGCGTCCCATTTGGGAATTTTATTTATTTTATTATTATTACTTTTTTTTTTGTTTTATCCCTTTTTATTTATTTATTTATTTTATTTTTTAAAATTTAAAATTTATATTTTATATTTTATATTTATATATATATATATATATTTTAAATTGTAAATTAAATTAAAAAAAAATGCGGATTGAAACTTGACACGTGCATGCGTGCTACCCTCAGGAGTGTGAGGTAGCTAGGGTTTTGCATGAGAGAGATAGCATGTGCACTTACGGAAGCCCCACTGTGGTGCATGGCCATGGGCATGCATCAAAGCATGCGACTGCAACGCACATCATGGTGTGTGGCCGCGATCGCAGTGCCACCAAAATTTGTAGTGTAAATTGCATGCACTACGATAGGGGTAGGTGGGAGTGTAGTGCAATGGCACAATGTTTTAGCATAGGTGCAATAGTGAGCGCCACTGTGCAATGTGTTTGGTGCAGACACAATAGTGAGCATTGCCATACAATGTGTTTAGCGCGGGCACTGTGAATGTTAGTGCCACCATGCAATGTGTTTAGCACGGGCATGGAAAATGTTAGCACCACCGCACAATGTGTTTAGCACAGGCACAAAAAAATGTTAGCACCACTTCACAATGCTTGAGTGTGGGTGCTGAAAATGTTAGCACCGCCACACAATGTGTTTAGCATGGGTGCAATGTATGTTCTTACCTTGGCAGTCACAACAATCCCTCCTCTAAAAATGAAACTAAAATGCAATGTGTTGGAGACGAGTGGGGGGTTTATAACCTCCCACCCACATGGGGTGTGCCCCTCGTGGATGCACATGCACGATTTAGTTATGATTTTTTAATTTTTTTTTTGTTTTTGTGATTTTCAAATTTTCTATTTTTTTGTGTTTTTTCAAAATTTTCAGGACTCTAAGACTTTAACTCTAACAATTTTCCCCAAGTCATGAACTATGAGCTTGGGAATCAAAAAAAGTAGGGGGTCCCCATTCTTAGTGAGGAATGGGGCATGTGTTGTGGACACCACAAAAAATCCATAAGAAGTTATGTTGGTAGAATATTAGAAATTATTATAGGTATTCAATCTCTTGGTGAAACTAAACAAGATGATGAGGTTATATGGAAGATCTTTAAAAGTTTGTCACCATTCAAGGAAATAGCTCAAATGATTCACCTAGTAATACCTTGCACCAAAATTTTTACAAAGGAAGCACTACTTGGAAGATTAGAATCTATAGAATAAAAAATGAGAGAGTCTAGAGAATTAGCCAGAGTTGAGACAAATTTTAGTGCTATGAACATTCGACCTAATCAGTCAAGAAGTACAAGTGTAAGAGGAGACTTTGCTAGTAGTAGCAGATCTGAAGAAGATAAGAAGATTGAAGAAGGAATAACCCTTCTGGTAAGAAGAGAGAAAGATTATAAGAAAATCTTTAAATGTTGAACTTGTGATGAATATGGTTATTATGCATCTAAATGTCCTAAAAAAGAGAAATTTTTTAGAGGAAAATCTGAGCCTAGAAGAGATAAGGATAGAATTTATTTATATGCTAAAGAGGATGAAGAATCTAATGAAAAAGATTAGAGTGAAAGTGATGATGAATCATAATTTGTGGCTATTAAGGAAGATAACCTTAATAGAGAAATTAGAGAAGAAAAATCTCTAGTTACCCAAGTTGAGAAGAAATTAGTTTGGATAATTTTTGATAGTAGATGTTCACATCACGTGACTGTTGATATGAACAAATCTATCAAGTTCTAAAATTATGATGGAGGTATTGTTAGAGTTGGTAACAACACAAACTATCATATTATAGGGATTTGATCTATTACTTTTTATGGTGAAACTAACATTGATAATGTTTACTTTATTGATGGTTTGAAACATAATTTGTTAAGTGTTGGATAGTTGGTAGATAAGGGATATCTATTGCAGTTCACATAGAAGACTTGCATTATGCAAGAAAAATATGGTAAGTTGACTGGTACTAGAACCAAACCCAAAGGTAATGTATTTCAATTGAATCCTACTGAAATAACATGTTTGGTTGCAAAGGTTGATAACAATTGGTTCTGGAATAGAAGGTTCTTTCATATAAAATTTGATAATATTATGAAGGTTAGTAACACATTTGTAGTGAGAGATCCATCTAAGATTATTAAGCCCACTAATGATATTTGCAAGGAATGTATTTTGGCTAAGTAGAGGAAAGTGTCTTTTCCTAGAAATAAGTTCTCTACTATAGAGAAATTGGAGATTGTTCACATAGATATGAGTGGTCCTGCAAGAACCATAGGATTCTATGGTGAAAGGCACTTTATGATTTTTGTTGTTGATTTCACTAGGATGATGTGGGTAGAATTTCTTAAAGAGAAGTCTAAAGCTTTTGAGAAATTCAAAATAGTTAAGAATAGAGTTGAAAATGAATCTAGTGTTAAGATTAATTGTTTGAGATCAGATAGAGGAGGAGAGTTTACCTCTAGAGAGTTCAACATGTTCTGTGAAGAGAATGGAATCAAAAGAGAATTATCTTCACCTAGAACACCTGAATAGAATGCGATTGCTAAAAGAAGGAACAAGTCAGTAGTAGAGGTAGCAAGAGTGATGTTATTTGAGAATGATGTCTCAAAGACATTTTGGAGAGAAGTAGTTAACACTGTAGTATATACTTTGAATAGAGTATAGATTAGGAAAGTTATGAGCAAGTGACCCTATGAGTTATGATTTGGTCACTCATCATTAGTCAAGTATTTTAGAATATTTGGAAGTAATTTTTACATAAAGAGAGATAATGATATTGATTAGTTTGATCCTAGAAGTGATAAAGGTATGTTTCTTGGTTACTCATTGAAAATTAAAGCATATAGATGTTTCAACTATAGAACTAAGATGATAGTTGAGTGCACAAATGTAAGGATTGATGAAAATTTTGGTACTAAAGAGAATATGACAGATTATAATTCTGATGAAGAAGAGGATAATTCTAGAATTGTTAGAAAGAATGTTGTAGTTGGTTTTGAGACTAAAAATGACTTAGAGAATGATGTATTTGTTGATCATAGAGAAGAACAAAGATTTGAATCTAGAGAGGAGATAAGAGTTGAGATGTCAACTCTTACTCCTAGTAGAAACATGACAAAGAATCACCCTCTAGAGCAAATAATTAAGAGTGAGGATAAAGGTGTGATGAAAAGGAACAAAGTGAATGAGGAATTATGTATAAAATTTCAAGTGGAACCTAAGAGAATATATGAGGCATACAAGGATGATCATTGTATGCAAGCAATGAAAGAAGAACAAGATCAGATTGTGAAGAATGAGACATGGGAATTGGTTCCTAGACCTAAAGAACAAAATGTTATAGGAACCAAGTGGGTATTCAAAAATAAGATGAATGAGCAAGGAGAGGTTGTGAGAAACAAGGATAGACTTGTTTGCAAAGGTTACCTATAGCAAGAAGACATAGATTATGAAGAGACATATGCATCTATGGAAAGAATGGAAGTAGTAAGGATGTTCTTGGCTTATGCAGTAAGCAAGAATTTCAAATTTTACCAAATGGATGTAAAGTCAGCTTTTATGAATGGAGAACTTGAAGAAGAAGTCTACATTGAGAAACCTAATGGATTCCCTCTAACAGAAGATAATTTTTTTTTATGTAGACTGAAGAAAGAACTGTATGGTCTGAAGCAAGCACCCAGAACCTAGTATGCAAGGTTGGATAAGTATTTGTCTGAGCTTGGATTTATTAAAGGTACAATAGATGGCAATTTTTATTTGAGAAAAAATGATGATGGTCTATTTATCATTATAATATTTTTGGATGATATAATATTTGGAGGAAATGATAAAGAAAGTGATAAGTTTTTTGAAAAGATGAAAAATGAATTTGAAATGAGCATGATAGGAGAAATGAAGTTTTTCCTAGGATTGTAGATTGCATAGAACAAAGATGGGATATATATTTCAAAAACTAAGTATCTAAAATATTTGTTGAAAAAAATTGGTTTAGAAAGTTGCAAAACTATTGGTACACCCATGATAACTAGTCACAAGTTATCTAGTAAATATGAAACATCTACAATCGAGAAAAAGAAATATAGATCCATGACTAGATGATTGCAATATCTGACTCATACCAGACCATATATAGCAAATGTAGTTGGGATTGTGGCAAGATTTTTAGATGATCCAAAAGAGTATCATTATGTAGTAGTAAAAAGGATATTTAGATATTTGAAGGGTACATCTAATTATGGAATTTGGTATGATTGATCAAGTGATTTCACCTTGTGCACGTATATTAATGTAGATTGGATAGGCATTATGGATGAAAAAAAAGAACTAGTGGTGGAGCATTCTTTCTTGGAGGAAGATTGGTTTCTTGGTTGAGCAAGAAACAAGACTATATTTCTCAGAGTATAGCTAAGGCAGAGTATGTTGCAACAAAAAAAAACTGTAATCAATTTATGTGGATGAAACAAATGTTGAAGGATATTGGAATTGAGTTTATAGAAACTATTATCATTTACTGTGATAACACAAGTAATTCAGTATTGCATTCTAAGACAAAGAACATATCCATAAAGTATCATGTTTTGAGAGAGAAGGCAACCAAGAAAGAAATAAGGTTGGAGTATGTAAGCACAAAAGATTAGATTATAGATATCTTTATGAAGCCTTTGCCTAAAGATATTTTTGGGTACCTAAGAGGTATGCTAGGGGTTATGCCCCTACCTACTTTAAAGTAGATGATGCAAGGAGTGCATTAGTCTAGTGGTATAGAGCACTATGGTTAGACTAGACTAAATGTTGATGCTTCCTGAATGGGGGAGTATTTGGTATGTTTAGAGTCATTAAGGACTCTTGGTAATTGGTATTGAAAATTATCTTTGGACACTTGAGCTGGTTGATGATTTGAGCAGCTAATTAGCAATAGGTATATAATAAATGGTATTATGATTGACATCTTCGACATTGATGTCAATGGGGGAGAAAATGTACATGAAAAAATATTGAGAGAATATACAATGGAAAGTGAAGCACATATTGAGATGGCAATGGGGGAGTGTTATCTCTTTAAGAAGTTTTAGAAAGATTCATGTAAGAACATAAAAGGAAATGCAAGTATGCGGAAGGAAATGTAAGTGCATAGTCAAAAGTGCAAGTGTGCAAATGTAGCCAAAAAGTACTGTAAGTTGTTTACTGTGAACAAATGTTAGTTCCAGAAGATTTCAGATTGATGAAGACGATCTGAGAAGATGACAAAAATAGAGTCTAGTTTGGTATTCTTGGAAATTAGATGTTTTTCATCTATGTTTCCATCAATGCCAAAGGGAGAGATTGTTAGCATGAATGCTGATGATACTACATTGGGGGAGCACCCTAAGCATTGTAGAGTATTGATATGTTTCATTCATGACCACATTTCTCCTTGATGTCAACATAGTAGTAATTCTATTAAGACTAGAAAAATAATAGTTAGTAATCTTAGTATGCACAGAAGCTAAGAAAGTTTTAAACAATGCACAGTGGAGGCTATGTTCCCAAGGTTTTCTTGTTGATGTGGTTAAAAGGACTAATTTTGATTCAATGGTATACATAAGTTACACCTAATTTACTGGAAATAGTACATAAATAGAGCATTTTTTTGGCATCTTCCAATGTTTGCATCATATCTTTTAGCCAAGATATAATGAGGTGATGCGTAGTTAGCCAGAGACAAAAGACAATCACGTGATTATTCTAGCATGTGCACAAGATGTGGTTTCACACATGTGAAGTTCTGTATAGACCACGAGCCAACAGTACTATTGTAATTAAAAATTAATTAATTATATTATTTTAATTAATTAAGAAAGCCTCAAGGCTGATTCAAGGAATTATTATGAAGATATGTTATAAAGGAAAGTTTATTTCCTTGCTTATGTAGAGGACTTGAATTGGAGGATCAAGTGGACTGCAAAGTATTAGTGCATAGTTAGAGGAGGAGTAGAATGATTATTGAATGTGTGTAACTGATCCAAGGGATCATTTGATGCATAGTATGAGATCTAGTTACAAGATCAGAAGGAGCATAAGTCTAGTTAACAGGACATAGACAAAGAAAGGAAGTGCATTTTAGTTCTATTAATCTACAAAGAATAATACATAGATCATTTGGACAATGGGTTCTTTGATATTAACCTTGAAGGTGTTTGAGTAGTGGGTCTAACTATCTTCCACAACTCCTAACAAGGTTGGCACTACTCCTAATAGGGCTGGAATGTCCTAACTGGGATTCAAAGTCTCCTAATAGGGACTCAGATGTACTGAATGTTGTAATAGACTCCTAATAGGGTCTATCCTCTAAAAAGGAATATTTATACTAGTACATCATCTTGTGGGTACCATCCCCATTTGGATTTTCCCTCTAATCAAGGGTTTCTCTAGTTAATATATCTGATGTTAATTATGTATGTGTATCTTGTTGTGGTTTTAGTTAATATTACTCATATGGTTAAGATTTTTTAAAGATAATGATTATGATAAAAGTTGGATAATTGATTCACCCTAACCCCTACTCCCCCACCACCCCCCTCTCAATTATATCAGTGAACTATATAGTCTAACTAGTTATGTATCCCTAGAAGTGCTATGAGGTTGAATTTGATTTAGGAAAAGCATAGTGGTGGATTGGATGAATATTTTGGAACTAGCAAGACATTAAGTTTTCTAAAAGAGAAGTATTATTAGCTACAAATGTATAAGGATGTTCAAAAATTATTGAAGAGTTGTGGAGTTTTTCAAATTCCAAAATGAGTAATTTAGAATACTAGTTTGTATGTACCTATTTCTATTCTTGAGAAACCTTGGAGTGACATTAGTATGGGTTTTTTTTCTTGGTTTTATTAATATAGTAAAGGGATATTATTCTATATTTTTTTTGTTGTGGATAGATCTTCTAAGATGACACATTTTATACCTTGTAAGAAGACATTAGAGGCTAAGATGTTGTTGAAATTTTCTTTAAAGAGATTGTTAGATTGCATAGATTACCATGAAGTATTATTTCCAATAGAGATAGTAAGTTTGTTGGTTATTTTTAAAAGACTTTGTGGAAGAAGATGGGTATTGAGTTGAAGTTTAGTTCTACATTCCATCCATAGATAGATAGATATATAGAGGTTGTAAATAGAAGCTTGGGTATTTTGTTGAGATGTTCTTTTGGAGATAAGCAAAGTAATTGGAAATTGATATTGGTACAATATGAGTTTGTATATAATAATTCTATGAATAGAATTATAGGGAAGACATCTTTTGAGATTGTTACTGGAATACAAGGTAGAGGTATATCAAATTTGAGAGATGTTGTTGATGAAGAGAAGAGAAGTGTTGTAGGGGAAGAATTTTCTGATTTCATGGAGTCTTTGCATAAGGAAGTGAAGTTGAGGTTGGAACAAAGTAATTAGAAGTATAAGGAGAATTCTAATAAGTCTAAAAGACATCATATTTTTGAATTTGGTGATGAGGTAATAGTTCATTTGAAGAAAGGAAGATTTCCTATTGGAACATATAGTAAGTTGAAGATGAAGAAGTTTGGACCTTGTAAGATCTTGAAGAAGGTTGAAAGTGGTAATGCTTATGAAGTTGAGTTACCTAATGACATGGATATATCTCTTATATTCAATGTTGTTGATTTTGTATAAGTATCATGAGTCAAATGATGAAGTTGCTTTATCAAATGATTATCCTAAGTAGTAGATTGAAGAAGTTGAATAGATATTGGACTAGAGAATTGGTAAAAGAACAAGAGGAAAATATTACTGAGTATTTGGTGAAGTGGAAGAATAGACCTATTGAAGATGCTTCATGGATTTCTCAATCTGAGTTGGATTCAGCTCAAGTTGTGATTGTAAGGAAAATTTCAAGAAAGAATATAACCATTTCCACATAACCATAATAGATCTGAATTAAATATGCAATTAAAATCCACATGCAAGAGAATAGATAACATACCCATAAAAATGTGACACAAGATATACCCTGAGAAACCCTCATTGAGGGAAAAACCTAGCTTCCAGAATCATCCATCGCCATGTATTATTCAAAAAAATACTATTGCACTATAACTATGGAAGCCTTCAAAGCCATAGCAACCACCAAGAAATCTATGTGAACAAGAATGATTCCACACATCCCATGCCATGCTTCTAACCTTCACAAATGCTCCCTTGGTGTTGCCCCATTTTTGACCCTATATTCATTATGCAAAAGAGGAAAAGATTTTGTGTCTTAGTTTGGTCTGGCTATGTCTAAGTCTACTCTTTCCTTCTTAGGGGAAAAGATTCTCCATCTAATTTCCCATCTTTCCCTTCTCTTGCATTTCACAGCTAAGCGGGTTTCTCCTTGATGTCATATGGTTAGCTTAATACCTAATTTGATGGAGATTCTTGTGTTTCATAAAGATTTTCAAAAAGTTATTTTTGAGGATGGACTTGTTCATGGCTCATCATGATTTACACATATAAAAAATGAATCTTGTAGAGAATCAAACATTGCCTTCTCCTCGGTGGGTTTTTGACTTGCAAAGGTGATTTTTCGTAGAGGTTAATAAATGTGGTTTGTAGATTAAAATAAGAAGAGAATGAGTTGTTCTATGGATAAGCCTTACTTTCATCATAGTATTCTACCTTGGACAACATTTGAGATTCATCATGGTGCTTAGAATCACCTTAAGTGGAAAACTCTAAAATAACTTCTCCAAGGCGAGCTTTCGACCCATGAAGTCAAGTTTCCACTAAAGGCACTTGTAAAGGGAAAAAATGAAGAAGTGGGCCCTCTTTTGATCCCTGCAGTCCTTTTTTGGTTTTCCAAACTCAGAGAAAAGGCTAACCCAAGGGTTAGAAGGTAAAAAAAGCTTGAGCAAAAAACTAAAGATCACCTTCTCCTTGGTGGGCCTTCAACCAATGAAAGTGATTCTCTACATTCATGAAGAAATTGACTTTGTACAAAAATTGAGTACACAAATTGCATGTAAGACACATTAAGATGAAAATGGAAATAAGCTAATCATAGTTAAAGAAGTGTAGTGAGCAGAATTCGGTTGAGCAGATATTTCCTTACAGAGTACTCTATTCTTAATTCTACAAAACTAGGTGCAAAAATGGGAGGGTAAGTATGTAATAAAGGAAATTTACCATTAGGCCAATATAAATGGTGAAAGGACATGGAAAAGTCTATTAGAAATTCTTGCATTTACTAATCCAATAGATTTATCCTTTATTTCATTCGTGTGGAACGGATCTTGAGGATTAACAAGTGGATTAGGATTTCTATATAGAGAGAAACATAACAGTTTTTCAAATTACCGCTTTTTCTTGAATTGTTATGTTGTTGAATTGCAAAAAAATTTCAAATCTCTTATACTTGAAAATTATATCCTCTACACTTCCTTCAATTTAAAGGTTTTGATCCACTTCTACCTCAGATAAAATGGAAACCAGATTTGTTGGGTTTGACGAACTTAATGGGATCAAATCTACATTGCAAAGTTTTACAGATACCTTGCTCCATTTCTATGACATGCAAGTTTTTCAAAGGAGGTTGAGGTTGGAGCCAATTCACCCTATAACTGAGAAGTTCTAAAGAAATGGGTTATTGGAAGCAGCTAGGTTTCTAGTAGTAGTTCAAGCTCCTGAGTTAATTATTGAATGCATAAATCACTACAACCTAGATACAAGAAAATTTTTGCTACCTGATCATACAATTCTAATCTCTATTGAAAGGAAAACTATGGTACATTGCCTCTGAGTTCCAGAATGGGAAGAGTTCTCTAAGTTGATAGTAGGAGGGGAAACATCTAAGTTCTCCTTGAAGAAAATGGGTATGGAGAAAAGAAATTATGAGGTCTTGGTTCCAAAAGCCATGGGGCACTAAGAGTAAGGTTCCTAAGACTCTATTTGGCACTAACCTCAATCCCGAGATTGTAGACATTTTTGTTCTCTTACATAGATTTAAAGGTGAGGTAGAAGCACTTAATTTTGTTGAATAGTATTTCTTTTTGGTACAAATTATCTATTCAGATACATAGTATATTGATTGGGCCTATGATGTAAGCGAGCATCTATTTAGAGCCCTTAGTGCTGCAAGTTTTACAACACCTTTTACATTTCTTCTTTCTTGATTTATATGTTAGCTTCTCTATAATTGTGGCTAGGCCTTCTTAGAATAGAGAACTTCCCTAATGATGTGAAAAGCTACAAATTCTTTCCATGCTTACAATTGTAGAATAGCTATGCAGAATATGTCAAAGTTAATGGTGCATTTACAATGAGAATTTGAAAGGAACTCCAAGGATTCCCAAAGAGGGGGTTCATCCTGGAGGCAATGGAGGCCATTAGTTATTTTTTTAGCTATTTTATCTAGTTCTCATCCTTTTCATATTTGCATCTTGCAGCTTTCAATAGATTTCCTTTGAAGTTGCCTAGGTATCCGAGTGATATGATCATGCTAATAGAGATTGTGAGTTAGGCGATCCAAGTGAACATGCTGAGTGCAAGCCTAAAGAAGAAAGGGTTTGAATTCCCTATGAAAGTTGGGGCTAACAGTTGCAAGTCTCACTCTGATGCAAAAAAATGCTCAAAGCATTCAAGACTAAGTATTAATTAGAAGCATATGAGGTTGTAAGACCTATGTTCAACCCAAATGGGTATGCAAGAGATGTGTTGTAGATTGGGAGCATGATCAAACATGTTACTATTGTTGAGGATTATTGGGTGGACTATAGAGATGAGCTCAAAATCAGAGATTGTGCTTTTCTTAGGCTCACAATGGAGCAAATCAAAAGATATAGTATCAACTTTGATGTAGAAAGCTTGGAGAACGATGGCCAAAATATGTATAACAATACATATTTGAATAAGTTAAGGGGGATTCCTATCAATTTTGAGTTGTATGTAGATGTTGAGGAGAATTTTGATATCATGATGGTTAGGATCCTCAAGAGAATAGGGAAATGGGTTGAGTGGACAACCAAGAGGAACCAGAGTAAAGGTGCAGCCACTCAAGCTTCTCCAGCAACTACAACACCTTGCTCATGTCAAAGTTCTACGTTAGGCATAAAAATAGCTACCACTCAAGGGCTAGCTCAACCATCAGGTGGAGGTGATCAACCTCCAAACAAGAATGTCCCCATTACCAAGACCTATCATGATGGTTCCCTCCCAGTCATTGGAACCCAGACTAGTATTGAAGAAAAGAAGATGGAAGAGACAAAGGATAACATGACCACCTCAATTCCATCTCCCCATGTCACACCAGTTTCATCACCCCATATTTCTCCAATTCCTTCTCACCACACTACTCTAGTTCCCTCTCCTCAACATAGTCCCATTCTGCCAGTAAGTTCTACAATTCTACAACCAAGTGGGTCTTCAATATAGATAGTAGACTTAGGATATGGAAAGAGCAATAGTAGTGAGTCTACTAAGTTAGATGAAGTGATAAAGAAAAATCTAGAAGTAGATAAAGGTCAAAGTTTCTCTAAAATCATCTCTTGAGATCCAAAGAATCCTTTCTCTTTGGCTATTGTGACAGTCACCCTAGGTAAGAGGAAGATGTTCAGTATAGAATCACTCAGGATAGCCTCCAAAGTGATAGGTATTGACTCCTAGTTGGAGGATACTCTGGAGAGAAAAAGGAAAAGGAAAGATGAGAGAACTTCTACAAATGATATTGTATCTCTAGCTATCTTCTCTAGGTTTGCATTGACAAGAGTTAAGAAGTAGAAAACCTTGTCCATACTTGGGCAAGATCTAGAAATAGGTCACCTAAAAATGGAGATCACCAATCCCAATAAAGGAGGGTAGATTGAGGACATGACGACCAAATATTTTACTCTACAATGTGTAGATCTTGGAGAAGCAAGGCATGACACCAAAGTTAGCGTAATGAAGTCAACCAATGAGGTGATTGAGGGGTAGCTAGAAATTCTAAAGTTGTCTAAGACTAAGATGAAGGCTAAGATAGAAGAATTAAGTAAGTTTATCTAATAGCTAGTCACTCCATTAGCAACCATCTCTACAGTGTCAATGACTAAAAATCCTACTACTGCTGAAGTTTAGGTCCTCATCTCTCAACTCCAAGAAGATAGGCATTTTAGCTAGATTGGTAAAGAATGTATTGAGAAGCTCAAATTAGGAGCCATTATTGTGGAGAAGATTGGTTGTAATACTCTAGATGGAGAAAGGGTGAATTGTGATGATTACATCTCCCTCTTGAAGATGATCATCCAAATGAAGGCCAAGGAAGCGGTTAAAGAAAAAATCTTGTCAAAGGGAGATGAACCTCTATTCAAGTGGATTCAAAGCATATAGTTTAAGACTGAGATGATCTAGTCTATAGAGAAAGGGCTTAAAGAAATAGAGGACAAAGTGAAGAAGACACAAGACAAAGGATTTGAACTTATCAAGGGACTACATACAGATTCTCAGACTAGTGATTAGGGAAAATCACTTATTGGAATCAATTTCATGAAGAAGAACTTTTCTAGATTTCTGGATAGTTTGTTTGATATAAATTTCCATAGTCAAGATAGGGCTGTTGAACTACAGGAACTTAGTAGATGGATACACGTGGCCAAAGAGGAAGTGCCAAATAAATTAAACCCTATGAAGGAGTTAGCTAGAAAGCATTCTAAATGGCTCTTAAGGCATACCAATATTCACATTCCTAGGCATGAAGAGCTCATCCCAATCATAGTTGCCACCAAGGCCTACAAAGAAAAAGTAGAAAAGGGGAAGAAGTCGAAGTGATTCACATTCTACCTCTTCTTTTGTTTTCTTTTGTAATTATTGAAATGTGGAAAATTGGTGTCTTGCCATTTGTCAATCTTGAGAAGATGAACTAATTGAACTTCTATTGTAATGGTCATCTCAAAATTGTATATGTAGGAGATTGAAAGATTAATGAATGATCAACAAATTTTTGGTGTGAAGTACTTTTTGTTGCAGAGAAAATTGAATGGTATTTTATATCAATTATTTTCTATTCCAGTTTTTGTTAGATTTAGTCTTATGTTTTCTCTTTTGTTTGAGTCAAAATGTGGGAAGAAAAGAGTTTCACTTCCCCTATTTTGAAGCAACAAATGAAAGTGATAGGTAGTGTTATTGGTCATTCAAAGAGAAATCCCTTCAGCATTTTTGATTTATTAATCATAGCTTAGATTCAAATTAACTTAGTTTAGTACTAGCCATTGTTCAGTTAAGGTTTGTGAATTCATAAGATGTGTGAATACATAAACTTGTTATGATATTCAAATTTTTTTATTTACCTAAATTGGATTCTATTTAGGTCTAGCTTGGTTATACCTCTTCTATTCTCAAGTCAAGAACATACCCCCAAATTTGTTTAGGAGAAAAACATAATTCATTACATATCTATTCTAGGAAGTTGTAGCTACCAATTCAAAGAAAAACCAATTCATCCATAAGTGGCTTTTCAACTATTTGTAACTAGATATTGTTCCAAGTTTGGGCATTCAAGAGTTATAATTTAAAAGAACAAATCTGTTTACAAATAGATTTTTGGGGACTCTTCTTGGGAATGAATAGTCGCTTGACTTAAAAGCCTATGTCATGAGGAAAAATGGTACTACCTTATTAAAACATTATTCCAATGCTCCAACCTAATATTGGTTTTCAGGATGACCAAGAAGACATAATTTCATCCCTAAATACATTTGTTTGGAGACATAGGAGGAATGCTAAACATTACAGGAATGCTAGTTAAATATTAGAAGGGGAAGAAAGAAGAGCTGAAGCTTTGGAAAGAGCTGTTCAAAGGAGGGACATTCAGAGAGTAGAAAGACAATTGAGACAAGTAGCTCAGAGATAAAATTAACTCAGCACCCTGGAACAAATAAGGTCCCTCAGAAGTACCAAGGAACAAGGTGGGAAAGACCCTACTTTTGATAAACTTATAGAGCTTGGTTTTCCCACCTTAGACATTCCAAAGTAGAAAGGTGAGAAGAAAAGTCAGAGTAGACCACCTTCTCCCATTAGGAATCAAGATACTAGCACTTCACATTCTACTTCTCAGGTATTGGCCTTGCACAAAATTGCTACTCCTCCAATTGTTAATTTCCCACCATACACTACCAGAACAATCATGGCTGCTCCATGGGCTGCAACAAAAGGGCCATTAGCACTAATAGCTTACCATCCCCTCCTGACTGGTTCAAGGAAGAATTTCCCAAAATTCTCAAGAGATGGGAAGGGTATTATAGATGAACATATCAAAGCCTTCTTTTTAGCTACTCACATCTTAGGTGTTGGGCATGAAGATGCCACTTTGAGATTATTTGTGGAAACCTTGGTAGATGGTGTGGTAGATTGGTTTTATCATCTAGCTGATGGCTTGATAACTGATTGGGATACAATGAGAACAACCTTCAAGACAAGGTTCAAAACTGTGGAAGATGAACATGCCCTATTAACATAGTTGACTTCAATTAAAAAGCAATCCACTATGAGTATGAGAGATTTTGTTGCCAAGTTCAATAAGATTATTAGTAGAATTCCAACTGCTCATAGACCTATTGCCAAAAATTTGAAAACCTTATTTATTAGTGTGATGCCTCTAGATGTCAATTATGATTTGAGAATAACACATCCCATGGATTTAGTAGACACACAAAAGAAGGGAATTGAATTTGAAGGGTGATTTGATTTCCATGGGAAAATGGAAGCGAGAACTTCAAACTAAAGGAAGTTCTAGTAATACTACATCATCTAAATTATCAAAATTTTCCTGGAAAGAACAACAATGGAAAATATCTATAGCTTGCAGGCTTGCAACCTAGGTTGTAGATTGAAGCAACACCAAAGAAAGGAAACATGTGCATCTTTCACTTGACCAGAGATCATGATAGTGAGAGTTGTCTAGAGACTGCTTGTATGATGCAGTTATTATCTACCAGTGAATTGAACACTGTAACTCCTTTTACAAAGTCTGATTCATATTCAAATGACAACTCTATAAATTTAGTTTTGGAATATGAATCATATTCTGAACCAAAAGGTGAATGTTACGCAACCATTGATGGAACTTCATATACAGTACTTACTCGAGGCCAAAGGCCAAAGAATCAATCCCCTAGTCATGCTCACAAGAATGATTCCAGTCCTTCAGCAAGTAATGTGCATTCTAACCAAGGAATATACACTTCACAAATGGGTAAGGACAAAGTACCTTTTGATTTCATTCAATTCTGTGAAGAATCAAAAATTCAAATTTCCCCCATAGATTATTTGAAGTCTCACCCTTCTAAGTTAAAGAGATTGATAGACCAATGTAAAGGGAATGCATCAAACCTGAATCATAGTGTGACCATTGAAAAAGGAGATGAAACCTTGACATCTGGTCAATTTAATCAAGAAGATTCTACTATTTTAGCAACATCTCTTGGGCAAAAACCTGACCCTTTTTATATCTCATTGTATATCAATGGATGCAAACTTGGCAATTGCATAATAGATTTAGGTGCATCAGATAATGTTATGCCATATTCCATAGCTAAAGCCTTGGGTCTCAATCTTACTAAAGTGCATGGGAGGTGTTATTCTATGGATGCCAAACAAGTCCCTTTTCTTGGGCAAATCAAAGATGCTCAAGTAGCCTCAGCCTCCATCCAGAGAAGAAACTTTTATTGACTATACTAGTAGTAGATATTATGGTGAGCTATGGACTTCTTTTAAGAAGGAGTTTCTGTCAAAACTTAGGAGGAGAAATTAAGCTGGACTGGTCCCAAGTAGTCATACCTATTGGGAATAAGAAAATTAAGTTAGAACCCAAAGAAAAGGAAAAATTCACGGTTCTAAAATTGGATGATCCTATCCTCTATCAAGAACTAGAATTTGGTAATTACATGTTATTTACTAAAGATGCTTTAGATGAACAAAGAGATGAAGATCAAAGCAAAGGAATTCTGAATGGGGACAAAGATGTAAAAGGCATGTGGACACTTGAATTTGATGGAAGTTGTGCTTCCTCAGGGTGTGGCACAGGTGTAGTGTTGATACCCCTTGAGGGAGAACCTGAGCCTTTGGCTTTCAAACTAGAATTTAGGAATACAAATAATACTACAAAATATGAGGCTCTATTATTGGGGATAATTTTAGCAAAATAAAGAAGAGTAAAGATCCTGAGAGCTCGGGGTGATGCAGAACTCATTTTTAGGCAAATAAAAGGACAATATTAAGTGAAGAATCACAAGTTAAAGAACTATATAGATAGAGTTTGGGATGAAATAGAAGGTCTAGATGCCTTTTCTATTGAAGTAGTGCCAAGGGAGATGAACACTAAAGCTGATTCTCTAGTAGTTTCTACTTCTTTGCTCCTTCCTCACCCAGAATTCAAGGATAAGAAATACTAGATTGAAATTGTGTATTGAGCTTCTATTCTAGACAATGTAGAGTCTTGGCAAGTCTTTGAAGATGACAAAAGCTTACAGTTGTTCCTAGAAAATTAAAAATCTAGTTCTACATGCAAGCCCAAGAATGAAAATCATGAAAACTCTGATGTTGAGAAAAACTAAAATGATAAAGTTCAATTGCAAGGCAATATTCCCCCATACTTTGTAGTCTTGGAAAAATGTTTAATAGACATGATACCTACATAAAGTAGAAGAGGGTAGAAAGGGGACCTACCATTGGAGAGTATGAAGGGGTAAATATCTAAGACACTCATGATCCTAAAATGATCAACATTGGAAAATGGTATTCGCTGAAGAAAAAGAAGCTGCAAAATGACTTTTTATGGAATATAGGGATGATTTTTCTTGGAGTTACAAAGATCTAAAAAGATATCGAGGTGGGAAAGTAAAACATCAAATTTCACACAAACCTAATGCAGTTCCTTTTCGACAAAAATAAAGGAATTATAATCATAAGGTCGCAGATGCCATTTTTCAAGAGGTGGATAAAATGTTGAAAGCAAGAATTATCTATCCCATCCATCACTCCACCTAGATAGCTACATAGCCCCAGTCAAAAAGAAGAATGGAGAAATAAGGATTTGCATTGATTTCCACAATTTGAACCAGGCATCTCTGAAAGATAATTTCACCCTACCCAATTTGGATTACTTATTACAAATAGTGGCTAGATCTAAAATGATGTCTATGTTTGATGGTTTTTTAGGTTACAATCAAGTAGAGGTCAAAGAGAAAGACTAGCATAAGACAATATTTACCACTCCTTTGGGTATGTTTGCATATCGTAGAATTCCCTTTGGACTCATTAATGTTGGTGCCACATTCCAGAGGTGTATGAGCAAAAAATTTGCTGATTTAAAGGACCAGATTATAGTTATATATTTGGATGATGTCACTATGTTTTTAGAAAAGAGAAAAGATCACATGGAATATTTAAAGAAAGTCTGATAGAGATGCCGAGAACATGGAATCTCATTCAATCCAAAGAAATTAGTTTTCTGTGTGACAGAGGGAAATCTCCTTGGTCGTATAGTGTCTCAAGAGGAAATTAAAATTGATCTCGAATGAGTAAAGGCCATTCAAAGGTTAAGCCTTCCTTCAAATAGAATAGGAGTTAAGTCATTCTTTGGGCAAGAAAATTTCCTCAGAAGGTTTGTACCAAATTTTGCAGAAACCATTGAACATATTGTGGACATGATGAAAGGAAATTCAAATCTCAAATGGAATGAGGTAGGAAAATAGGCCTTTCAAAATATGAAAATTGCTATAGCTAATGCCCCAATGTTGAGTCATCCAAATCATAAGCAAGATTTCCTTATTTACTATTATGCTTCTTAACATACTTTATTAACAATACTTATGCAAGACAATGATGAAGGGGTACAAGCCCCAATAGCTATCATGAGCATACCTTTGAAAAATCATGAATTGAAGTACTGAAAGATTGAGAAGCACACTTATGTAGTAGTCAAAGCACTCAAGAATTTTTGATTCTGTATCTTCCATTCGCACACTATCATTTTTGTCCCAGATGTAGCTGTGAAAAGTGTGTTAACATGGTGGGATGTAGGTTGCAATGTCAGAGGAGTGTGAAAAGCAAAGACACAAGAATATGATATAGAAATTAAGCCTACCAAGCTAGTAAGAAGCAACACATTGTGTAAAGCAATTGCAAAAAATAAGATCATTGAAGAATCATAAGAATTAGAAGAAAAGCAACTAGTGTTGGTAGTAGGTCTTCATGACTCATGGTTTGAAAATATTACCTATTTGCTAACTTATGGAGAATGTCCGAAATGCTTAAATGCAAGACAAAGAAGAGATCTTAAGTTGAAAGTATCTAAGTATGTAATTTAGGATGGAAAATTGTTTAAAAGGGCTATTAATGGCACCTTTCTTAGATGTGTAGACAAACAAAAACAAGAAAAGTTGTTGAAAATATTTCATGACAAAACTTGTGGATGATATTTTTCATCCTCAATCACAACTTTCAAAATATTGAGGCATTGCTATTATTGGCATGGGATATTCAAAGATGCCTATTCCTGGGTGGTAAAGTGTGAAAAATGTAAGATGTTCATTGGATGTCCTCAATTGGCTGATTTACCATTAAGACCTATCATCATTGAAGGACCCTTTCAATAATGGGGTCTTTATTTCATTGGTCCTATTAATCTAGCATCTAGTGCTGGACACCAGTATGTGATAACTGCAACTAACTACTTCAATAAGTGGGTGGAGGTTAAAGCAACCAAGAAAACTACTTTTGAAGTAGTGTGTGAATTCATTAAGGAGAACATACTGGTCAGATTTGGTATTCCTATCAAATTAGTGATGGATAATGCAACCTACTTTTCTTCAATTGAGATTAGTAATTTTTTCTTTGAGTATGGAATTATTGTTAGTCACTCATTTGCTTATTTCCCACATGGAAATGGTCAAGCTGAGTCTAGTAACAAGAATTTGATAAATATTATTAAGAAGCTGGTCTCAGACAATCAAAAGACTTAGCACAAGAAAATTCATGAGGCACTGTGGGTAGACAGGGTGACACCTAAAAGAACAATTGGTATATCTCCTTTTGGAGATGATATCTACAAAGATGGTGTAGAGAAGAGAATTTTGTATCTGAGAAAACTTGAAGAGGAAAGAAAAGAAATGGTGGATCACATCACACAACATGAGATGTAGGTGAAGGATCTATTTGATAAGAAGGCTAGACCATGAAAATTCATGGTAGGAGATTGTGTGTTACTCTAGGATAAGTGAAGTGCTCCAAAAGGTATGCATAAGAAGTTTGGTACCTTGTGGAAATGTCCATTCAGAATTCATTAGGCATTTGAGAATAATTCTTTCAAATTGGCTTATGAAGATGGTAAAGTACTACTCTTGACCTATAATGGTTAGGATCTGAAGCTTTATCAAATTTCAAATTGAGAACAGGTAACCCCTGTATTGTATTATCCTTAGGTTTAGTTTCTTTTTGTGTTTCCTAGTTAGTCTCCATTCCTTCATTTTATTTTCTTGTTCTTTTCCTCATTTTTGTTTTGTTGTGCTACCACCTTTTATATTCTTTGCAAAACCAAAGATTTTGAGTTGCTTGCTTGCATATGCACTACCCAAGTCTCCAGTCAGAGCCAACTCTTGCTACACTTTTGACCCTATACTCATTTTGCAAAAGTGGAAAAGATTTTGTGTCTTAGTTTGGTCTAGGTATGTCTAAGTCTAGTCTTTCCTCCTTAGGTGCAAAGATTCTCCATCAAAATTCCATCTTTCCCTTCTCTGACATTTCATGACTGGGTGGGTTTCTCCTTGATGTCATATGGATAGCTTAGTACCTAATTTGATAGAGATTCTTGTGTTTCATAAAGATTTTCACAAAGTTATTTTTGAGGATGACCTTGTTCGTGGCTTATCATGATTTACACATAAAAAAATGAAGGTTGCATAGAATCAAACATTGCCTTCTCCTGAACAGGTTTATGAACCATGAAGGTGATTTTCTATAGAGGTTAATAAATGTGGTTTGTGGATTAAAACAAGAAGAAAATGAATTGTTCTATGGATAAGCCTTACTTTCATCACATTATTCTACCTTGGATTGAGTTCCTTGCTTATGTATGCACTACCCAAGTCCCTAGTCAGAGCCAGCTGTTGCCCCGCTTTTGACCCTATACTCATTTTGCAAAAGTGGAAAAGATTTTGTGTCTTAGTTTGGTCTAGGTATGTCTAAGTCTAATCTTTCCTCCTTAGGTGAAAAGATTCTCCATCAGATTTCCCATCTTTCCCTTCTCTCATGGCCGAGTGGGTTTCTCCTTGATGTCGTATGGGTAGCTTAGTACTTAATTGAATAGAGATTATTGTGTTTCATAAAGATTTTCACAAAGTTATTTTTGAGAATGGACTTGTTCACGGCATATCATGATTTACACATAAAAAAATGAAGCTTGTGGAGAATCAAACATTGCTTTCTCTTGGGCGAGTTTTCAACCGTGAAGGTGATTTTTTGCAAAGGTTAATAAATGTTGTTTGCAGTTTAAAATGAGAAGAAGATGAGTTGTTATATGGATAAGCCTTACTTTTATCATAGTATTCTACCTTGGACAACATCCGAGATTCATCATGGTGCTCAGAATCACCTTAAGTAGAAAAATCTAAAATGACTTCTCCATAGCGAGCTTTCGACCCATGAAGTCAATTTTTTGCTAAAGGCATTTGTAAAGGGAAAACAAGAAGAAGTGGGCCCTCTTTTGATCCTCACAATCCTTTTGTGGTTTTCTAAACTCAGAGAAAAGGTTAACCCAAGGGTTAGAAGGTAAACAAAGCTTGAGCAGAAAACTAAAGATCATTTCTCCTTGGTGGGCCTTTGACCCATGAAGGTGATTTTTCATATTAATGAAGAAATCTAGTTTGTAAGAAAATTGTCACATAAAACACCTTCAGATGACAATGGAAACAAGCTAATCACAATTGGATAAGTGTAGTGAGAAAAATCTAGTTGAGAGGATATTTCCTTATAGAGTACTCCATTCTTAATTCTCCAGAACTAGGTGAAAAATGGGAAGGTAAGTATGTAATAAAGGAAAGTTATCGTTGGGCCAATAGAAATAGTGAAAAGACATGGAAAAGTCCATTAGAAATTATTGCATTTACTAATCCAACAAATTTATCCTTTATTTCATTCATGTGGCATAGATCTTGAAGATTAACGGGTGGATTAGGATTTCTATATAGAGAGAAACCAGAATAGTTTTTCAAATTACTTCTTTTTCTTGAACTGTTATGCTATTGAATTGCACAACATTTTCAAATCTCTTATACTTGTGAATTCTATCCTCTATGCTTCCTTCAATTTCAAGGTTTTGATCCACTTCTACCTTAGATAAAATGGAAACCAGATTGGCTAGGTTTGATGGAGTTAATGGGATCAAATCCACATTGTATAGTTTCATAGATACCTCACTCTATTTCTATGACATGCAAGATTTTTAAACAAGGCTAAGGTCAAACCCAATTCACCCTACAACCGAGAAGCTTTGAGGAAGTGGGTTAGTGGAAGTAGCTAGTTTTTTGATGGTAGTTCAAGCTCCTGAGTTAATTTTTGAATGCACAAATCACTACAACATGGATAACAGAATTTTTTTTTGCCTAATCATACAATTCTAATCTCTATTGATAGGAAAACTATGATAAATTGCCTCTGAGTTCTAGAATGGGAAGATTTCTCTGAGTTGATAGTAGAGGGGACAATGTTTGAGTTCTCCTTGAAGAAAATGGTGTTGAGAAAAGAAATTATGAGGTCCTGGTTCCAAAAGGTGTGAGGCACTAAGAGTAAGGTTCCTAAGACACTATTCAGCACTAATCTCAAGCTTGAGATCATAGACATTCTAGTTCTCTTACATAGATTGAAAGGTGAGGTAGAAGCACTTAGTTTTGTTGAAAAATATTTCTTTCTAGTAAAATTATCCATTTAGATAAACAGTATGTTGATTGGGCCTATGAGGTAAGTGAGCATCTATCTAGAGCCCTTAGTGCCACAATGTTTTACAAAACCTTTTACATTTCTTATTTCTTGATTTATATGTTAGATTCTCTACAATTTTGGCCAAGCCTTCCCAGAATACATAACATCCCTAATGATGTGAAAAGCTATGAATTATATCCATGCTCACAATTATAGAATAGCTATGCAGAATATGTCAAAGTTAATGATGCATTTACAATGAGAATTGGCAAGGAACTCCAAGGATGCTTAGAGAGGAGGTTTAGCTCAAAGGCAATGGTGGCCATCAGTTAGTTTGGTGCTATTTTATCCAGTTCTCATTCTTTTCATATTTGTATCTTGCAACTTTTGACAGATTTCCTGTGAAGTTGCCTAGGTATTTGAGTGATATGATCATGCTGTGAGGTAGGTGATCTAGGTGAACATGCTAAGTGCAAGCCTGAAGAAGAAAGGGTATGAATTCCCTATGAAGACTGGGGCTTACACTTGTGAGTTTTTCTTAGATGCAAAAAATATGCTCAAAGCATTTGAGACTAAGTATCAATTAGAAGCATATGAGGTCGTAAGATCTATGTTTGACCCAAATGGGTATGGAAGAGATGTGTTGCAGATTTGGAGCATGATCAAACATGTTACTACTGTCAAAGATTATTGGGTAGACTATAGAGATGAGCTTGAAAGAAGAGATCATGCTTTTGCTAGGCTCACAGTAGAGCAAATCAAAACATATGGTATCAACTTTGATGTAGAAGGCTTGGAGGATGATGGCCAAAATATATATAGCAATACATATTTGACTAAGTTAAGGGGGATTCTTATCAATTCTAAGCCATATGTAGATGTTGAGGAGAATTTTGATATCATGATGGCCAAGATCATCAAGAGAATGGGAAAATGGGTTGAGTGGACAACCAAGAGGAGCCAAAGTAAAGGTGCAGCCACTCAAGCTTCTCCAGTAGCTGTAATACCTTCCTCATCTCAAAGTGCTACACTAGGCATAACAATAGCTGCCACTCAAGGGATAGCTCAACCATCAGGTGGAGGTGATCAACCTCTGGACAAGAATGTCCCCATTACCAAGACCTATCATGATAGTTCCCTCCCAATCATTGGAACCCAGACTAGTATTGAAGAAAAGAAGATGGAAGAGCCAAAGGATAGCATAACTACCTCAATTCCATCTCCCCATGTGACATCATTTTCATCACCACATGTTTCTCCAATTCCTTCTCCCTACACTACTCTAGTTCCCTCTCCTCATCATAGTCCCATTCCACTAGCAAGTGCTACATTTATACACCCAAGTGGGTCTTCAATATAGATAGTAGACTTAAGAGATGGAAAGAGCAATAGTAGTGAGTCTATTGAGTTGGATGAAGTGGTAAAGAAAACTCTAGAAGTGGATAAAGGTCAAAGTTCCTCTAAACTCATCTCCTGAGATCCAAAGAATCCTTTCTCTTTGGCTACTATGACAATCACCCTAGCTAAGAGGAAGATGTTTAGTATAGAATCACTAGGGACAGCCTACAAGGTGATAGGTTTTGACTCCTAGTTGGAGGATACATTAGAAAGAAAAAGGAAAACGAAAGATGAGAGCATTTCTATTAAAGATATTGTATCTCTTACTATTCGCTCTGGGTCTGCATTGCCAAGAGTTAAGGATCAGAAAACCTTGTCCATACTTGGGAAAGATCCAAAAATAGGTCACCTAACAATGGAGATTGCCAAGCCCAGCAAAGGAGGGTAGATTGAGGACATGACAACCAATGATTTTACTTTATACTCTGTGGATCTTGGAGAAGCAAGGCATGATACCAAAGTTGGCTTATGGAAGTCAACCAATGAGGTGATTGAGGGGTAGCTAGAAAGTCTAAAGTTGTCTAAGACTAAGATGAAGGTTGAGATAGAGGAATTAAATAAGTTCATCATACAACTAGTCACTCCATTAGCAACCATCTCTGGAGTATCAGTGACTAATAATCCTACTACTGCTGAAGTTCAAGCCCTCATCTTTCAACTCTAAGAAGATAGGAATTTTGGCCAGATTGGTAAAGAATGGATTAAGAAGCTCAAATCAAAAGGAGCCACTATTGTGGAGTAGATTGGTAATGTTATATTAAGGTTGGAAATAGAAAAAGATAGCATCATATCAAATAGAAATACTCTGGCTAGAGAAAGGGTGAAGTCTGATGATTGCATCTCCCTCTTGAAGATGATCATCCAAATGAAGGCCAAGGAAGTGGTTGAAGAAAGAATCTTGCCAAAGGGAGATAAACCTCTATTCGAGTGGCTTCAAAGGATGTAGTTGAAGACTAAGATGATCCAGTCTATAGAGAAAGGGCTTAAAGAAATAGAGGATAAAGTGAAGAAGATGCAAGACAAAGGATTTGAACTTATGAAGGGACTACATATAGATTCTCAGACTAGTAGCCAGAGAAAAGAACTTATTGGAATCAATGTCATGAAGGAGAACTTTTCCAAATTTCTAGATAGTTTGTCTGATATAAATTTCCATAGTCAAGATAGGGTTACTAAACTACAGGCACTTAGCGGATGCATACACATGGCCAAAGAGGAACTACCAAATCAATTAAATGTTGTGAAGGAGTTGGCTAGAGAGAATTCTAAATAGCTCTTAAAGTATACCAATATCTATGTGCCTAGGCATGAAGTGCTCATCCCAATCATAGTTGCTACCAAGGCCTATAGAACAAAAGCAGAAAAGGGGAAGAAGTCAAAGTCATTTACATTCTGCCTCTTCTTTTGTTTTCTTTTGTAATTACTGAAATGTGGGAAATTGGTGCCTTGCCATTTATCAATCTTGAGAAGATGAACCGATTGAACTTCCATTGTAATGGTCATCTCAAAATTGTATATGTATGAGATTAAAAGATTAATGAAAGGTCGACACATTTTGGGTGTGAAGTACTTTTTGTTGCAGAGACAATTGAATCGTATTTTGTATCCATTATTTTTTGTTCCAATTGTTGTTAGATTTAGTCTTATGTTTTCTCTTTCATTTGAGTCAAAATGAGGAAAGAAAAAAGTTTCACTTCCCTTTTTTTGAAGCAACAAATGAAAATGATAGGTAGTGTTATTGTTCATTCAAAGAGAAATCCCTTTAGCATTTTTTATTTATTAATCATAGTTCAGATTCAAATTAACTTAGTTCAGTACTAGCCATTGTTCGGTTAAGCTTTGTGAATTCATAAGATGTGTGAAAAAATAAACTTGTTATGATATTAAAAAATAATTATTCACCTAATTTAGGTTCTATTGAGGTCTAGCTTTGTTATACCTCTTCTATTCTTAGGTCAAGAACATACCCCCAAATTAGTTTAGGAGAAAAACATAATTCATTGTAAATATATTCTAGGGAGTTGTACCTACCAATTTAGAGAAAAGCCAATTCATCCAAAAGTGGCTTTTCAACTATTTGTAACCAGATATTGTTCCAAGTTTGGACATTCAAGAGTTGTAATTTAAAAGAACAAATCTGTTTACCAACTCTTGGCTAACTTGTCAAGCCTTGTCCCACTTGACTCTTGCCTTTTTTTGCCTTATGTCTTGTCATGCAACAACCACCCTTGTGGCCACTTATATAGTAGCAAGTCCCACAAAACCACCATGTGGTATTACATAAACCATGTGCTAACTAACCCCTTGATCCCATATTTAATATTGGAAATTTAATTCTTTTCCCCAATATTAAATAATTACATAAAATATTATGAGAATATTAAATAAAACTCATCGAGTATATCCCATGGGAATCTTTACATGTTGCACATCCATCTAGGTGCAACATTACATAATAAAATAAAATAATACATTATAGCAATATTATCCAGTGTGTGCAACACCTATTATCTCAACAATCTCTAACTTGTTGTATACATTGCATAGGGTCAATCTATAGCAACATAAATGAACAAGGAACAATCCCTCCTAGCACATCGACCATCATGGTTCAAAGTAAATTATGTGCTCCATCTTGGTACCCAAAACAAAATCAAAGTATCCAACATCTCAAACATGAATGATCTCACCTTCTATTATGCCACTGGACATACATATAAGCCATCCATAGAGAAAGTCACCCAACCTATCGCATTAGAAGATCATAAAATCCTATACCAACTAAAATGCCAAGCACAAAAAATCTGATCCAAAGCTAATCACATGTATCTATAGTTGTCAAAATATCCATAGTTGAAATAACACCCACAACAAGTGCCAAACCCATCCAACTATCCATACCTCCAAAGGTATAACAAGTGAATCTCACATCATCAACATATTCAATCTATAAATGGCAATCATGAGCCTCAAGAGCAATGTCTACCACATTTATACCATGAAGTTCCCACTACAAGAGATAATGTCAAATCTATAACCAATCCACTCACAACATTAATAATAGATAAACCAATAACCTGCAAGAGCAACTCTCATAACAAGTCTCCAATACTCTCCCAAATTCTCCACAACCAACAAAGGAAAGAGATAAAGGAATAACCATGCCATCTCACACATGACATACATGACCATAAACCAAAGATCTCTCAAATTCAATGTAAGTGAAACTAAACATCCAAGAAGATAACAAGGACCAAAGAGAAACCATGCAAATCATAACCTGTATCGTGTCCTTCTACACACACCTCTAGATGTAAACTATGCAAATATGATCTCCTCCATAAAACCCCAACCAAAAAGCCTCAACAACAACCAAAATATACCATATAACTAATCATGGATGTAAGCCTCTCACAAGAAGATCAAACTCATAAACCATTCCTAATCCAAGGAATATGCCCAATATAAAACCATCTCCCAAAATTAAACAACATATCAACATATACAAATGGAGATAACCAATGCTAAACCATCTCTCAAATGAACCCTATAGAACTAACTCATGTACTGTAGCTCAAGATCCATATCCATGAAAGACAAGCATAAACATAATGCACATGAGAGAAATAATGGGCTATACCTCTCAAGTAGGAAATTTTCGAGTAGACCAAGAGTAGGGAATGAGAATGCTTATCAAAATATCCAAGTCTCAAACCAAGACTCATCTAAGAAAAATCTCCTCTCAAGTCCATATTAGGTGAATGTCCCTCAGACTTCCTACTGAAACCAAACAACTATCCCAAAAAATACTTCTCTAATCCAAGAGAAATCAGCAACACCATCGTCTCTAAGTATCCATGAGCACCTATAGCCAATCAATTCATGCCAACTACAAATACAACATAGCAATGTCATGAAGTAACCAACTTATGATCAACGTACTCAACACCAAGAAACCAAACCAAGATCAATGCCAAAGTTCCAACCATGGCCTCTAGAACATAAACATGACAACATGATCTAACCATCTCAACCAAAGAGATAACATGCTCCATATGAACATACTATAATATGTCAAAACTCTAAATGTGTGTCAAGAGTATACCATGACATAAAAATGAAGCCATCCTCACACCAAGGATAACATGTCAAATGAAAGCACAAACCACACCTTTACCAAGAACCCCATTAGTCCTCAAGATGCAACTATCTCCACACACTATAAAGAAAACCCTCTCCACATACCATGAATGACCATCTCCACACACCATGAAGATAACCAAGAACTCCATGAGTCCTCAAGATCCAACCATCTTCACACACCATGAAGATAGTAAGTGCACCATGTAAATATTAAAAATGCTTCTATAGCAATAGGATCTAAGATAAACCTCCAACATCTGCAAACACTCAATAAATATATCAATGCCAAAGACTCCCACTCAACTATGGTACCAAGTCACCTATGGCATCATAAAATCCATGTCCTAGATGAATATCCTCTAGGTCTATACACACAACCAAAGTGTCAATACCAAGTGAAAGTAAGATCTACAAACCAAGAAGATACAAAACATACCATGAATATATCCTACATTGTCACCCCATCACTCCCACAATCTCAACTAAACCATGTATCCAAGATATCCATGACAAAATAATGAAAAACTATCCTTTAGCCATGAGAATAAACCAAGGTATCAAACCATCAAAGAACTCAAAGTAAACATCATGAGCTCCTTAAAAGAAACCAAATAACCATGATCCCCGACCAAGAAGATATAGCATCATAACTAAATTAGGAATCCAAACTAATGAACATCAAGGATGTACCTATATATCCAATCATATCATACCAAAATCCATGGAACCATGATCACATCCATGAACTGAGCATCTGGCTCTTAATATGTCCAATCTATCAGCATAAAATAGTCAACCAATATCCTCCACCATGACTATACCTAGTAACAAAATCTCATCCCTTCTACATAAAATAAAATAAAATCAAAAAATCATGTGACTTAGGGCATAGACAATCCAAATCCAAGCCACCAATTTGAATATGCATCAATAATGAAATATCAATGGGCAAAGACAACCCATATCCAAGCCATAAATGCAACCTATAAGTATACACCGATTACAAAATTACACAACTTGTAGACCCAACAAGACATCATACATATCCAAACCAAATACTAATAACCATATCATCATGACACCAATATGAAATATGAACTAATTATATAATGAGATCAACTTTTAAATCTCCAAACATACAATGTCATAAACTCACAATGTTACCATAGTCAATATATCATACACTATTTAGATTAATATATCACCAAATAAATCATGTCAAACCTACACCAAATCCGAACCAATGTGTAGAGCTTTCCAAGATCTTTCTATTGACTATTTGAAGTCCAAATTCTGAATATGTATGCCTAAGTTATACCTGAATCTATGCTCAAAATAAACAACATCTAACTTTCAAACTCTTAAATACTGACAAAATTTCAAAAAAAGAAGATCCAAACCTACATCAAGTTGTAGTGCTCTGAATTAGCTTTCCAACACCTATAAGAAGTCTAAAATCTGATATTTTGAGAGAAAGTGATGTCCATTTTACTGAGAAAATCTTTTTACCATTTTTATTGCAATTTTTTTTTTGTGACAAAATTTTTGACGAGATTAAATTTGACAACCATTATGGGCTGAAACTAAAAAACTCTTTAATTTCTTCTAAACAGTGCCAAACAAAGGCATATTATATATCAAAATTTATGAAAACTTTGACTTGGATCCAACGACGAGGTCTGTTTTTTCCTAAGAGGTAATTTATGCAAGATTCTCCCTAAAACCCTTATTTAAATGAAACATCCAAAAAACCCTTTTGTCCAACAATTTCACATGCCCAAAATCTACCAATATATCATCATAATAACAAATCCAAAGCTCTCAGATCTACAATAAACAACTCATATATCTTGCCCTTTCTTTTATCCTATCATGCATTCCCATGGATCTAATCTATAGTTACAATAATAAAACCATAGCTTTGATACCATTTGTAAGGAAACTTGCAAGAAAGATTATAACTATTTCCATATAACCCATTATAGCTTTGAAATAAATATGCAATTAAACTCCACATGCAAAAGAATAGACAACATACCCACAAAAATGTGACACAAGATATACCCTAGGAAACCCTCATTGAGGGAAAAACCCAACCTCTAAAAGCATCCATCACCATGTATTATTTAGCAAAAAATACCATTGCAATACAACTATGGAAGCCTTCAAAGCCATAGCCACCATTGAGCAATCTATGTAAAAAAGAATGAATCCACACATCCCATGTCATGCTTCCAACCTTCACAAATGCTCCTTTGGTTAACTTGTCAAGCCTTGTCCCACTCCAATCTTGCCTTTTTTTGCTTCATGTCTTGTCACAAATAACTACCCTTGTGGCTACTTATATAGTAGCAAGTCCCACAAAACCACGAAGTAGTATTACATAAACCATGTGCTACCTAACCCCTTGACCCCACATTTAATATTAGAAATTTAATTCTTTTCCCAAATATTAAATGATTACATAAAATATTATCACAATGTTGAAATACAACTCATCAAGTATATCCTATGGGAATCTTTACATGTTGCACATCCATCTAGGTGCAACATTACATAATAAAATAAAATAATACAATATAATAATATTATGCAATGTGTGCAACACCCATTATCTCAATAGTGGCATCTCAATGATTTAGGAGAGTCATTTCTTTCAACCCCGTTTGTTTGATGTAGGAGCATCCTAGGTTGCATTGCTATCCTGCATAATTTCCTTCTTTCTTGTTCTACCAAGTTACAATATCTTGCATTCTCAAGTTTCTTATTTGTTGTTGATTTTGCAGTTAGTGCCAAGTTTGTAGTGGTTATTAAGTTTGTAGTTAGTTCTAAGTTTGCAATGGTTTCCAAGTTCACAGATGCTACTAAGTTCCTTTGGTTGCTGAGTTCATTTGGATGTCGAGTGATATTATTTGGTTTGGGTCCTTTGCTGAACAAGTTGTCTGTGTTTGGTTCTAGTTTGGGCTAACCTTGCATGTAAATTTGTATTTTTGTATTTAATATCTATTGAGAGCTGGCTTGTGGCTTGTTGTGGTAGTTAATATAAGGGTTTAAATTGGTTGGTATTTGCAATAGGCTGATCTTAGTATCACGAGAACCAAAGGGGGCCACTGTCACATACATTGAATGAATCAAATTTTGACAAACTATCAAATTGTAAACTATGATCATCCACAGATCTTGCATTAGAAAGCCTAGGAGTGCTTGGAATAGAATTAAATGAAAACATAGGTTTCTCCTTCATGAAAAATGGACCAGATATGTCATAGTTCTCATTGCCAGCATCCTCATTATCTAGCACCATGAGGACTGTGAATTGCTTTTCATTGCCACCACCAAAAGTAACAATATGGCTACTTGAAGAACTCAGCCTCATTGGCACTTTCTTATCTTCTTGCTATCACATCATCACCCTAATTAGGGTTAGTACATTTTAAGTGCTAGACTTCGTGATTGCAAATGTGCTATTGATCAAACCATCCATATGTAGTGCATGAGCTTCCAAGCTATTGCATATTTGTCCACTAAGGAGTTATATGAGCTCCTTTACCACTCATCCACACTATGCCCATCTTCTAGGTAGACTAGATTTGCATTTATTGGTATTGAAAGATAGAAGAGCCTTTCATTTCCATTCAAAGTGGTCTCATGGAGAGCAGTCCTCCCTTTTCTATCATGTGTGAGCAGCAAGCTATTTTTCTTTGCATCAGAATCAATATGTTGAATTAAAATTTTAACTGTTGCCATTGCTTTTTCATCATCTTCACACATTGTTGCCAAATGTAAAACTATTTTCTCTTAATACTGTATAACACTACTAATGGAAGAAGATAGGTGAACATCTAATGGGTATGAAAATATGTGAAGATGCAAAAATAAATTCGATCTTGTAATCGATTCCAGTAACCTAATAGTAACAAACTTATTTGTATCATGCTTTGTCCAATGATTTTTCAAATCAATAGGATAATGCAAATTTATATTTTTGGATTCGAGCCTTTCTAATAATTTCTTTAAGGCACCACCACTCATTTTCCTTCCAGCAATACGTGCACCTCGCCGCTTGGGATTGGGTCTCCACTACCTGCCATCACATTTATTCATTATCTTTCACTTTAATTAGATTAGGGTTCATATTTTTATGGTGATGCCAAAAGAAACTATCAACTATAAGCCTACATGTTCTTCCTTCACTTATTTCTCTTTCTTTGAGGGGAGAAGAAGTGTTAAACTTTATAGATCAGAATCACACTGCCTTCAAGCAACCTCCATGGCTTGTGAATCACCATTTTTGTGTCAATCACTACACTTCAATTTGTTTGATAGTGCTACATCCAATCCAACCTACTTGATATGAAAAGTGATTACATTTGCATGGTCATGTGATTGATCAAGGCACCATCCTCAACTCCAAAAAATCTCCCATAAGCTTATAGAGGGGTGAGCATAGCTTGAGTATTTAGATATTATTATCACATGTTATCAATCACATTTGATGCATTCAAATGTAACCTAATTGTAGCTTTTAAGCATGGAAATTTTAGAGCAATACCTTAATAGGGTTCATTGTCTTCTATTAATCACATTCTAGATTTCCTTGATGGGGAATTATCTAACTTAGCAGCACAGATCCTTAATGTCTCAGCCTTGACATATTGAGCTTTAAAGGAATCATCTTGATGTATGATGGCCAAAATGAATCTCCCCATACACACGATAAATTAGGTATACCTGTCCTAGATATTTGTTGACATCACCATATTTTATATGAGTGGCTGATCCATACTTCCAATTTTTTTTTATAATTTTATACAGGCTGCAATCATGAATACCTGATAAAGAAGGCATACCATTCCAGATTTTTTTACTTTGACCCATTGTTATGCATTGTCAAATGAAAGGCTCGATATTAATCAAGTACAGTAAAAATGTGACCCATGATGTAATACACAATGCTTCCAAGTCTCCAACCAATAGATATACTCCTTTTTCAAAAGATTTTTTTTAAACTATAGTCTGCTACCAAATATTTATCTACACATTTAGCCTTTAAAGTGTTGCTGAATGAAACCCTTGAATGTTAATATTACCATCCACATATTCAATTGATGAAAAAGATGAATATTATTCCATTATACCAACTCATCATCATTTATCTTTCAATGAACCATAATTTCTTGAAGTGAAATGTTTAGAGCTTGTGTAGTTTGAAAAATATATACACTCCATTAATGAAAAGAGCCATTTGGGAAATAGAGTCATAGGGAAGAGAAAAAAGAGAGTTTCTTGTAGAGAAGAAAAGAGTAGGGGACACCAAAAACACTAAAACTACTAGCACCACAAAAATGAATAAGCAAACCACAACTATCCACAACAAAAACTTTATGTATAAAGAGTAGAGCAAGCAACCCATACTCAGAAAAATGTACCTGGCTGCTCATGGAAAACCATTAACTAGTTGAGAGAAGTATGTGCTGGTGTGAAACAATGGTTGGTGCACAAGTCAGTCCATCCCTAAAAAGTGGAGTACAACCATTGAAAAGAAAAACATGGAAGCCATAAGGATTTCGAACAATAGAAAAAAACCAAAGAGCCAACCAACATTATAGCTCATCAATCATGATACATCAATGCTCCCTTGTGGAGGTTGGTTCTTATTAGCACCCTTGATGTCTTCCATGAGATAATCAAAAAATGAAATGGGGCTTCTATTGAGAAAGCTTTTCTTGGAATTGCCAGAATGATCACCCACATAGCTCCTAGTTAAGTCACATCTTCCACTTCCAAAGATTTATATTCTAAGAACCGATCTATAAAATCTATCTCAAAACAAAAAGATTCTATTATAGAACCAAAATCCATTAGCCCATCTTCACAATCAAACCCGAACATTTCTAATTTAGGTTGTGTGCATGGAATGCGTCTTGGGGTAAAAGAATTTCACTTGAATTCCATCTCATCTTTCTCAATATCTTTGAATGCCTTGGGCTGAAAAGACTCTTCATTCATCTTGATGTGATCAAACAAAAACAATTCATAATTAGCTTCAATATTTTATTGTGTATATTGATCTTTCAGATCTTCTTGAATAACATCATTTGATGAAATATCTATAGTAGTCCCAAATATAAAAGAATCGAGTTCTACATTTGAAACATCCTCTGATAAGTTTTAATTTGATCTTTCATCCTCTAGGCTTTGTTCAATAGGAGGTATATTAAGGCCAATTATTGAGTCGGTTGACTGTGAGGCATATTCATCATCATAATCAACTTGTAGATGGTAGGCTCCAACTAAACTATAGGGAGTGCTTTCAATCATAGAAGGGATTAAGTGGTCTTCATCATTGAAAACTATTAGAATTTGATAAATAGGAGGTGCTGATTTCACTACTTTGAGAATGATCTTTTTCTATTTAGCCTTTTCTTTTAGTTAATTCTTTTGTTCACAGAGATAAATTCCTGCTTGTGCAATTTATTTACACTTCAATCCACTTAGAATCAAGTCATCTTCTAAACTAATAGCTTCCCTTTGTGCATCTTGCAATGTTTGCACTTTTAAACAAAGAAGCAAGAATTTAATTTTTGTTTGCATGGCAACAATGAAAACACACAACTAATTGTTTTTAGTTGGTTGGCTGGTTAGGGGTATCTTACCAATAGTTCTATTGAATCCATCAATAAAATGTCTCATGAATTCCCCTTTTTCCAACTTGCTTTGAAAGAAATTAAATAAAAATTTAGCTACATCAAGTGTAGGCATAAACCTCTGAAGAAATTTCACCTCAAGGTCATTCTAATAGGTGATGTAATAGTCCAACAAATTTTGGAACCAATCTACTGCACTTCCAATGAGGCTTCCAAAAAATAATCTAACAAAGACATTCTCCTCCTATACACCAAGAATCCCATAGGCAACTATAAATGCTTTAATGTGATCATCAAGGTACTAATTTGCATCACCAGAAAAATTTGGGAGATATTCTATTGAACCTTTAGGTAAGACTGAGTATTGGGACAAAGAAAATGGTCCAATTTGAGCCCCCTATGGTTGGGCTACAACCAAAGTCATAACACCGAATTTCTTTCACCAAAATGAATTAAAGTCACCAACCTCCATCCTTGGGGAGGTATCCTTTAGATTTCTAAGAAAAGAAAAGCACTAGAACTTGATTTCTTTTGGAAAATTCATTTAATAGGGGCAAAACATTTGTAAGGTTTCTTCTTTTCTAATCTACAAGTTCTATAACTGCTACAACAGGGAGAAAATGGTTCTATTTTTTGACAAGGGAAGGAGCTTTTATCTTCTGCAAATTTATTGTAATAGGCTAGGGATAGAGCAATACTACTATTGTTTTATCATGTTTCTGAAATAATGAGGGATATATGTGTGTTTGATATTGAGGTCATGTACCTTTGTATTTCTAATTTGGAAGGATTATGAGTCCTTTTATTTCTATTTTAGATGAAGTCTTTTATTACTACATTGAATGTGATATACATAGTTTTGTGGTTATGTATTCAAGCTTCTTGCATAAAGATATTTATAGCTTTTCTTCTCTCTCTTTTATAATTGGAAAGACTTGGTAAATAGTCCTATGGCTTTTTGCTAGCTTTTTCCTCATAATCTACTTAGCAATCTGATAATTGCATTTATTCCATATTGATGGGTGAATGTCAGAAAATCCTTTGTGTCTTCAAGTTAAAGACATAAGCAGATATCACATCCATTAAATATATTTACAAGGGAGTTGTACCTCTCAATTTAGAGGAAGATTATCAATAAAATGATAATCTATCCAATTGTTAGAGCATTTTTTTCTTCTTTTGAAGCATATTGAGTCATTGTTTGTATTTCTATCCGAAGGACAAAACTATTTACTAACAGTAGTAATGCATGTATTTAAGAGGGTCTTGGGTAAGAATCTTAGGTCAAAGAAGAGGTAGAGAAGAATGAGTAGATAGACTAAGGAGGTCAAAGTAGAGTTGAAATACAAATTTTTATCATTGAGGATTAATGTGTGTTGGCTGTAACCCAGAAGGCCTTACAGTTAGGCATGTATTTTGACAATTTGATGAATCTATAAAGCATTGTGTTTCTCCTATCCCCTTTGGTGGCTATTGTTCAAGTGGTTTTCCACTATGTTTACTCTTGTAGGTAGTTTTTATAGTTGGTTGTGCCTTTGGCCCTAGTTGTTTATCCCTCCTTGCACCAGGCTTTGATCCTGAAGTAGAACATTTAGACTAAATCCCAATAGCACATCTATATACTCACCTGTATCAAATCATGGAATTCCTCATTAATGGACCTATGATTTTGATTGATACCCATCCTTCTCTACTAGTTGACAATATTTATCATTAATATCACCATCATCATACTCCATGGGAAGATTCCCACAAGCAAAAGAATGCAAGAGTTCAAAACTCTTGAGATGTGTTTATTACTCTTACAATCTATTTCAAGCTAAAAATGTTGAATTAGTCAAGGGATCATATTAAAATTTACATGCACAACATAAATTGTATGTGCAATGAAACCTTGAAAAACATTATAACCCTTATCGCATTTGAGCAATTCAAATTGTGGCACCGACCTTCTCAGGATGACTTCCTATCAGCACTAACTTACCTAACACGTGGCACATATATTTGGTTTTAATCTTCAAATTGATTTCATATTTATGTATATGTTATGATTTCTTTGGTTTTATCTAACCTACAAACATATATTATCAAATCTAAAATTATATTATATTATTGTTTATAATATGTTTTCAGTATAAAATAATCATATAAATAGATAAAAACAATGCTTTGGTAGTATGAAAATGGACTTATGAAGGTGAAAAATTGGCCAACAAGAAACTACCATGTAGTATAGAGGCTTGAGTATTAAATATATTTTTAAAACTTTATCCTTTGCATTGGGTAGGAGGGTTGTACCATCAAACACAATCTATAGTTGCTGAAAGTAGATCAAAGGGAAAAATCAAATCTAGAACCTTTGGAAAGTAAACCTTTTCTGAATGCTTGTATTTGTGGTTTGATCTATTGTTAGAGATTTGTCTACTATTGGTTTGATATTGTTAGTGTGCCATCTATTACTAGTTTGTCTCCTGCTAGTGTTTCATCTTTTGTTTGTTTATTTATTATAGGTATATTGCATATTGTTGGTTCATTTCTTGCTAGTGTACAATTTACTTTTGAATTCAATATAACAACTATTGCTAGTCCACCACCTTTCATTGGTGGTGTTCATGCTACTATTGTCCCCTTATTGGTATGGTCAAAATAACTTACCCAAACATTTATGGTGGAGGACCCTCTTAAGAATTTTGTTATATATACTCGTTGCAAACATCTTGCTTTTTTTCTCTCTACTCCCCTTTTAACTAGGTGGCCTACACATCCATTTATGTGGCCCTCCTATTGTGGATTGAGGGAGGAGGTTTAAAGATGCAAGGAATATAATTTTATCTCATAGTATTTTTCTCTACAAATTTGATAGAGGTGGTGATTTTTAGACATTTTAGAAATGATATTCTATTATATCTAAATAAATGTACCTTTGTGCTAATTTTTCATTTTTTCATTTTCTACGTTATTTTATAATAGAAAATTGTTCTTGAAATTAATTCATGGTTTTGAGGTCACCTCTCTACCCTTTGTTGAATCCTTTGGATCTTTTATTTTAACCCCCTTATTAAATCTCTCACTTTTTTTCTTGTTTGATTCAACTTCATAATCAATCTCTTCATTTTTGGTGTGAATCCCACTATGCGGGCATTGGTAACTCTAGGGTTTGTTTCATCAACATATATTGTGATACTACAATTTTATTGCATCCACTTTCACTCTCATCAAGGTAGAAATATATTTTACCAAGTATCCCCCATTCAGTGCAAGTGATTCTTTGTTATATGATATTTAGCACTATTTGATTAAGCATGTCTTACATCCTCAATCTATTTGTCTCATTGGAAGAAATCTCTTCATGAACATCTTGTAGTGGATATGGTTTGCTGATTGAAATATTTATCACTGCTAAATTTATATAATTTCACTATAATATTCCTATTTGTAATAACAACTCAACCACTTATTGGAGAATTTTTACTTTTTTTAACTTTCCTCTAACCAAGGTATAACTCTCTCTTCCAATACATTTAGAGTTTTGGGGTTTCTTTTAACTAGAAAAAAATCAATTTTTTTGTTTGTTAGAATAATAGGTTTATTTTCTAATTCATTAAAGAGTTTTCTATATTTTACTAGAAATAGTTAAATATAGGTCATGTTGTGTCATGTATAAATGACCCAAGTGACGCCTATCACTATATAATTTAATCCTTGGCTATGGTTTTTGGTCTAGGGTTTGGATAAGAGCACAAAGATGGGGCACCAAAAATTTGCCACTCACTTTTTGGTCCCAGAAAAAGGTTATGGAATATTGCATATCATTTGGCATGTTGAGACCTAGGCTTGAGTACACCAAGCCTCCCTCCCTCTCTTAACTAAAGTTAAATACAATCTTAGAGAAATAATATATACATTAAAAATAACATTTAAATATATCATTCAAATAACTAGTCTGGATTATTAATTTGAAGAATTTTTTGTGTATATGTTCCCATCTAATTCTATATGATGGATATTTTGTAAGTTTTTAAATAGCATAATAGAATAGTTAGAACAAATGAAGTAAAATAAAACCACAAAAATGTTTGTATGATATCCAACAAGTTTGTTCACCCTAAAAATGGTTGGAACAACTAATCCATGCCCACTGTGATGTGTACAATATACCTATCAACCCAAAAAATGTGACCTTATATTATCACAAAATGTATAACTATAGACTAGCAAAGACATAATTCAAATAAAATAGCTACAGTCACGAATCAAATATTTTAAGAATTAAAATCAGGGAGTTAAGAATTTCTTATCCTCCTACTAAGATTAGAGGCTATATTGTTTTATTGATGGAAACACCATTCCATGCCCATTGTTGAGTACTCTTCTTTGTACGATACATTTTGACCCATAAATGAAAGAATGGATTCCCACTTCTTCAAGTACCTCAACCTTTCTTGAGGGTCCCCAAAAAAGATTGTGCACACCTCCAAAACCAAAATAGTTTAGAAAATATCTAAAAAATAATTTTATCCATGTACAACTATATTTTTGTATGAATGTACAAGGCTTAGTGTGTGATGTTTAAGCTATTAGAATGACCAATGACATTTTTAGGCCTTTCACTATCCCTTATTTTGTTGTATTTGGATGACATATTTATGTTTGGAATAATATGGGATGAATATTTCCAATATTTTGAGAAAAGATCCCTAAATATTGCAATAAAAAAAACTTAGTCAATGGAGAAAAGTTCGTATTTGGTGTCAAAAACATTCAATATAGTTGTAATGAAGGGACTTCTTATTGGCATTATGTTGTATTTGTCATTAGTGATGACACTTATTCGATTTTGAATGCTTACCAAGCTCATCACTCTGTCTACCATTTATACCAAGCATTCAATGGTTACCTTGTAAGCTTAGAAATTAAGCAATGTCTACCGAGCAGTAAGTTTGTGTCATGGAGACTCAATGCATACTGAGCATTGGATGAAGCAGTGTTTATCGAGTGAAGCAAGGTAAACTCAGTATGTAGTATCTACTAAGTGACACTACATTTACTGAGTCACTAGCGGTTACTGAGTTCAGAACTACATCAAGTGATTAGTATAGACTAAGCCTTCACTTCTACTGAGTGCATGGTGATGCCAAGTAATGCAATGGACGTCATGTATTAGAAGGTCACCGGGTTAGTTCAGTGAACTCGAGTTATTTACTATTGGGCTGACTTTGTAATGTATTTGTTCACTTGTATTTTGGTCAACCTTGCAATTTTTTAAATTTGAAAGGTATATATGTAAGGTGTATTGTAAGATATCACATGGATGAAGAATGAACTAATGTAAAGTGATTTTGAGAAGTTCTTGCGAAAGATTATTAGTAGTTGAGAAGTTCTTGCGAAAGATTATTAGTAGTAGCTCAAGGAGTACAACAAGGTCAATAAAGAGGTAGAAAGGTTATATCCATCACATAAGGTGATCAGTGCATAAGGGATCTTATTAGCAATTAGTTGTAAGTAGATCCACTGCTTCATCTTAATAGGTGAATCAACTTCTAAATCCTTTAACAAGGTAGATTTAACAGTCTTTGTATAAATCTCTTAACCAAGTGCATACTTCATTGTATGTTTGTAAATCCTTTAACAAGGTGGACCTAGTAGTCCTTTGTGCTCCTAACAGGGTAGATCACTAGAAGTGTTCAATGTAAGCCTTAACATGCCAACTTTATGCTACAGTATTGAAGTCTTGTGGGTATCATCCCCACCCTAGTTTTACTTTCTATTTTCACCAAAATATTGTGTTCTTTTATGTGATGAATGTTTTATCTTTTAGTACTAATGTATGCAGCAGTATAGATGGATGTGTGGTAAATTTAAATGAATTTTTTAAAGTTACTGATTCACCCCTCCCCTCTTAGTAACTTGTCATATCTTAAATAATTCCAACAATCGGTATTAGAGCATTATGGTTCTCAGGATAAAAGTTTGGTAGCTTGAGAAAAGATCTAAGGAAAAATGGAGATATTCAGACTTGAAAAGGCAATTGAGAATGAAAAGCTAGATTTGGAGATGGCCATAACTCAATCCAAAGAAGCAAAGGAGCATCTTTCCCAATCCCTAAAATGAAGAAAGGAACTTGCAAGAAAAATGGATGACCATCAGTATGTTGAAGAAAAGATTGAATACTTTTTCCCATCAAGCAGCTCAGATGAAGCTAATGGGGCAATCAAAGAACTCCAATCAATTAGGCTATGTGAAATTTTGGAACAAAGGAATAAAGCAAATGAAGAATTGGAGGCAAGAAATAATGAAGAACAGAATCAATCCAATCAGCTTGAAGACCTCATTGATCAAATCACTAGTGCAAATGAAGAAATCAAAATTCTCAAAGCACAGAATGAAAGAATAAGAAGTGATCTAAATTATGAAAGGGAAATCAATGAAATAATAATGAGAGAATTGAGATGTGAAAAGAAAATTGTTGAAAAATTGAAGAATGACCTAAATGCTGAAAAAAAATCAATGAAAGAATGTTGAAATCACAAGAAGACATGAATCAATTGAATAAAAAAAAATGAGCAGTATCTTCATAGGCAAAAAGGTAAAGTAGGACTTCGATAAAATGAAGAACAAGGTGAATCTTCCAAGCAAGGTGCAAAAAGGAATAAAAAACCCTCATGCAATCATTGTGGGAAAATTGGTCATACATCAAACAGATGCTAGAGCAATGGAAAAGAAAAATTCAATGGAAAGTGCTGCAACTACAATCAGTATGGTCGAAAAGCCAATGAATGTAAGGAGAAACCAAAATTTGAAGGTAAATGTCACAAATGTAAAAAGCATGGTCACGAGGAATCTCAATGCAAATCCAAATCATTCAATCTAGCTGAACAATTTGTAAAGGCAATATTTGGATGGGACTACAATACCTAGTGTAGATGTCACTATTATGGAGAATATGGACACACGAGTATAAATTGTGCAAGACATCACCTAAGCAAGAAAGATACTACTATACGATGTTACACATGCACTAAACTCAGTCATATAGCTAAAAACTGCATGAACATAGGAAAAGTTGAAGATGAAAAGAAAGCAAGGACTAAAAACATAAGGAAACAAATGAAGCAGCAATGGATTCCTAAATCTACTGAAGATGCAAGCTCAAATCATGAAAGTGAAGTCACTCAAGAAGTGGGTGACTCCATCCCCTCAAACTAAATTCCTAAGAATGTGTTGGAGCTGTACTCAACAAGAAAATCATAAGTAGTTCCAAGAAATATGAGGAATTCAAATGATCCAATTAGTATTCCAAATACACCAAGATCATAGAAAAGTTATCTTTCACCGAGTTGCATCAAACTCCACTGAGGAAAGTTGGTAGTAGACCTTACTGAGTGAGGTTGGGAGTAAAAGGAATTTGGTTCATCTACCAAGTTGATACTCTTACCGAGTTAGGTTAGTGGATGAAAGTCTGTCACGCACTACATCAATATGGTACCTAGCATTAATGATGAATGTTCATCAAAAGGGAAAAATTCAACTTCATTTTTTTATTGTGTCTTGAGAGCAAAGAGATTTCTAGGTGCATTCAAGTAATTCCAAGCAATTTTGAGCAAATTTGCAATTAGGGAATTTGTTTGAAGACTTCCATCACTTACCAAGCAGCAATGGCATCTAGAAGCAGCAGTAGTAGCAAGGTGAAAAGAGGATCAGAGATGTTGATCAAGGGTGTAGAGTGGAAAGCACCAAATTTCAAGTTAGTTCCTGCAGTGGCGAAGGCACTCAACCCTAATGACACACAATCACAAATTCCACCAAAGGTACTTCTAATTAATGATATCTACACTTATTTTAAGTGTTCAATTCAAGAGATAGGAACCCTAGAAATGGATAGTACTTTGGAAGAAATGTGTGCTGATGGCTCATTGAAACCCGAGCACAAGCATTTGGAAACAGAAGGGTTGACACACATATCACACCTACCAAGAAGCTTTCAGATAAAATGGATTAGGTATATCCTTAGCCATGTACACAATGGTTAGTTATAGTTGGAGTAGCCAATATTAATTACCAAAAAGATGATTCACAAGATTACTAGCCTTCCCATTTTTGAGAAAAGCTAAATCCACCAAACCCTTGGTTAGGATGAACTCCAGAAGAAAACCCTAGCCGAGTAGGATGGTAGAGGTTTGAAAATTAGCACCATTACTAATGTGGAGCTAAGGTTCAGAATTCATGTAATTGCCCACAAGATTTATAGTTCCAATCATTTAAATAGTGTGCCATGTGAGGCAATAGACTTAGCTTTCAAAGTTGTGAAGACAAACTTGGAATTTGACCTATTAGAGCTAATACTAAAGCAACTAAACAAGAATATGGATAGCATCAACTCATAAAAGAAAAATTCCTAAAAATTTGGTTCTTTATTAACATGACTTTTCTTTTATGTGCAAAAATTATTTCAATCTAAAGGTTTTTTTGTATGGATAAAGGATGTTCCCATTTTGTACCAAATAAATGAGTTTATAGCAGAAAAGGGTGTAAACTTTGACAGTATAATGGATAATTATTTTTAAGACTTCAAAGTAGGAATGAAAAATAAGTTCAAGATTCCTCCTAAACTTGTTGAGGACTATAAAGATGATGTATGTTTCATGGTAGACTGTGATAGAGTATGCATTCAGGCACTTAGGCCCCAAGTTGCATGGGTGAAACCTCTCCCTTATGAGGTCAATATTGATGAAACTAGGGACATCATTGAAGCACTGATAAATGAGCCTGTTGATCCCAAGCAACCATTCTTTGGCACTTATGATGAGGCAAAAGCCAGAATTGAAATGGAAATTAAGCTACCTCAAGCAATCAGAAAAGGTAAGAGGAAGATTGCTAAGAAGAAAACTACCACTGGTTGCTTAATGCTTACTAAGGGAAAAGGAGAGGACAAAGAAGAGGACCAAGAATAAGAAGATGAAGAGCAAGAATCAGAAAAGGAGGCACAACTAGCAAAGAAGAAAGGGAGGGTTGTCATTACTAAACCTGAAAAGGCCTCCACAACTATTTTCACTAGGAGAGGCAAAGGAAAAGATAAAGGTGAATTAATATTCAATAAGTGCCAACTTACCTTCCAAGAAAGGCTAAAATAGATGGAAGAAGGAGCTGGCATCATAAACTTCAAGGCTTTAAAGTTTGAAACCAGAACTAATACCGAGAAGATGCAGATTGAGGAGCTGGTACTCACCAAAATGGGAAAGTGGAAGTATTTGCTAGACCAAATTGCTCCTTAGATCTCAAAAGAATTATTAGTAAGACTACAACTAAGGTGGGAGTCAACCACATAGACAACCAAGGACATCTATGAAAAATCCTTGAAGAAACTATTGCCAAATCTCACTGAGGCAAAAGTAAAGGCAGCCATGAAGAATAATTACGGTAAAATGATGATTAGATTTCACACATGTTTGATTCTAATTAAGGACATTAAGAATGTTGTAAGAGATTCAACAAACATGTGGAAGAATATCTATCATCTGCATAAGCCTAGTGATGATCCTATTGAGATCAAGGATGATGATGGTGATAGTGATGATGAAGAAGATGATAGAACTCCATGTGCTACTATTGATGTTTAAGATTATCTGACACGAAGGGCTGATGATGAAGAGGAAGGGGAAGAAGCTAAAGAGGAAGACAAGGAGGAAGTGGATGAAGAAGATGATCCAATGAAGATTGTAGCAGAAGTCATTACATCCCTTCCTCACTCTCCACCTAAGCCAACAACATCATCAGGGTTGGAGTCAACTTTAACAGGATTGATTACATCTACATCAGAAATATCATCTGCTCCTGCCACCTCACAACTCCAGGTATCTTCTATGGAAGTATTAGTTACTTCATCTACCGAGTTGCAGCCCTCTTCATCAACACCCAAGAAATCCATCACAGCAATGTGCACAGCTGTCAATTCCACAACTATGCCAACATCTTCTACTTCATGTACAATAAGTTTGCCAACCCATTCTACAATTTTCTCTACCACAGCTCTAACTGCACCAATTTCTATTAGTTCTTCAATTGTAAATATTATAGCTTGTACATTACTTGTTGGTACATCATTTTTGGGAAGCACATCAACTTTGGATACAGTTGGTACTTCTCTCAATTTTCCTCCAGTTGGACCAATTCAAGTTTTTTTTGCTAGCCCATCTATATCAACTATTGGTTCTATTTCTAAATCCAAGGAAGTAAGAACTGAAGTAAAACCAAAGACTCCTCTAAAACTTCTACTTACTAGTAAGGAAGTTGATGAAGATATAGACTTGGATAAAGAAATTATTATTCCCAAGATAGATTTGGACATTGCCTCAGCCAATGAAATGAGATTGGTTAGTTAGTTCTTAGAGAAAAAGGCAAGGTAGAAGTAGCTAAGAGAAGAGAGGGATAGAGAATTCACAATAATCAAGAATGCCAAAAACATAATTACTAAAGCTATAAGTGTTGATGTTGATCCATCTCAACACATTTTGTTACAATTAGAAGAGGTTGTACATAAGTTCAATAAGGATACTTCTAGTCAAGAGAAGCTTATTGAAAAGGCAGAGAAGAAATTTGACAATAAGGTGCTTGAGCACATTGCTTATCACATTGCAATAAAGTAGGTAGAATTATCCGCAATTTTGGGCAACCTTGAGAAATATTTTACAAATGTAACATTACTTTTTGGAAAACTTTGTGATGTTACCGAGTATACCAAGGATATTAAAGAAAAATTAAATAATATTGATGTGGACATGAAGGCTAGTGGTCAAAAGTTACAGGTTGACCATAGTTCAAGCTCATCACATGAAGGTGAAATTTTTGTTAGAAATGCATGTAGAGCTACTTAGAGAAGAAGCCAAGATCAGATCTACACTGATTGACATCCAGAATATGATCCTTCTAGTCATGGACCAAATGTAGAAACACATTGCTTATTCAAAAACATTGATCCAAGACAACAATTTTTCTATGACAGATCGTATGATTGAACTTTCTGCAAAAGTTCAAGTGGCACTCTCCATTTGTAAAATTTTGCAAGATAATTGGGATAAGACATTGTCTCTTATTCTCAAGGTACATTCCAAATTTCTCTCACATTTTAGTGTCTCTATTTGAATTTATTGTATATAGTCTTTGACATTATTTTAAAAAAGGGGGAGTATGAGATGAACAAGAGAAGAGAGCAAGGGGAGTAAAAGAGACATGTGGAGAAATAAGAAAGAAAATAAATTGACATATGTACAGATAAAATCTATGTATATATTATGCCATATGTATGGGGGAGATATGTAAGATATGTATATACAGTAGCTTTACAAAGATCAATTTTGAAAAATCAAAATCAGAATGTTAGTTAACATAAGTTTTGGTTCATAAGTGTTTTTGTCACTAATGCCAAAGGGGGAGATTGTTGGAATTATGTTGTATTTGTCATTAGTGACAACACTTATTCAATTCTGAATGCTTACCAAACTCATCACTCTATCTACAGTTTATACCAAGCATTCAGTGGTTGCCTTATAAGCTTAGAAATTAAGAAATATCTACCGAGAAGTAACTTTATGTCATGGAGACTCAGTGTAAACCGAGCATTGAAAGAAGTAGTGTTTACTGAGCAAAGCAAGATAAACTCAGTATACAGTATCTATTGAGTGACACTACATTTACCAAGTCACCAATGGTTACAAAGTTCAAAACTACATCGAGTGATTAGTATGGACTGAACCTTCACTCCTACCGAGTGCATGATGATGCTGAGTAATGTAGTGGACATCGTGTATCAGAAGGTCACCGAGTCAGTTTAGTGAAATCAAGTTATTTACTATTGGGCTAACTTTGTAATGTATTTGTTCACTTGTATTTTGGCTAACCTTGCAATATTATAAATTTGAAAGGTATATATGTAAGGTGTATTGTAAGATATCACATGGATGAAGAACGAACTAATGTAAAGTGATTTTGAGAAGTGCTTGTGAAAGATTATCAACAGCAGTTCAAGGAATACAACAAGGTCAATACAAAGGTAGACAGGTTATATCTGTCACATAAGGTGATTAGTGCATAAGGGATCTTATCAATGATCAATTGTAAATAGATCCACTACTTCATCTTAATAGGTGAATCGGGTCCTAAATCTTTTAATAGGGTAGACTTAACAGTCTTTGTATAAATCTCTTAATCGAGTGTATACTTCATTGTCTATTTGTAAATCCTTTAAGAAGGTGGACCTAGCAGTCCTTTGTGCTCCTAATAGGGTAGATCACTAGAAGTGTTCAATGTAAGCCTTTACAGGCCAACTTTATGCTATAGTATTGAAGTTTTGTGGGTATCATCCCCACCCTAGTTTGACTTTCTATTTGGTAGGTTTCTAGGTCACCAAAATATTGTGTTCTTTTGTGTAATGAATGTTTTATCTTTTAGTACTAATGTATGCAATAGTATAGATGGATGTGTGGAAAATTTAAAGAAATTTTTTAAGTTACTGATTCACCCCTCCCCTCTCAGTAACTTGTCATATATTGAATATTTCTAACACTTCTTGTTGAGATAATGGGTGTTGCACACATTGCATAATATTGTTATATTTTATCATGTAATGTTCCACCTATATGGATGTGTAACATGTAAGGATTCCCATGGAATATTCTTGATGAGTTGTATTATAACATTGTGAAAATATCTCATGTAATTATTTAATATTGGGGAAAAGAATTAAATGCCCAATATTAAATGTGGGGTCAAGGGGTTAGGTAGCACATGGTTTTAGCACATGGTTTATGTAATACCACTTAGTGGTTTTGTGTGACTTGCTACTATATAAGTAGCCACAAGGGTAGTTGTTGTAGAGTAAAAAAGAGTGAGAAAGGCAAGAGTCAAGCAGGACAAGGCTTGAAAGGTTAGTCAAGGAAGCATTTGTGAAGGTTGGAACCATGACATGGGATGTGTGGATTCATGCTTGTTGACATAGTTTTCTCGATTGTGGCTATGTCCATGAAGGCTTCCATGGTTGTATTGCAATGGTATTTTTTTGCTGAATAATACATGGTGATGGATGCTTTTGGAGGTTGGGTTTTTCCCTCAATGAGGGTTTCCTAGAGCATATCTTGTGTCACAATTTTGTGAGTATGTTGTCTATTCTCTTGCATGTGGATTTTAATTCCATATTTATTTTAGATCTATTATGGGTTATGTAGAAATGATTATATTCTTTATTGCCAAGTTTTCTTTCAAGTGGTATCACAGCTATGGTTTTATTATTGTAACCCTAGATTGAATCCATGGGAATGCATGAGAGGGTAAAAGAAAGGGCTAGATATATGAGATTTTATTGCAGATTTGAGGGTTTTTAGATTTGTTGTTATGATGGGATGTTCAAATATTTGGGCATGTGAAATTGTTGGTCAAAAGGATTTTTTGGATGTTTAATTTAAATGAGGGTTTTGGGGGGTAGCTTGCAGAAATGACATCCTGGGTAAAAACAGACCTCACCATTGGATTCGAGTCGACGTTTCCATAAATTTTGATATATAATATGCCCTAGTTTGGCCATTTTCAAAGGAAATGAAAGAGTTTTTTAGTTTTAGCCTGTGATGGCCGTCAAATTTAATCCCATCAAAATTTTTGTCACAAAAATAAAATAAAATGAAAAATCCTAGTGAAACTGGTAAAAAGACTATCTTAGTAAAACAACCATAACTTTCTGTCAGAATATCAAATTTCAGAGTTCTTATAGGCATTGGAAAGCTACTTTAGAGCACTACAATATGTTATAGGTTTGGTTTTATGATTTTGAGATTTTGTTAGGTTTTAAGAAACCTAAAGTTAGATGTTTTTAATTTTGATCACGGATTAGGGCATAACTTGGGCATATAGAGTCGAATTTTGGAGTTTGAGTAGTCAACAAAAAGCTCTTGGAGAGCTCTACACATTAGTTTAGATTTGGTGTAGGTTTGACATGATTTATTTGTTGATATATTTATTTGAACAATTTATGGTATATTTTGACTATGGTAACATTGTGAGTTTATGGCATTGGAGATTTAAGATTTGATGTCATTGTATACTCGGTTCATTATTCAGATTGGTCTCATAATAATATGGTTATTAGTGTTTGGTTTGGATATGTATGATGACTTGTTGGATCTACAAGTTGTGTAGTGTTGTAAGCAGTCTATACTTACAGGTTGCATTTATAGCTTGGTTATGGGTTGTCTTTGCCCATTGATCTTTCATTATTGATGCATATTCAGATTGGTGGCTTGGATTTGGGTTGTCTATGTCTTAAGTTACATGATTTGTTGATTTTTTCTTCATGTAGAAGGGATGAGATGTTGTTACCAGGTATAGTCATGGTGGAAGATTGTGGTCGACTATTTTATGCTAATAGGTTGGACACTTTGAGAGATAGATGCTTGGTTCATGGATTTGATCATGGTGTCATGGATTTTAGCATGACATAATTGGTTATATAGGTACATCCTTGATGTTCATTAGCTTGGTTTTTTTGATTCAGTTATGGTGGTATACCTTCTTGGTTGAGGATCATGGTTATTTGGTTTCTTTTGAGGAGCTCATGATGTGCACTTTGATTTCTTTGATGGTTTGATGCCGTGGTTGAATCTCATGGTTAGAGGATGGTTTTTCATCACGATGTCATAGATAGCTTGGATATACAGTTTAGTGGGAGCTTGTAATAGTGATGGGGTGATAGTGCAGGATTAATTCCTGGTTTGGTTTGGATCTTCATGTAGGAGATGGATTTTATGATGCCATAGGTGACTTGGTACCATGGTTGAGTGGGAGTTGTTGGCATTGATATATTTATTGAGTGTTTGCAGATGTTGGAGGTTTGTCTTAGATCCACTTGCTGCAGAAGCATCTTTGACATTTGCATGGTACACTTGTTATCTTCATGTTGTGTGAAGATGGTTAGATCTTGAGGACTCATGGAGTTCTTGGTTATCTTCATGGTGTGTGGAGATGGTTGCATCTTGAGGACTCACAGGGTTCTGGGCAAAGGTGTGGTTTATGATTTTATTTGGCATGTTATCCTTGGTATGAGGATGGTTTCATTATTATGTCATGGTATACTCTTGATACACATTTAGAGTTGTGACATGTTATATTATGTTCATGTGGAGCATGTTAAATCTCTTTGGTTGAGATGGTTTAGATCATGTTGTCATGTTTATGTTCCTGAGGCCATGGTTAGAACTTTGACATTGATCTTGGTTTAGTTTCTTGGTATTGAGTACACTGATCATAAGCTAGATACTTCATGATATTGATATGTTGCATTTGGAGTTGTCATAGATTGATTGGTTATAGGTGCTCGTGGATACTTAGCGACGTTGGTGATATTGATTTCTCTTGGATTAGAAAAGTATTTGTTGGGATGGTTGATGGTTTTAATAGGAAGTCCGAGGGGAAATCACCTGATATGGACTTGAGAGGAGATTGTTCTTAGATGAGTCTTGGTTGGAGACTTGGGTATCTTGATGAGCATTCACATTCCCCACTCTTGGTCTACTTACTAGTTTGCTACTTGAGAGTTATAGCCCATTATTTTTTTTTTCTCAAGTGCATTATATTTATGCTTGTCTTTAATGGATATGGATCTTGAGCTATGGTATATGAGTTAGTTCTGGAGGGTTCATTTGAGAGATGATTTAGCATTGGTTATCTCCATATGCATATGTTATTATGTTGGTTGAGTTTGGGAGATGGTTTTATATTGGGCATATTCCTTGGTTTAGGAATGGTTTATGAGTTTGATCTTTTTGTGAGAGACTTACATCCATGATTAGCTATATGGTATGGTTTGGGTGTTGTTAAAGCTTCTTGTTGGGGTTTTATAGAGGAGATCATACTTGCACAGTTTACATCTAGAGGTGTGTGTAGGACATGATACAAGTTATGATTTGCATGGTTTCTTCGGTCTTGGATATCTTCTCGGATGTTCAATTTTTCTTACATTGGATTTGAGATTGGTTAGAGATTGTGATCACTAGTTTGTGCTCATGTATGTCATATGAGAGATGACATGGTTATTCCTTTATCTCTTTCCTCTGTTGGTTGTGGAGAATTTGGGAGACTATTTGATACTTGTTACAAGAGTTGTTCTTGTAGGATATCAATTTATGTATTGCGGATGTCCTTGATACTACATGGATTCACTTCTTTGAGATGTGTTGAGTGGATTGGTTATAGATTTGACATTATCTTTTGCAGTGGGAGCTTCTTGTTATATATGTGGCAAGTATTGCTCTTGAGGCTTGTGATTGTAGGTTATAGATTGGATATGTCGGTGATACGAGATTCACTTGTTATACCTTTTAGAGGTATGGATAGTTGGATGGGTTGGCACTTTGTTGTGGGTACTATTTCAGCTATGGATACTTTGACAACTACGAATACATGTGATTACCTTTGAATCAGGTTATTTGTGCTTGGAATTTTAGTTGGTATAGGATTTTATGATCTTCTAATGAGATAGGTTGGGTGACTTTCTCTTTGGATGGCTTCTATATATGTCCAGTGGCAGTGGCATAATAGGAGGTGGCATCATTCATGTTTTAGATGCTGGATACTTTGATTTTGTTGAAGGTACTAGGATGGAGCACTTGGTGTATTTTGATCCATGATGGTGGATGTACTGGGAGGGATTGTTCCCTTGTTCATTTATGTGGCTACGGATTGACCCTATGCAATGTATACAACAAGTAGGATATTGTTGAGATAATGGGTGTTGCACACATTGCATAATATTGTTATATTTTGTTATTTTATTTTATCATGTAATGTTCCACCTAGATGGATGTGCAACATGTAAGGATTCCCATAGAATATTCTTGATTAGTTGTATTGTAATATTGTGAAAATATTTTATGTAATTATTTAATATTCGATAAAATAATTAAATGCCCAATATTAAATGTGGGGTCAGTGGGTTAGGTAGCAGATGGTTTTAGTACATAGTTTATGTAATACCACTTAGTGGTTTTGTGGGACTTGCTACTATATAAGCAGCCACAAGGGTAGTTGTTGTAGAGTAAAGAAGAGTGAGAAAGGCAAGAGTCGAGCAAGAAAAGATTTGATAGGTTAGCCAATGGAACATTTGTGAAGGTTGGAAGCATGGCATGGGATGTGTGGATTCATGCTTGTTGACATAGTTTTCTTGGTTGTGGCTATGGCCATGAAGGCTTCCATGGTTGTATTGCAATGGTATTTTTTTGTTGAATAATACATGGTGGTGGATGCTTTTGAAGGCTGGTTTTTCCCTCAATAAGGGTTTCTTAGGGTATATCTTGTGTCACAATTTTGTGGGTATGTTGTCTATTCTCTTGCATGTGGATTTTAATTCCATATTTATTTTAGATCTATTATGGGTTATGTAGAAATGGTTATATTCTTTATTGCCAAGTTTCCTTTCACTTCTAAGGGTCATAGATTTTAATTTCTTTGTCCTATTGAGTCAAAATTGATGAGAAGATATATCATGAAACTAGATATCAAGTATGGGCCACAAACTTGAAAAAAAATCATATAAATATTCACCATAAAAATGGAAGCATTGGTTTTTTAAAACTTCTTTAACTTAGATATTTTATTGCAAGAATTATCACAATGTTGTACATATTTTCCCACCAAAAAAAAACATTTCTTGAATTTTTATGGCATTAATGCCACTTTCTTCATTTTTTTCTAGAAAACCAAAAGAGAGTGAGAAAGTTTGTGGTGTTGGATTTTTTATGGACTCAATCCTTTAGCATCACTTGAAAAACCAAAATGATGGTTTCTATAGGAGGGCATCAAGAGAATTTTTTTGTTTGATTATCAACCCAATGGATTAAATATAAGAGAATAGGGCTTCCATCTTCACCAATTATGTTGTGCATGACATAGGTTGTAGGATTATTTAATTCACTCACATTCACATCAATCACTTTTTTGCTTTGTCTTAACTAGTCATCAACAATCTACTTAACTAGTGATCAACAATTTATAAAGACGAAGTTTAAATGAGAGTCTTACCCTAGTAGACCCAAATCTTAGCTAAAAAGGAGATATAAACAAGCCTAATAACTAAATCCCTACAAGAAATGCCAAATCTCTGTAAACAAAGATTGTCGAAGGAAAAAATGAGAAACACAATCCTCATTGTGATGACATAAAATACATATATGGAAACCAAGGAAGCCCCACTGACAGAAATTATCCCAAGACATCAATTTTGAACCATTAATTAGCCTCATGAAAAATATTTCATTTTTTAAGAGAATTTGTTCCACACCTATTTAGTTTAAATATACCAATTTTTCTTATTACTCTATATGTATATTTAAATTGTATAATTCATTTTATTTGTTTAGATGCCACCCTTACTAAAGAGATAGTAATATTTAATTATTTTTGAATTATATGCAAGATACTACTAATGTTTGTATGTTTATATTTGATATAATTTTATAGCCTGAATATTTTCCTATGAAGAAAGTCCACACCTAACAATATGAACCCAGAACTAAATAAGGCGACAATTTCTAGATTGTGGTCTCAATTTAAAAGAAAAAGTGATAGAAAATGTTATTGTCCTTGTAGAAAATGCAAGGGATTAAAGAATTCATGAATTTTAATCACAATAGCTCAGAGACATTGTAGGCAACACAATCACATTAAAGAGGCAAAGTATTTTCGTCCTTTGGTGAATGTGGATTTCAAAGTGGTAGAAGGTAATGCTCCCATGGAATAAGATGATCTTGAGACAGAAAAAACAATTGAAGATGTTGGTATTAGCGTAGTTGATAATATGTAAGAGAATATGATTGAAGAAGATGTTACTGGCCCAACTAATGAAGATGATGAAGACAATTGTAGTAGCATATCTAATGATGATGATAATGAAGAGAACCTTGATATACCTATAATTGAAAAGGCATATGAGCCCCTATACCAAGGCTCCCAAAAAATGCTTCTCTCTATTGTATTGTTGGTAAAATTCAAGGTTATGAATGGTATATCCAATCTAGCAATCTCACTTATGCTAAGGTATAATGTCTTTTTTGTCATCTTCCATGTTATCATACCATTAATGTTGTTTATATTAACAAATTTTTTCCATAGGTTGATAGGTGGCTATTTGTTACCACCATCAAGCATTCAACATCACTCTTACCAAGAATTATCGATCATTATGAAAGATATTGGAATGGAGTATCAAACAATGTATGCATGTCCCAATGATCATATTATATATCATAACCAACATGAATTTGCAACATAGTTCCCTAATTGTCACATTATTATATATAAATCATATCAAATAACCAAAAAGGTACCTCACAAGGTTCTTTAGTACATTCCTATTATTCCATGTTTGTAATTATTATTCAAGTGCACTAGCTTGGCACAATTTATGGATTACCATGCACACAATTGAAGTCAATATGACATTATGTGAATTCCTATAGATGGTTCTATATTTAAAGACATAGAATATATGTGGAAAATATTTAAAGAATAACCTTGTAATCTAAAGTTTTCATTGGCAACATGTTGGGACTCAAAATTGAAGCTTCGATTTTGAGTACCATTGAGAAAATTAGGCCCTATAAATGCTTTTAATGCATATGTACTCAACTATACATTTGAGGCCTAAGAGGTGTTTAATGCTTCTAGCACATTTAATTTAGTGCATCTATATGTTTCATGAATTTAAATTGACATTCTGAGCTATTTCGTGAAATTCCATTTTGAGTAATTGTCAAATTTGCATTTTCACCTGAGTGTCAAATAGCGATAGGAAGGCTAGTTTTTCCTTTGAATATCTTTAACCTAGTTATGTTTCATGACCCACTACTTTAGGAGTGTTTAGTGTCCATACTAAGAGCATATGTTTTAGATTTCAAGTCGTTTCAAATCTTTTTGACTAGGTTTTGAATTCCTCAAAGTTGGTCATTTATCGATGTTGTACTGATATGAATTGTTCTAAATTTTGGGAAGCCCTGTTTGACCTATCATAACTTTTGACCAGTTCACCTGAATAAGAAATTTCCTTTTGCATCATATTTTAGGGGTTAGAGACTTTCTATGTTTCAAGTTTGAGCTTATGACAAATTCATTTGATCCGTTTTCAAATGCGATTCCATTTGCAATTTATAAAGTTTCATTGGTGTCATGAAATACAAATTGATCAGTACCCCTGTTCATGATGTTATTTCTCGAAATTCATGATAGGTGAGGTTGAATGGATTTTACCACTATGTTTTACTCTTAAAATACTTTAAGTGTGCTATTTTTCACATCTTGACGAATCCATTTGCACACTTTCCCAGGTCCATTCCATTTGCAAAAATTGCTTTTCTACCATTGTTTCCGGTCATCAAAATTGAGTAGCCTAGTTTGACCGCTTACCAAATGCATACAATTATTTTTCATGAGTCGAGATTGCAAATTTATATTCTTCCTATGATAGTGAACAAGTTCCCCAATTTTCATTTTCCCAAGTGTCAGTTTGCCTAGTTTTTGAACCGAAATTCGAACACAATTTAGTGTTTTCTGATATGTTTATGTGCAGGTGATTCTGAGAGGTCAACTTTGATAGTCAATATCTCTTGACTGAGAATTCATCATGAGATGAGATTTGACAAGGTAGGAGTATGTGAAATAAAGAATCAGTGTGTCAGTTCCTAGGACCGGGTTATCTATTTGGATTAGTTTTCAAAGCCGATCAAAGGACCTTCTAGCACTAAAATGACAATTGGTAGTAAAGGGTAAATTTGAGTTTTTAAGGATAATTCAATGTCTGATTTTGATTTCAGTCAGCTTGAAGATGTCAGTAGATGAATTTGAGCATTCAGTTGTTTGGAAATGAATTTTTTTTAGTCGAACCCACTTTGGGGGGCCTGACTAATCTGCATTAGATTGATAGAACTCGAGGGCATTAAAGATTTTTAAAAGAGAGTAATGTTATAGTGTTTTGAGTCATTATAAAATTCAAAATATGCATATAGCATTTCAAATCCCTCAAAGTAAAGGAAAGACATAACATCTTTTGAATATAGTGAGGATGTCAAAATAAATGATAAAGTAGAGCAGGTGGAATTTCACAAGAAGCAACACAAAATGAAATTAGAAGATTTTATTTCATCTTGTTCGCAACATTCTTAGTCAAATGCTAGCTCTCCAATTGAAGTTCAAAATAAATTTTCACCTTCAAAGGAAGATATTGGTATAGTAGGAGTTGTTTTGGCCCTTGATCAATCAGTTGATTCAAGTGCTACCCAAAACATTTCTCTTGACCCTAATCAAAGTAGGTTATAGCTAGGTGCTTCTACTATTGTTGCTGAAAATAATTTAGTGGTTAGAATTCAAGTCAATGAATAGGAAACTTGTCAATCTCATAATGAGGGTTCCTCAAGTAAGAATGTTAGACCAGATTTTTTTTAATTCCTCTATTCATGAAGGTGGTTGTGGCCACCAAGTCATAACTAGAGTGCGTTCAGATAAAGGCTTGGGAAATGAAGGGGAGTAGGAAGTTCATTCTTCTTCACTCTGCACACCTCTAGATGGACACTCAAGTTTAGAGGCATACACAAGAGAACAACTCCAGTCACAAAGCATGCTCAGGAGTAAATCCACACATGGTAGTGCAATTGAGTAGCCAAAGAGTAGTACTAATGGACTTAATTAGAATTTCCAACCTGATCACTTATATGGCTCATTTGATTAAATTAGTTGAGGGGATGAGGAAACTGATATTTTGACCTTTATTTCTAAGAAAGGAGGAATCCACACCTTTTAAAGGGAATCAAATGCAAAAGTTGTGGAAGAATAGGGGACACCCAATGTAAAAAAGGAAAAGTGTCACATTATAAAAGGAGGAACTCACCAAAAGAAAGGGCTCCACACAAAGTATATGATGAAGGGAAAGTATTTGCAGGATGCTCTATACAAGAAGTCACAGGCCCCTGGAAATCTCACCACATTTAAGGAGATCTAAAACATCATTGTAAAAGGAGGCATAATTACTTTATATGACTCTTGGATCTGCTCCTTCTCTTCCATGTGAGTAGCATGAGTGGAAAGTTGCAGCATATGAAAAAGAAACAACTCCATATGCATGGAGACCAATGTCAAATGCATGGGCACCGTGGTTGAAAATGTGTGTAGGAAGCATATGAAACCCATGTTGAAAGGCAAGGCAATGACTAAGTAAGGGAAGCCACAACTTTCAGATGGCATAGGAACACGTGATAAGCTACTCAAAGCAAAGAAGAAGCCGTAGGAGCACACAAAAAGGGAAGACCCAACATTAAGAGTAGAAGGTTGGATCAAAAGTACACATGGAGAAGAAAGCAAAGGAAAATAGCTATACTCATTTATCCCACATTTTTTGTGGGGGAGATTTTTAAGTGTTTAAATACTAAAAGACACAAGGACCTTGGTGTCTTAAAGACACTATTGCTTTTGGAAGCAGCAAGCACTCATGCACATGGGGCTTGTGGTTGGTATGAAGTCTAAGTCAAGTTTTGACTAGGCCCGTATGAGGAAAATGCAATGTGGTGGTTCACCATATGAGCAGGAGGCCAAACATAAAGGTATTACAATCTTATGCTCAACTCATGAGATTGGAGGTTAAAAATTGAAGGGTTCCCAATGATATGCTCATAAAGGTGTGAATGTAAGAGCGTAAAACAATTTTTAAATGCTCCCAATGATATGAGCGCTCGTATGAGCATAAAAGGAATTGAAATATCAAAGGATCATGTGCATGTAAAGATAAATCAAGGGCTTCCTGATGCTATACTATGTGGAATAGTGTGAAGGCGACGCAAGAATGTAAAGGTGGAGTATATATTAATGTGACAATTGAAAGATAAATATATGGAGAATTAATTAATTAATTAATTAAAAATATTTCAAAAAGATTCATGACAAATGAGGAGTTGACAAGTGGTGTGGGTAGGGATACAATGAATATAAAGTAAAAATCAAAAAGAAATTCCAAAAGCATAATTTTTTCAAATGAAGGATTTGAATAAATTTGAGTGATTTATATAATTTATACTATGTAAATTTTTAAATTTTTAAAATTTTAATGCTTTGTTCATAGCTTGGGCCTAAATTTCAAATTGCTACTAGGGGGTCATTCTTGTCTGAAATAGGCACTATAATATACCATTGAATTGGGAGAAGATGCATTTTCTAGTTTTGGGGTTAGATTTTGAGCATGTCTTCACTGATTCACTCTATAAGCAATTTTGTGTTTTTTGAGGCATTCTTAGTGGAATGGGTAGAATTCATCATGGAGCATCATAATCAGTTGAGGAAAAAAACATTGATGTTTTTTGAAGCATAAAACAAATTCTGGAAAATTTTTCATGCTTCTAAAATTCATTTTTAAACTGATTTTTGTCATTACCTTGGGTTTAGATCAGACATCAAATTAGTTATGATTCTCATCAAATATGTGAGATATTTTTGCATTTGGGAGGCCAAATGATCAGGATTTGATTTTGCAGTTTAGGGCAAAGATTAAAGAGATGTTTTTCACTGCTAGGAGATAGAATTTGAAGTGAACACATGTTAATTACAGATCAAATCAAGGAATTCTCTTCTCCTATATCTTTCTTTCTCTCACCTATTGTATGGTTGGTTCCAGTCTTTGGAGAAAAACCACTCACTGATGTGATACCAGGCTTTGGTTCTAGTTTTGATGTGTTCCCATATTGTGACACCATATTTCCTTCAACAAATTTCTATTGTATGAACATGAGTAGGAAGATAAATATAGATAGTTATGATCTATTAGGTGTCTCTTTGTTTTAAATTTAGGCATATGAATGTATTATTTCAAGGAAATCAATACAAAGAACAACAAGTGTTTGAGTTTTCATTTTAGATCTTGTATCCTTTGTTAGTGAATTTTCAATGTTTTATGATCTTTGAACAAAGAGCCTAGGTCATAGTTGCAGTCCCTTAAGGCTGCATGTTATTTCATTGTTGCTTATAACTCAAGGGGTTATGTAAATGCTTTAGGGAAATCAACATGGTTGCAAGTTTACTGATGAGGATATCAAGTAAGAATGAGATTTATATTGAACATAAATGTCTATTTACAAGGTGAATGGATAGATCATATATGTGAAGATACAAATATGTCTCAGGTACTTGTATGTATGTATTTGATTCATAGAATTTCCCAATGGATTAGGCACTGGTCAGCTACATGATCATTAGTTCTTACTATTGCATATTAGGGATTTTGTTGAATTCAACATTATTAATCAAAATTTTTTCCCTTTCATGTTGAAGAGCTGAAAAGGATGCCCTCACTCAGCTTGTGAGATTCATAGATTTGCATTTAGCTATTGTAGATCTGTGTTATTGCATAAGTCTTAAGAGATAAAGGGGTTTCCATCTATAGTAAATAGGTTCAAATTTATGTTTTAATTACCCTAGTACCATATATCAGAACCTCAAGGTTAACCTACCTAGGTCTTACAGAGCCTAAAGTGAAGAAGGAGTTATGTCTTATAGTTGGCCCAAGATTGAAGTCAAGTGTTTCTGTCATAGGAATTTGCTAGCCTTAGATGCATTTGTCTGGTTTCTTGGTTATTTTAAAAACTATTAAATTAGGAGCCAACACAATATATGGTGTCAATCCATTTGGAGAGATGAAATCTACTTACTCGGTCTAGCCTATTTTTGTTATTAACAATAACATTCTTCCTTGGATGTCTATAAACAAGGAGCACATAATATTTGCAATGATTGTACCAAGAATTTTTCCATTTAATAGTCATCAAAATTAGTTTATAAACACAATATCAAAATGACCATAATAATTATGTTTTTTTTATGTTCATTCAACTAGCTAAGTATCAAGTAAAAGATATAAATGTATATATTGAGCCTTTGATTAATGAGTTGTTGGAGTTATGGAATGAGGTCACTATGTATGATATCTCTAGACCAATCGGTGAAAGATGATCTCAATTCCATGCAATTCTTGTATGGATAATATATGATGCCCCTAGAATAACACATTTTTGTGGTATGTAAAACTATTAACACATATTTTTGTTATGTAATAGTGCTAACACTTTTTCTTTGTATATTTAAGTTCTGTGTGATAATAGTTAATATGAATCTTCTAGTACACATGTCATCTAATTATACATGATCTTGTAGGTCTTTAGACAAAGGAAAAAATTATATCTCCAATTCATGGTCCACGGATGAAATATCGTCATTCAAAAAGTTTAGGAAAGCATGTGGTCGATAAGAATAGACACTTCACAAAAATCATAAGTATTGAATTACCAAAAAATATATTTTCAATGGGAAAGAAGGGACAACATCAAAGCCATGAAGAATGACACCTAATATATAGAAGTTAACATATAATAGAATGAGTTTTTGAGTTAATACCATTACATCTAATGCAGGTTTTTATATGAAATCAAATTTAGATACTGTCTTTTGTTTAGTAATGATGTAGTTGATGTTCATGAAGATCATTAAGGAATTGATGATCAACTTCTAAAAGGACTTAAAATCTATCCTAAATAATTTAGTAGGTTTTCATACTATGAGTACCTCCCAATTGTGCATTTGTTTGATGCTATGCATATTGGAAAGAATGTAATAGATACATTATGGAAAACATTGGATGGAAGGCATGACAAAGAAAAATTTGTCAGAATTTGTAATGACATTGATAAATCCAATTGTGCATTGAAGTTTTTCTTTGAATCAAATATCAATGGAAACTAAATTAATACGAGTGTCTTTCCTTGGTTATTAACATAGCAAAAAACTGATGCCATATTTGAAGCCATAAAAAAAACTAAATTTTCCATAGAATTTGCTACAAATATAAGCAGTCTCATATCAAAGAAAGATGATTTTGGGTTAGGGTTAAAAATGCATAATTGGAATACATTCATCATGGTAAGTCATGTTCTTCTCTATTTATAATAAATTACTTTTCATTATTTTATTTTATAATATATTGAAAAGATCATTTTATTATTATATGTAGTACATTCTACCACTATCTCTCCCACACAACTTTGACAACATGAGTGTCAAACAAGTTATATATGATCTTGGGAAATACATGAGGTTAAGTGTTACTTGTTAGATTTGTTGTATAGATATTATTTTTACATCTTGCTATTCTTTTTTTGTAATTTATTGTATAATTTTTTGTAGAGTATTGTTATTATGTTTTTACGTGATGAATATATTGTAGGTGGTTGTCATTTAAAGAAATTGATAAAAGAGACATAAAGTATTGGAAGAGGAAAATTCCTTAGCTTTTGTGTGAGATTAAAAATTGTCTACCTTCAGCTTTTTTTAATACACAATAATACTACCTCATACATCTAGTTGAGGAGATTGAATTTTATGGACTTGTACCAACTAGCTCAATGTGGATGGTTGAGAGGCACATGAAATTTTTGAAGGACTTGGTTCAAAAAAGAGCATGTCCTAAGGGTTCAATGGTTGAGGGATATATGGTATACATTATTAAATATCTTCCCATGTTTGCATCAAAGATCCATGTAGATCACATTTGGGATCCCAAATCCATTAACATATTCGAAGGGGAGTACTTGATGGGGAAAGGTAGATTGAGGAAAGTGAGAAGTAATTATAAGATGTTATTGTAGTTAATTAATTCTTATCCATCATCAATATAAGTTATTTCTAACTAGTCTATTTATTTTATATAGTTGCTCATGAGCAGGATGCACTTCATTTATATATTGTGAACAATCTTGATTGGATGATGGTATGGATTGAATCTCAAAAAAATGGTTTCTCATTAAAATAGTTATGTAGTAGTATTAATGTAATTATTGTTAGGATTAAACCACAGATAGAAATAACAATTACATGCAAATATAAATAATATTAGAGAATAATAGATCACACAAAAAAGAACACAATACACCAAGATTTAACATGGTTCACCCAAACCCTGGGCTATGTCCACTGAACAACAAGTCTAATATTTTTACAATCCAATGATTACAACCTGATTACAATCTGCAATACCTTACAACTCAATACCATCACAAGAACCAAATTTTGCATCACCTTATGAAACAATCCATAGCCCTAAGCCCTTTTATACAAGTATCTTTACCACTTTAGGGTTATAATTAATAATTACATGTTAGCCAAAAATCTTGATACCAAAAAATTTATGAAGTATGTACAGTACTTTCTTGATCAGTCACGACAAACTAACTGATCAGTCACCACAAACTAACAATTATGCACAAATTAGTGATCTTTATATTTATATAATCTAACACATTTATAACATATTTCAAATTTTATGTAAATAGGTTTTAGGACACATCAAAGGCTACACAAGCTAGGAAAGATAAGGTTGGTCAACACCATCTTGGGTCTGGTGGATATATGAAAATTCACTCATGACTTGTAAGTAGCAGTAAATGATATTTCATATCAATTTTTTAATATAAAATTATATATAAGAAATACATTCAATATTGATGATATTATGCAAAAAATATAGGGTATTGAATATAATGTAGCACCCACAAAATAGGATAAACAAATTGGCTTCAAGCAAGGCTATAAAGGAGTGATTTCTTGCCACCACATAGATTCCTATAGCCAAATAGATGTAAAGATTCCAGTGCATCAGTTCACATATAGGTAAATAGGCCTAATGAATAATAAAAAAAATTGAGAACTTCATAAGAAATAATCTATTCGATGTAAATTTTGAATAATGATAACAATGCACATGACATTTCACCGCAACCTGTACTCTTGACACATATTCTACTGATGGTGATGAAGGCATAAATCCTACACATGACAAAGGCCTCGATGTGCATCGCAATGATAGAGGTAGATATTCAATTTCTATTGAAAATTAATTATCTAATTATTAATAAAGGTTAACATCTTAAATTGTAATTGCAGTAACCTTTATGTGATTATTTTTGAATATGTAGAATGCCACGGTGATAGAGTCGAGCGTGATGTTAATGTTGAGCATGTTGAGGTTGGGGTTGAACACAATGTGATAGTAGTGGCACTATCAGGTAAAGAAAAATCCCTGTTATGTTCTTTAGATTAATGAAATACATATAACATTAAAAAAATGTTTGAATTAAACCCATTTATTTCTTATTGCAGGGGCATTTCAGCCTTGTCCTTGAAAAAAAGAGAGGAAGCCTCATGTCATAAGATCAAAACCACAAGAGCCATAGGAGAATGCCTAAGATAGTCATGATTTCCCTATTAGCCTTTACCTTTGACAAAAGAAAAAACAAAAGAAGAAATGAATGTTAAAAACCTTGTTTGATGATGAATATGTTGATGATTTTTTTATGAATGTTGCTTATTAATGAATTTTATGTCATGTTATTGAATATTGTTATGTGATTAAAATGATTTTCATGTTCACAAATTATTGATAAGTGTTTATGTGTATTAATGCATTATATGTTGTGTTAATGAATGTTATGTGAATGTAATAATTGATGTGTTCACTAATTATTGATGAATGTTTACACATATTAATTAATGGTATGCCGTGTTAATGAATGTTATGTGATTATAATGATTCAATGATATACTTCTTATATGAATTAATGAAATATTTACTTAGTTTTTAATAGGGAATTTAGAGTGATTATGGAGGGAGGAGAGGCAAAATGAGCTTCCATCTTTATGTGGTTGGCCTTGTTAAGTAGAGAATATGAAAGGATTCTTGAAACCAAGTGAAGCTCAAACTAAACCTATCAGAACTAAACACCAATATATGGTCCCATCATCAAGTCACTAGAGAAATTTACCATAATCACTAATGGCTATCATTTCTTGCATGATGATTTAGATGTGTCTAATTGACTCATTTGGTCATCACCAAACTCCACCTAACATAGTTTTATCAACTTTATAATGAGTCCCTTTACAACACCCAAAAATTGTCTTCTTTTCCCGACATGGTTTCTCTGTCCTAAATTGCTTGAACTTGTTGCTTTCTTTTCAAGGTCTTAGAGGAAGTTCATTATTGTCTTAACAAATTAGTTTTGATCTAGAATAAACAATTAAAATTATTCCAAACTCCATTTCTCTATAAATTTCTAAATTGGCTAGTTACTTCCTAGTAGCCCTTTTATGCAAGTGTTTTATGGAAAGCAAGGGTTTGTTGTTTCTTAAAAAATAACCAATCTCATTGCTTGAATATAATATTCTATTGAGAGATTGTACACTTGTAAATTCATTTTAGGGGGAAGATGAATTGGTGGATATGGCATGTGTTTGATCATATGCTATGATTTTCACTAAGTTTGTGGAGGATAGTCCAAGGTAGTTGTGAATGAGGAAATAAGAGCTTTCTATTTGGACTCCTAGTAGAGGATTAAAAATTTGATGTTTTATTAAAAATTTCAATTCAATATTTTATTAAAACATACTCTTTGGCCCTTAAATAGAATTCAATTCTTCCCAAATGCCTTACCAACTTGACACTCAAATAAACGTTCCCTAAATCATCATAACACCTTCTAAATGGGATCAGATGGATCACATACATTTGTTGATTACAAAATCTTTATGAACAAACTTCGAATGGAAGCTTCACCATTTCCATCACACAAAGCTGAAGGCATATTTGGTGTTGGAAATATAAGAGGAGTAACTGAGAGTGAAGGAGTGAATTAGTTACCACTAAAATAAATCCCAAATACCTTAGATGTCAACATAGAACACAAACTTCAATGAAAATGCCAATGCTCGGTAAACACATAGGCACTCAGTTTACACTAGTAAATGTTGTAACCCAAAAATTGCTTAACATGTAAATCTTAATATATTTTTTGTGATTAAACTTACTTAACTTTGTTGCATACACACAAAATAGATATCATTAACACAAGTGACACCAAGATTTAACATGGAAACCCAATTCGGGAAAAACCAACAATTGCAACTAGTTACTGATTTTCACTCTTATGAAGTGATCCTTGTTAAGAGCCAAAATTGTTATAGGTAACAAAATACATTGTTAGGTGTGGCCCTATTAGAAGATTTAATCACCCTATTAGTGTACGTGTGAATATGTAGCCTTTGTTAACACACACACTTCAACACGGTCATTATTTGCGGATTCATCCTGGAATGATCACCCAAGATTTTTCCTACAAGCCAACCTATTGCCTTCTATCTAAAGGGATTTTTCCTGTTAATATCCTCGGAATCAAGGTGCAAGCAACCAGACCCTCTAAGAATGAAGGATTTGATATGCAACTAATCTATGTGAGAATGCAAAGTAATCTATGATGAGAATGCAAAGTAATCTAAGAACAAGTAAAGGAAACTAGATTAATCATATGCATGTTATATTAAATGAAATTAAACTAAGGATGCAAATGTATGCAAAATATGAGCAAATGTGAGAAAATGTGAGTATGATTTTCAACAGCACTTCGATAGCAATTCAATTCATCCTCCAAAATGAAGAAATGAGGGTCTCTTAAATAGATTTTCCTAGAATCCATCAACAGTTGAGTTCAATTTCAGTCAATGGTTAGGATTGAAGATGAGGTTTAGTTAAGGTGGAAGATTCCCAAATTAAAGGGAGTTAACTAACTGAGATCTGAGTGTAAGAGTCAGTAAGCTCAGATAGACTTTAGTGTGAAAGCAAGTGATCTGGATCACTTCTAATTTGATCAGTAGCTGTCTAGGAACTTCCATTTTTGAACTAAAGAGAAGAATTAGAAAGAATATTTATTTAATAAAATGAGATATGCTCTCATAAATACCTTTTCTATTTAATTAAATAATTTTATTTAATTAGTTAGAGACACTTTTCTTATTTAATTAAATAACTTTGGTTAATTAATTAGAAATAGCTTTTCTATTTAATTAAATAATTTCATTTAATTAATTAAAATAAGCATATTTATTAAATTAAATAAATTTAACTCCATAGTACATTAGCCTTAGGTGACGATTTAATTTAATTAAAGTATAAATACTTAATAATTAAATTAAATCTTAATCAATAGGTTTAATGTGACTAATATGAGTCAATAATATAGGAATTAAATAAAGAGTCTGATTAATGCATATTAGGGTTTTAAGCATTTGACAATTAAGTCAAGTAGCGAGTAGCAGAATGAGAATTACCTATTAGAATAGGTCTTAGGATTGATCAGAATAGACCAAAATTGGTGATCATGGCAATGAGCCAATTTTGGGGTATTACATTTTGCCCCTCTTTGAATGAATGTGCAAGTAGCACGTTCAATTCAAAGAAAATTAGAAAGCATGATGCAAAGATGAGATTGGTTCCAAAGTTGATGATATAGAGACCAATTGATAAGATTTTAAGGACCATCTCTAGAACAAAGCTTAAGCCCAAGGAATCCAAGTAGCATACCTAGATACCTAAAATTGATAAGCATTTCAAAGATTTCTTCAGAACAAAGTTTAACCTTAAGGATCCAAACATAATGTCTAGATACCTGAGATTGATAGCATTTAAAAGATCATCTCCAAAATGGAGCTTAACCTTTAAGGATCCAGATAGAACACCTAGATACCTAAAATTGAAAGCATAAAAAAGATTACCTCCAGAACATAGCTTAACCTTTAAGGATCTAGATAGAACACCTAGATACCTGAGATTGAAAGCATTTAAAAGATTGTCTCCAGAATAGAGCTTAACCTTTAAGGATCCAAATAGAACACCTAGATAGCTGATTTGAAAGCATTTAAAAGATTACCTCTAGAATGGAGCTTAAACTTTAAGGATCCAGATAGAACACCTAAATACCTAAAATTGAAAGCATTTAAAAGATCATCTCCAGAACGGAGCTTAATCTTTAAGGTTCTAGATAGAACACCTAGATACTTGAGATTGAAAGAAGACAGTGAGATTGAATTATAATTCATAGAACCATTCCCAGAATGAGGCTTGATCCTTAGGAATCGGGGTTTAGATTGTCCTAATACTTGTAATCAAATGATGACAAGATGAAAAAGATGACAAAGATGCTAGAAAGGGCGGAACAAGATGCTTCTAGTGGTAAGATGCTCCGAATGATGAGGACATAAGATGGGAACGAGATGGGAACGAGATTGATTTGAATTTCAAGTTCAATGATGTAATCATCTTTCCCCCTCAGGAGCGAAATCGAAAGATGACACACTAGAAATATGATGTAAAGCAGTATATAAAGAGATATAGAAGAAATATGAGATGTAGTAGAGTGTAGAAAGGATGAGAATGATTAGGAGAAAATATGAAAAGATTAGAATGATCTTTAGAAAATAGAAAGTTAATCCAAAGTGATTTCAAGGTCCAAAAGACCAAGTTTGACCAAGGATTTGACTAGAATTGAGCATAGTTGACTTGAGTTGACTATATCCAAAATGAATTTTGAAAACATGAAGAATATAGAGTTGAAAGGATTCCAAGAATCACAAAGTATTAGAAAGATTTGGGCTACACAAACGTTCAATCGCATTAGTCCCCAAAATTTTAAAACACATTTTTGAGGCACTAAAGTGTGTTAGATTTTGAATTCGATCCCAAAAATGGATTCAAAATAGTCAAATTAGCCAAGGGTGTGATTTTTGCACAAATCAAAGCACTCGAAAAATTAGGTCAACAGCTATATAAGGGCCCAAAGGGTCATTTTCAATTCATTTGTGCTTTTTTTCCTTTAGTGAATTGGGCTCTAAGAGAGACATGGTAGTGAACATGAGATATCATCGTTTTGAGCACTCCAGATGACACAACCAACCAACAGACTATGGACCACCGGTGAGTTATCGATTTCCCACCTTTATACTTTCTCTTTTACGTAGTTCGAGGTCATTTATTATGTGTTTTAGCATGTTTTAGGGTTGTCCAAATGATCTTTACACGAGACTATCCTTTCTCGTGCAAAGATGTTCTCCTCTAAAACTATCAAATCAGTTAGTTTGACCAATCTACGATCTTAGTCCAGTCAGTTTCCTATACTGAATTGTCCTTTTCTATCTATGTACAGTCCTGAAATAGCAGCATTGAACAAGAGGCACCTGTTTACCAGGTTTTCACCTTCTTGGCAAGATTTTCCTTTTTTTGCTACCATGATGCCTCTTTCCAGGTTTTCACAAATGGTACTTTTCTTGTTTTTCAATTTTTTTTATTTTTCTTTTTTAAAATTTTTTTTTGGTGTTACCAAAGCACCTATTGTTAGGTTTTCACTATGGTAACAATTTTTTTCAGGACATTTTCTAATTTTTTGGATTTTTTTCAAGACATATAGATATGTACAAAGAGCTTACTTGATATTAGATCAACTATAAAACTGCTTCAGGTGGAGAGTGTTGATAGGTTCTTTTAACACTTCTCCTTTAGTTATGGAAAGCTAATAAGCACCGAACCCATATACTGTAGTAACAATGTACAGACCAAGCCAGTTTGGTTCAAACTTTATTTTTTGTACTCATTGTTGTTGATTCTTAGGGTTCTCTCTCAGGATGAGATCACCCAGTTGGAAGTCACGTGGCTTGACCCTTCGATTGTAGCTTCTTGCCATTTACTATTGATATGCTCATAGATGATCACATGCCACTTGTTGTTGTTCATCCAGTAACACAAGCTCTTGAAGCCGAGCTATCCTATAGTCATCATTATTGATAAGGCACTTCATAGAAATTCTCAAGGTAGGAATCTCGACCTCTATTGGAAGCACAACATCCACACCATACACCAATGCAAAGGGAGTCATGCCCGTTTGAGTTCTAATGTTTGTCCTATATGCCCATAGGGTTGGATTGATCTGGAGATGCTAGTCTCTCCCTAATTTGCTGACTGTGCAATGAAGAATTTTGAGGATCGTCTTGTTGGATGCCTTAGCCTGGCCATTACCTTGGGGGTAATAAATGGAAAACCAATGTTGTGTGATTTTGAATTTCTTGCATAATTCCTTGAGGTTTTTGTTCTTGAATTTTCCTCCATTATCAGTAATGATTGAGGACAACACACCATATCTACAGATGATTTAGTTTGTGATGAAAAGTGCTACAATTTTTCCATTAACAACTGTGAGAGGTACTACCTCTACCCACTTTGTGAAATAATCTGTAGTCATGATAATGAACTTATGTCCATTAGAGGAGGTTGGGTAGATCTATCCCACCAAGTCAAAAGCCCATTATTGAAATGGCAATGTTGTAGTAGAGGGAATCAGCTCTCTGGCGGGAACATGGATAAGATTCCCATGTAGTTGACACTGCTTGTAGGACCTAGCATACTTGATAGCTTATTGCTCCATTTTGGGCCAGTAGTAACCAACGCGAAGGAGTTTGCGAGCTAGTGTGAAGCCATTGGAATGAGATTCAAAAATGTCCTCATGAACATCAATTAGTGCATTTTTGGACTCTTCGAGTTCTAAAAACCTAAGGAGTGTTCTATTGATAGCTCTCCTATACAAATCATCAGCAATAATGACATAATGCAAAGCATTATAGATTAGGTAACGTTTCTCATTCTAGGTCAAACCTTCCAGAATGGTTTGATTGCAAAGGTAGGAATAAATGTTATGGTAGCGAGATGATTCTTGTCCTATAACAGAAAAAATCATCTTAGAATTAGGGGTGTCATAAGCTGGGTAGTGTAACAGTTCCACCAAGAACTCATGTCAAAGATTAGTTTCAAGCATTTGTAGCAAGGAGGCCAGAGTGGCCATGGAATTAGCTACTTTATTGTCTACTCGTGGAACTTGCTAGAAGGTGATGTGTGCAAAATACTTCTTTAAGTCATCAACCATGCACTTGTAAGGAATTAGTTTCTTATCCTTTATTTGGTACACATCATTAACCTAGTTGATGACAAGCTGAGAGTCACCAAAGATATCTAAGTAATCCACTCTCCATTCAGCTGTAATTTTCATGCCATTGATCAAAGCCTCATATTCAGCAATGTTGTTTGTACAAGGAAACATAATCTTGTATGATTTGGGCAATGAGTATCTCTGTGGTGTAATGAAGAGTAATCCAGCACCTAATCCTTGTTGTGTGAAGGACCCATCAAAGAACATAACCCATGTGTGGTGCATGAGTGTTAGAATCAACTCATTTAGGAAATCAATGTTCATTGGCAGAAGACTTTGTATGGGTGCATTGGCCAGTTGATCTGCAATTACTTGTCCCTTGATAGCCTTGCATTCAACATATTGGATGTCAAAATTACTAAGTATCATAACCCATTTAGCCAATCTTCTTGTGAGAGTGGCCTTACTGAGCAAGTACTTTAGTGGGTCTATCTTAGCCATGAGCCTCATAGTGTGGGCAAGCGTGTAATGTCTCAACTTCTAGGAAGCAAAGACAATTGCCAAGCAAGCTTTCTCAATAATGCTATAGTTCTTCTCATAAGAGAGTAGTGTTTGGCTCAAGTAGTAAATAGCTCTTTCTTTGTTATCATCATCTTCCTGAGCCAAAAGGATTCCCAGAGATGTTTTAGTTGTTGAGATCTATAAGAGCAAAGGCTTCCCATGGACGTGAGGCATCAAGATTGGAAGATTGACTAGATATTGTTTGATCTGTGTTAAGCTTTGCTCATAATCCTGGCTCCAATTGAATTTCACACCCTTATGTAAGGTCTTTGTGAAGGGTTGTGATCTATCCACCAATTGTGAAATAAACCTACGAATAGATTGAAGCCTTCCCTGTAGTCCTCTCATCTGACTGATGTTTCGAGGTGGTGTCATGTCCATTATTTCTTGTACTTTCTTTGGATCTACCTCAATTCCTTTTGTAGAAACAATGTATCCCAACAACTTTCCTAATGTGACACCAAATGCACATTTCTTAGGATTGAGTTGAAGACTGAATTTTTCCATATGATCTAGCATGGGCCCCAAATCTTGCATATGAGTATTGCATTTAGCACTTTTGACCAAGGTATCATCAATGTAGTCCTCGATGGTTCTATGCATCATGTCATGAAAAATTGTAGTAATAGCCTGTTGATATGTAGCACTAGCATTCTTCAACCCAAATAGCATCACATTCCAACAAAAGGTTCCCCATGCACATGTGAATGCCATTTTCTCCTCGTCTTTTGGTGCAATTTTTATCTGATTGTATCTAGAAAAACCATCCATAAGTGAGTACATCTCATAGCCAACCATCATGTCCACAATCATATCAATATTAGGGAGTGGAAAGTCATCTTTAGGACATGCCAAGTTAAGATCACGGAAGTCTGTACAAACCCTGATAGATTTATTGTGCTTAATATCCATTCAACATAATCAATTACATGGATGAAACCAGATTTTAGAAGTTTCTCCAATTCTACTTTGACGAGCAATGCAATGTGCGGATGCATTTTTTGAAGCTTTTATTTAACTGGTTTGATGTCTGGTGCTATGGACAAGTGATGCATGATAAGATCAAGATCCAATCCTGGCATGTCAGAGTATGTCCAAACAAAATTTATTTTCTTTTCTTTGAAAAAGGTAATGAATTCTTCCTTCTCTTCAAGTGACAGTGACTGTGCCAGATGTATCATATGAGGATGTTCTTTTGTGCCCAGGTTAATCAACTACGTCAGCTCTATCAACACTAATGATCTCTCCTGAAAGTGACTGGGAAGTGCATCAAATATCTCATCTGTGAGAACCTCAGAGAGGTTTTCACCCTTGGATACGTCTTTTGTTTTTACTTTTTTGGGTTCTGACTCTGCCACAATGTAGTTTTCACCATCATACCTTTTGCATTTTTTTATTTTTAATTATATGACTATGATATTTGATGTCAGCCTCAGTCATGTTGACACTCTACTCATTGGTGGAAGATGTTATAGGTTCGATATCATTTAGGTAATAGGTGAGAGCATAGTCATTTTAGAATCTGGGGACTTTGCTAGATGGATTGGGGTTCTAGTCTATAAGCTCGGGATGTTTGAGTGAGAGAGTAGTGGCTGGTTCAATTGCATTCACAGTATAGTCATTAAGTGCTTGGACCAAAAATTTGAGACCTATGGTGACCTCGTCCACAGGTGTGTTCAAATTCCTTAGAGTATGAATGTCAGTAATTGATGACTCTAGGACACTAGTTGGATCTAACCCATGTGACCTAACCCTAGGCATTTCACCCACTTTGATTTGGTTTTCATAGACATGCAATTGGTCAATTTCTTTATCAGTAGTCACTTTTGAAAGAGAGTCAAACTCATATTCCTTAGAATCAGTGCTACATGGTGAGAGATTATAGAACTCCCCAACAGTGATAAGGACATAGTCACCTTCATCCTCTAGGTTCTTACACAAATACTCAACATAGCATGACTGACTAGATTATCCCTTTTCTTAATGATATTTGAGTTTCTCAGTATTGTCCTTCGAAGAGTCACTAGTATCATTCACAATGCTAACACGTGGCACAAATTCATCTGGATCAGCAAAGAATTTAGCAAGATCATAAGGGATAGGATGAGGATAGGAATCCTCATCATCAGATTCTTCCTCTTGCGTATCTGACTTAGCTTGTGACTTGTTTTCAGATGAACTCTTAGGTGTTGGTATAAATTTATTTAGTCCCAAATGAAAATGAACCTTCTTAAATCCTAGGCCAATTGTATCATAGTTGGTTTGAGCTCTTGCTTTGATAGGGTCAATTAGGCCATTGTTATTGCACCCAATAGGGCCAGTTCCCTTGTAACCAAAATTCTTCATAAGCCTAAGACTAGGCCCATATTTCTTAGGAGTGATTTCTTGAGCTTGCTCTATTAGGTCCACTGGAGCCTCCTCTTTGTAAAGTCATGCAGTAATGGATCTATTTTCACTTTCATCTTTTAAGGGAATTGTAGCCTTGACAAAAGCAACATTATACTTGGTCTGAGGTGTCAACACAAATGACTTCCTTGCCTCTGAGGGTCTCCCATAATGTTGAGGAGACTTTGGGAGAGATGTTAATGATAGCACTAGTTCAATGTGATAATCTCCCATGCTAGTTTCTTTCAATTTGAATGACTACTCAAATTTTTTTAGCTTATTTTTGTGATAATCAGTGGACTCACGGTTAACAGGGACAAAAGTTTTAGCAGCCTTGAGCATATTGCAGGTATAGCTAGTAGTGGTAGGAATTGTAACTTCGGAGCCATGAAATGGGAACTTGGTGCATTGGTGGTATGTGGATGGTACAACATGCATCTCATGTATCCATGGCCATCCTAATAAGATTTTGTAAGCCAAGGGAATGTCAAGCACCTGATAGGTGACATCCCTTTCTACAGGACTGACGCGAATGGGTAAAACCAAAAGACCTAGAGACTTTTGTTCCACTTCGTCATACGCTTTGATAGTGATCTTTCGTCGAGGATCAATAGAGTTCTCAGAATAATTTAGTTGTCTAAGTAGAGTAGCAGAGACAATATTCAGGCCAGCACTATTATTGATGAGTACCCAACAAACATGTGTCTGATGGACCATAACCTTGATATGTAGTGGTTGATTGTGTGGGCGACTCAGCAATTTATCATCCTCCTTGGAGAAGGTCATGCAATAAGGTGAGGTTAGGTGACCTACCATGGATTAAAATCACTCAAGATCAAGATCTTGAAGAACATTTGCCTCCGCAAGGTCTTTATCCAGAATCTGTCTGTGAGCAGGCAAGATTTTAAGTAGCTCAAAGATGGAAATCTGAGCATTAGTTCATTTCAATTGATTGAGAACACTATAACTGGTTGCTGTCAAGTTTGTTGTGGGATTTTCACCTTTGCTAGATGGACTAGCAATGGCTTTGTCTTTGTGTTGTTCAAGATCTGAAGTATGAGGCACAAGGCCTTTGAGCACCAACTTGGTGTGAGAACGCTTGACGACATTAGCATAGTGTTGTGAGGGTGTATTATCCATTTCATTGAGAGTAGGGCCCCTTAAGACAAATGGTGTCTTGGGTTTGTCATCATCTTAGTTTCCCTTAATGGTAATAACATCGCAGTATTTAGAATCCACAAGTTCAACCATGTGGATGACATTGTTATCATTGGAACATGTATAGTTGACCTTGTTGTAGGGTTGTGGTTTTGAAGTCTCTCCTTTTTCATAAGCTGGGAAAGGTTTTTTGAATGCCTTGTGATCCAAGTTTTTGTTATGTCCATCTACCACAAGATCACAAGCATCAATAATGTCATGTACTTTATGGCGCAAGTTTATGCAGTTGCTAGTTTTGTGTCCCTTATTTTGGTGATACTCACAGAATGAGGTTTCATTCCACCATGGTGGATGTGGTTGCAGATCATAGGGATGAGGATTATCCATTGGTGAAATAAGCTTATGTTGTAGCAATGTTTTGTAAACCACATCCAAAGGTTCTTCCAAGGGTGTATACTCCAGCTTAGGGTGTGTGGCCTAGGAATTTCTCGGCTTGTTCCCATATGTTTTGTTGGCAAGAGGAGGTTTCTCAGTGTTTTTGGTCACTTTGAGGCCATCTATGAGATTAAATTCCACTTTAGCAGGTTTGGGTGTGACATTTTCAATGACTCCATCATGTACAATTTCTCGATTCTTGTTGACATGTTTGGTTTTATCCCTGTTGGAAGTGGAACCTTGTTTTATGTCCCTCTAAAGAGTAAGTTCACCTTTCTTGACCATAAATTCCTTGATATGGATAGCCTAAATGATCATGTATTCAAAGGTACATGGACTTCGAAGTTGAACTTTATATCCGAAATTAGGTAGGAGGTTATTAGTGAAAATGTTAAACTTCTCCGTTTCAGGAATTTTGCGGGAATACTTAGTGTATAGTTGTCTCCACCGTTGGAGGAATGTGAGAAAAGGTTCTCCAACTTTCTATTTATGGTTGCATAAATCTTGAATGTTGATAGGGTGTTGTATGTTATGAGAATATTGCTGAACAAATAGATTGACAATTTTGTCAAACGTCTTGATACCAGGAGGTAAATGTGAGAACCACTCTAAAGCCTGACCACCTAGGCTTCTAGGAAATAAATGCATGAGGTATGTTTGGTTGTGTATAAACTCAATAGACAAAGCACCAAATTCCCAAAAGTGATCTTGGGGATCTGTTGTACCAAAGTACTTGTCATACTTGGGTAGCTCTATGCCTGGTGGGAAAGGTGGCATGTTTATGCTTTTGTCAAATGGAAATGGACAAAGAGCATCCAATGTGTATGTCTTTGTGGGTTTATCCTTCTCATGCATCATCTGAGCCTGTTGGTCTTGCATAATTTTCAATTATTTTTGGAGTTTAGAAGTCTCATGTTCTTCTTCAGGCGTGATAATGGTTTCCACATCGAAATGAGAGGGTAGCTTAGCTCCCTCTTGGGCAAGTTTGAGAAAGTACTTTTCTTTTTCTTCGTTGAGTAGGATTTCCATGACCTTTTGAAAGTTTTTGTCTCCTCAAAATTTTTCTATGTGTTCAGGGACTATTTCCACCTCTTCCTTTTCCTCATCAGTGTCATAGTCTTTCTCTTTCTCTTTGTCATTCCTAGGTGGTTCTTGATGTCTACTATGACCACCATGTTCAGGTTCATGATTTGTAGGAATGTGTTTAGTTTCAGTGTGTTGTGTTTCAAAAGGTCCTCTAAAAAAGGAATCAGACATCATGTTTGGTGATGCAAGACCTCTACCTATCTCAGTTTCCTCTTGATACAAAGGATTCCCAATTTTTTGCAAGTTTATGGAAAATGTTTGCCAAATTTGAGCTGACCTGGCAGGTGAGGGAGATTGTGAAGATGCCTCACTAGCTGAACTAGATATAGATTGTGTAATGAAAGGTAAACAACATCTACCATGATTAAAACCCCTAGCACAACCACATCTAAGGTTATGGGGATAAAACACATTTCCACTCCTTGTCGCTACATTCATAGATGAGGGCAAAGAGAAAAAACCTAGACAAGGACCACACTAAGAATGAGTCTCAAAAAGGACAAGATAATAGTAAGAATGTTGTCCACCAAGGCACAAATGGTTTGATTTAAAGGATAGAACAGCTAGAGATTATGACCAATGTGACACAAAGTATGAAAAGCATTTAAGAGATGAAGACAAAAGATAACTCAAGAGACAAGACTAGTCAAAGTACAAGACACAAGTATTTAGCTAAGCAAAGTGCCTCTATTTCAGGATTGTACATAGATAGAAAAGGACAACTCAGTGTAGGAAACTAAAAGGACTAAGATCATAGATTGGTCAAACTGATTGATTTGACAATTTTAGAGTAGAATTTTGCGTGAAGATTATTTGCAAGCCATGCGAAGAAGTTCACTAGGTCGTACAAAGACTCATGATAGGGGTTTAATTTAATGTGAGAAAGTTTTACAGGTTGTGCAAAGACTCATGAAAGTGGTTTAATTTCACGTGGGTATACACAAGATCTTGCATGAAGACCTAAATGGGCTTGTGCAAAAATATGAATTATCGCACGAAAAAACACAAGTCTACATGAAAATGAAGACCAGATTAATAACAATGTTGGATTTTGAAGATATTTTTAGACTGTTCGGATAGATTGGATAGATTTACCAAAAAAATTTGATTGGATAGATAATGAAGTTAACCCAGTAGGACATTTGGACAATGTTTAGGATTCAATTCAGGCAATGTGTTTAAACAAGACAATCGGAAGCAAGCAATAGTCAAAAATAGTCCTACCGAGGGCAAACCAACTCGATAAGATAGGGGAGTCTTGACCTTTGTTTGTTGTAGATAGTTTTAGACTTGTTTATGACTCAAGAAAAAACATGCTTTTATCCCTAAAAACAAAAATTAGTAGAGAAGGCAAAACCTTTGTCCCACATCTTATGCGCATGCATGTACCTCACATAGCTGTGTCACCCCCTAGAGGGCGCCTGTGTTTTTGGTATATTCAAAGGACTCAATAGTATATGCTAAATGAGCACCCTTATGGTAGGGGACGAGCATGTATACCATCTTCAAACATCTAGTAACATGCCTATGGTGAGTTCTACAGGAGAGATTCATCCCCCTCCTTGCACAAAGATTTTTCCTCCTTTCAGAGGTGAACTGGGTGGCTTCTAACTAAGAGGTTTTTACTTGGCTTCCATTCATATTAATTCCCAGTGGCTCTGCAAGTGGAGTTGAGGCTAGCAACCCACACCAACATTTGAAAGTGCACACTACTTACTTAGCAAGCCAGGGACTAGCATCGACCAGTGCATAGATAGAGCTTCCCCTTGATATGCGATATCAAGAATCAAGGGGAAGAAATTAATTCGGCTTTGGAGTCTTTCACTCTACAAAGAATCTTGATTATAGTGAGTTAGAATCTCTGGTGAAAGGAGTGTGCTCACTTGGGTCATTCTTGGAGGTTGGATCACTTTGGCAAGCCCTCTAAAGGATTGATTCAGACTGGTGGTTTGATCATAAGGGTCAAAGTTTCTGATTTCCCTCAAGGAGAAAGAGCATACTCCTCTACCTTACTTTCTCACCCAAACATGAAAAATAAGTTAATCACCGACTTAGCTTAATCAATCCCACCTTGGCCTATTCCAAGACTTTGATTCCTTAAAAGGTAATCATCATCCCTTCATTAAAGGATTCATTTGGGAGAACCACTAAGTTGCTTGCCTCCTTCAGAATGCCATCTTTTGGAAGCATCTAGGTTTCTGATTCACCCTTGGTCATGATCTCCAAGTGGTGAAGAGCATAATGCTCTATTCTTCTATCTTGCACCCTAAGAAGTTCACAAGCCCCTAATTAATCTAGTTTGGAAAGAAAGAAAATAAGACACACTATTTTGTGGGTTTGAAAATTGGTCTTCGAAAAATGTATCTTTGACAGCAACCTGCAAGCAAACTATTAGTCCATGTTTGAGTGGGTTGTATGAGGAATCTTTGAAAAATCATCCTACAAACAACAATTAAGCTGTAGAAAATTAGAGAAATAGAGCAACACAAATTCAAAGCAAAGTACGTTAAGAAGATTGAATAAATTGCAAAATAAAAATGCTTGAAACAAAATCTACTGTTACAAGATCTCATGCAAAATTTCTGGTAGAGCTATGTGAAATCATTTTATAGCCCACGCGAAGAAACAAGGTGCCATGTGAAATTTTGTGCGCTCAGGCACTTACTTTCATGAATCGAAAAGAATATTTGCGCAAAGATTCAAAATCCTCACGTGAAAATCAGTTATCTCGCATGAAGATTCCTGAAACTGCATGAAATTGTATGGAACTGTACAGACCGAGAGCTTGAAAAATGATTTAAAAAGTGCAAAAAGGCCTAAGAAATTAATTTTCTCGACCCCATGATGGGTGCCAGAAACGTATGCATGAATATGTGGCCTCTATTAACACACACACTTCAACACGGTCATTATTTGCAGATTCATCCTGGAATGAACATGAGATTGTTCACCCAAGATTTGTCCTGCAAGCTGACTTGTTGCCTTTTATCTAAAGGGATTTTTCCTGTTAATATCCTTAGAATCAAGGTGCAACCAACCAGACCTTCTAAGAACGAAGGATTTGATATGCAACTAATCTATGTGAGAATGCAAAGTAATCTATGATGATAATGCAAAGTAATCTAAGAACAAGTAAAGGAAACTAGATTAATCATATGCATATTATACTAAATGAAATTAAAATAAGGATGAAAATGTATGAAAAATATGAGCAAATGTGAGAAAATGTGAGTATGAATTTCAACAGCACTTCGATGGTAATTCAATTCATCCTCCAAAATGAAGAAATGAGGGTCTCTTAAATAGATTTTCCTGGAATCCATCAATGGTTGAGATCGATTTCAATCAATGGTTAGGATTGAAGATGAAGTTCAGTTAAGGTGGAAGATTCCCAAATTAAAGGGAGTTAACTAACTGAGATCTGAGTGTAAGAGTCAGTCAACTCAGATAGACTTTAGTGTGAAAGCAAGTGATCTGGGTCACTTCTAATTTGATTAGTAGTTATCTAGGAATTTCCATTTTTGAACTGAAGAGAAGAATTAGAAAGAATATTTATTTAATAAAATGAGATATGCTCTCATAAATACCTTTTCTATTTAATTAAATAATTTTATTTAATTAATTAGAGACACTTTTCTTATTTAATTAAATAACTTCATTTAATTAATTAGGAATGGCTTCCTATTTAATTAAATAACTTTGCTTAATTAATTAGAAATAGTTTTTCTATTTAATTAAATAATTTCTTTTAATTAATTAAAATAGGCATATTTATTAAATTAAATAAATTTAATTCCATAGTACATTAGCCTTAGGCAACAATTTAATTTAATTAAAGTATAAATACTTAATAATTAAATTAAATCTTAATCAATACGTTTAATGTGACTAATACGAGTCAATACTATAGGAATTAAATAAAGAGTCTGATTAATGTAGTTGTGGGTTTTAAGCATTTGACAATTAAGTCAAGTAGTGAGTAGCAGAATGAGAATTGCCTATTAGAATAGGTCTCAGGATTGATCAGAATAGACCAGAATTGGGGATCATGGAAATGAGCCAATTTTAGGGTATTACAATTAGGAGTGACCTTGTTAGAGGTCTTTAGAAACTTCAATCTAGAAATTCCACCTTGTTAGAGGATTTACAAATAGATGTTAAGCCAACTCTGTTAAGAGGTTTAGATCACTGCTACAATGGTTAGAGAGTAACAATGAGATGACTTGAGTTCTAATGCAATTGAATTGCTGATTACAGATCTCAATTCTAACTTGTATACTTGATCCTTTCTAATCAAATGTATCTTTGTAGATCTGCAAGGATATTCTACTTATCCTTCAAATTCACTTCCTCTAAGCATCTTCAAATCTTCTATTCATTTACAAAAATTCAATCCTCAACTTGACCTTATATTTATATCTTATGCATTATCAAGTCAGCTTGAATACAAATTAGAATAATTAATATTCATCTCCTTAGTCAGCTAGAACCAAAAAACAAATCCATTGAACTCAATATGCCAAAATAAGAAAATCCTTCGTTAGCTGACCCTGCTTGATAGATACTAACTCATAAAAGGTTTTCCCATGTTAACTTAGTGAACTTAGTTAACACTACATCTTCAGAAAGTTCATTTGGTAATTGAGTGATCTCGATTAACATTGGTTCCATCAAACTTTCCCTTCATTAACTGAGTGAGCTTGGTTAACACTCAATCTTCTACAAACTTCTCTTTGTCACTTGAGTGAACTCAATAGACACTGACTTCTGATCTTGGAAAACTCTAGAATGCTTGGTAGACATAGGAAATTGTCTTCATCACCTAAGTGAGTTAAACATACATTGAATGGAAAAGATATGAGATTTTGTGTAACATCAAAGAAAATACACAATTAATCAATTGTTTTCAACAATCTCTCTCTTTGGCATTGATGACAACACAACATGTTATAATATAATGAAATTTTTAGAGAGAAAATAAAGTAAGGAAAATATCCTTAATTTTATTTTGATTCATATCCATGAGAACTCCCTTTATCAATGTGAACTCCCTTTGTTAGCAAACTCTATCTTCAACATCTTCTTTTGATAGCAAACTCTGCCTCTTTCATATCAGATCAAGTTCATTCTCTCTTTTCTATATAAAATTTGTGTGACACATATACTCTCCCTCTTCAAAAATTTTTTTTGATATGACAACAAACTCTCCCTCTTTGACATCTCATGCCAAAGACAATATTTAGTGAATAGTAATGTACTTCATGTACTAATTCTTATGCAATATTCCCTTTTTAATACTATATCAACTGACTGATATTAAACATACTCTAGTTAATGCATCACTAAACTTCATTTAGTGAGATTTAGATAGGGGAATAACCCCTAACTTACCTCTTAAATACAAAAATGCATCCTTAGGTAATGGCTTAGTGAATATGTCTACAATTTTTTCTTTAGTATTTACATATTCCAACCTTACTTCTTTATCTTGCATCAATTCTCTTAGAAAATGATATTTTATAGCAATGTGCTTGGTCTTGGTATGTATCATAGGATTCTTAGATATATTAATTATACTGGTGTTACCATAGAAGATAACCACTATATCCTTGATTTACATCTTCATACTTGCCAATAGTTTCTTGAACCAAGTAACATTAGAGAAATTAACTACTACTACTACATGCTCTACTTCTTGCTTGTCCAAGATAGTAGTCTTTTACTATGAAAGAATGCTCCACCACTGGTGCTTTGGCTGTCATCAACACTTCCTACCCAATAAACATATGTGAAGGCTTTCAAATCTAGATTTCCTCCTTTCTTGTACCATAATCCATAATCTTCAGCACCCTTTAGATGCCTCATGATTCTCTTAATTTCCATCATGTGATTTTCTTTGGGATTTGTTGAGAATCTTGCCACCATCCCAACTATTAATGCAATATCAGTCCTTGTATATAGTACATATTGCAATTTTCTAATTGTTGATCTATTTGTGGTCTAAACTACCTCTTTAGAATCATCATTCTTAGAAAGCTTATGTCTAGTAGACATAGGTGTTCCAACTAGTCTTGAATCTTCCATTCCAAATTTCTTAAGTATCTCTTTGATATATTTGGATTGAGTAATGTAGATATCATTTTTCTTTTATTGGATCTGCAATCCAATGAATAATTTTATCTCTCCAAACATATACATCTCAAATTCTTTACTCATCTCTTCTAAAAATGCTTTGCACAAGTCATTATTTCTTATGAACAATGTGTCATCTACCAAAATTTTTGCTAATACAATCTTCTTGTCTGGTCCTTCTTTGATTTATAGGCTTTTGTTATCATTTTTTCTTTGAAAACCAATCTTTACCAAGTAGTTATGAAGTCTTTCATACTAAGCTCTAGGAGCTTGCTTGAGTCCATACAATGCCTTATGCAGTTTACAAACTATATCCTTTTTTCTAGGATCTACAAAACCTTCTAGTTGTTCTATGTAAACTTCCTCTTCAAGAATTCCATTCAAGAATGCATATTTCACATCCATTTGATAAACTTTAAATCCTTTATGTGTAGCATAAGCAAGTAAAGTTCTAATAACTTCTAATCTTGCAGTAGAAAAAAATGTTTCACCATAGTCAATACGTTCTTCTTGAGAATAACCTTTGAATACTAACCTTGCTTTATTTCTTGAGACTTCTCCATCTTTATTTAGTTTATTTCTAAAAACTCACTTTGTACCAATTACATTCTTATCCTTGGTTCTAGGAACAAAATTCTAGGTCTTATTCCTCTCTATATATTCTATCTCTTCATTCATAGCTTCAATCAAACTTTTATTATCCAAAATATCTTTAATTGATCTAGGTTCAAATTCAATAAGAAATCATGCACCTTTCAATTTGTTCCTTGTCATTGTGCCATTTGACTTGTTTTCAATGATCTGATTAGGTGCATGGTGCCTTTTGACATATCTTGCTAACACATGTACTTTGGATTTAAAACTTGTTCCACTAGTCTCACCATGATCTTCTGTATCAAGCTCAAGTCCCATTATCTATGACTTGAGTCCTTTAGACTCAATTTTCTTTGGCAATAGCATAGTAGCTTTTAACTATGACTTAGGTCCTTTAGACTACAATTTAGGTTGCATTGTTTGCAACTTGGTAACCTTTGGAGATTTTGGGAACTTGAGAGGTGAAGTCTATTAACTTCCAACTGGATTTGGCAATGTATCAAGTTCATAGTAGATAAACTTTTTATAATCCTCAGGTTATTTGTTGCTCTCTTCTTCACTCTTTTCTACAAACTCATCAATTCTCACACGTGCACTTTTATGATCTTATGAGTTGATAAATTCAAACATTTTTATGTTTTTTTTCTACAAGAGTATCCTAGTTATTGTATGCATGAAAATGCGACCTCTATTAACACACACACACTTCAATATGGTCCTTATATGCAGATTCATCCTAGAATGAACATGAGATTGTTCACCCAAGAGTAGTTCAGCAAGGTGACCTATTGCCTTCTATCTAAAGGGATTTTTCTTATTAGATATCCTCAGATTCAAGGTGTAAGAAACCAGACCCTCTAAGAACAAAAGATTTGAATGTAGTTAATCTAAATGAATGAGCAAAGTAATCTAGAATGATTATGCAACTAATTTAAGAACTTGTAAAAGAAACTATATTAAATGTATGCATATTAAGAGCTAAATTAAATTAAGCTAAGAATGTAGAGATATGAAGATGTATGAGCTAAATGAGTATGAAATGCACCAGCAATTCGATATCAATTCAAATCAACCTCTGCAATGAGGAATTATGAGTTCCTTAAATAGAATTCCTGGAATCTATCAATGGGTGAGATCAACTCGGATTGACGGTTAAGATTGAAGAAAAGATTCAATTAAGATGGTAACTTCCTTGTGCAGGTGAAGTGAACTGTTTCTGATTTGAGTGTGATGAGCAGTCAACTAAACTTGCCATGAGTGAGAGAACAAGTTAACTAGATTGATTCTAATTTTGAGAAGTAGTTCACTCAAAGTTTCCATTTAGAACTAAAGAGAACATTTAGGAAGAATATTTAATTTAATAAAATGATATATGCTCTCATAAATACCTTTTCTATTTAATTAATTAAAATAGGCATATTTATTAAATTAAATAAATTTAACCCCGTAGTACATTAGCCTTAGGAGATAATTTAATTTAATAAAGTATGAATACTTTAGATTGAATTAAATTTAAATCAAATAGGTTTAATGTGGCTAATATGAGTGAGTACTATAGGGATTAAATAGGAAATATGATAAATGCAGATTAGGGTTTTTTGCATTTGACAATTAAGTCAAGTAGCGACAATCAAAATGAGAATTGCCTATTAGAATAGGTCTTAGAATTGATCAGAATAGACCAGAATTGGTATCATGGCAATGAGCCAATTTTGGGGTATTACAATTATATGCCTTCCTCACCTTTGACATAAAATTTACCTTTCCTAAATTCCTTTTGAGATATATTATCTATTACCAAATACTTTCAAGTAACTTTAATTAGGTTTTTAGCCATACCATAGTTCATAAGGAGTTTGATTTGAGTCTTTCTTCAATTGTACTCTATTCAATGTATGCACTATAGTACTAATTTCTTCCTTCCAATATTGGATTGCAACACTCTTTTCTATCATCAAAGTTCTTGCACAATCCATGATGGATCTATTCCTTCTTTCAACTATACCATTTTGTTGTGGTGTACCGAAGGATGATGCTTATCTTTTAATTCCTCTTTCAATGAAAAATTCATTTAATTCACTGGAAATGAATTCACCACATCTTTCTAATCTCAAACACTTCAACTTCTTTCCAGTTTCTTTCTCCACTCTTGCCAGATAATATTTAAACTTTTGAAATTCTTCAGACTTATCTTTTAGATACACTACAATCATCATTCTAGAATAATCATCAACAAAAAGAATAAAATAATTATTTCCACTATAACTCTCAATTCTAATAGGTCCACATGAGTCTATATGAACTAGCTCCAAGACTTCTTCAAAGTGATAGTTCTTGCTTTTGAAACTTATCTTGCCGATCTAACCAATTTGACAATTTTTGCATAGGCCCATATTAGGTTTCCTCAAACTAGGAATACCTCTCACTATTTTGTTTTTACTTATCTTGATCAGATTATAAAAGTTTACATGACATACCCTTTTATTCCATAAAATACTTTATTCTACTTGAGCAATGACACATGAACTTTCATTGAGATCTAGGTAGAATAGGTTACATTTTGTTGTTTACTAGACCCAACCAGATTTCCTTTTCTATCTAGTAGCTTGGCCTTCCCATTCATGAATTCTACCTTGAATCCAATGTTATTCAATTATGCTACACTTATTAGATTATTCTTTAGTTCTTCAATCCAATTATTAGTATCACATCTAAGTTCATTGGTTAGTGAGATGCAACCTTTTCCCTTTATGCAACATGGTTCATTATTTCCAAATCTCAAATTTCCACAATCATAGTGTTCCATATGTTCAAACTCTATTTTTTCACCAGTCATATGATGTAAGCAATCACTATCAATAATCCATGTATCAATTTTACTAACATGAGAAATAAGTTCCATTTTATCTCCTTCATCATTCGATTCATCTTTTACAAATATATATACCATTTCATCATCTTCACTACTATTTGAATCTTTAGCCATGAAACAAGATTTCTTACCTTTTTTCTTGTAGTCTTTGAAGTTCTTGAAATCCTTCTTTTCATCTTTGTCTTCTTTTTTTGGACATCTTGCAACAATGTGTCCAACTTCTTCACAAGAGAAACAAATTAAAGGAATTTTATCTTTGTATTTTCTTTTGCCTTCAAGATACCTTCTGGCAAGTAATGCCTTAATAGTTTCAAGATCACTATGAAAAATATCTTCCTCCTCACTTTCATATTGTTTGGCTTTTGAATTTTTGGCTTTCTTCTTGAGTGACAACTTGGCTTCAAATGCAGACTCAAGGTTGCTAGAACTAGGAACATAATTATTATAGTTATCTAGCTCAAATGTTGTCAATCTTCCAACTACTACATCCAATGTTATATCATTCTTTTGATTGCATCTTATTTCTTGAATTGATAATACACTGATTTCATATATAGGAAGAAGTGTTCTAAGAAACTTACTTACCACTATCTCATCTTCAAACTTTCCTCCTAAATCTTTGATTGCACCAACACTAGTTTTGATTCTGTCACTGTATTTAACAATGTTCTCATCTTCTCTTATCTTTATTTGATCAAATTGTCCTCTGAGACTTTAAGATTTAGCTCTTCTTACATCATCATCTCATCCATTGATGGATTTAAGCTTGATCCACATTTCATGAGTAGTTCCATAGTCTTTAACTTCATCAAATTGGACATAGTTGAGAGATGAAGCAATATCAATCATCATAATACTAGGGAAACCCTTGATCAGAGGGAAAACCCCAACGAGGATGGTACCTACAAGATGATGTACTAATATAAATATTACTTGTTAGAGGGTGGACCCTATTAGGAGTCTATAAAAAATTCATTAAATATCAGTCCCTGTTAGGAGACTTTGAATCTCTGTTAGGAGATTCTAACCTTGTTAGGAGTTGTGCCAACCCTGTTAGGAGGTGTAGAAGGTAGGTGGACCCACTATCCAAAAAAATTTAGGGGCAAGACCAATGAACCCACTATCTAAATGATCTCTATATTATTCCTTGAAGAATAATAGAATTGATTGTAGTGTTCCTGCCTCTTTCTCTATCTTATTAACTAGACTTCCACTCCTTCTGATCTTGTAACTAGATCACAAAACAAACACCCAATAATAATAGGGAATCCCTTGATTAGAGGGAAAACCCCATCAAGGATGGTACCTACAAGATGATGTACTAATATAAATATTACTTGTTAGAGGGTGGACCCTGTTAGGAGTCTATAACAAAATTCATTATATCTCAATCCCTGTTAGGAGACTTAGAATCTTTGTTAGGAGATTCTAACCCTATTAGGAGTCATGCCAACCCTATTAGGAGGTGTGGAAGGTAGGTGGACCTACTATCCAAAAAAAATTAGGGGCAAGACCAATGAACCCACTGTCCAAATGATTTCTATATTATTCCTTGTAGAATAATAGAATTGATTGCAGTGTTCCTTCCTCTTTCTCTATCCTGTTAACTAGACTTCTACTCCTTCTGATCTTGTAACTAGATCACAAAACACACATCTAATAATCCCTTGGTATTCATACTCACATTCACCAAACAATCTTCTCCTTTTCAACTTGATACTTGTTCAACCATGTTACAAACAAGGAAAAAATATTTACTTTATACCCTATCTTCAAAATAATTCCTTGAGTTAGCCTTGAGGGTTTCCCAATTAATTATAGTAAGATAATTAATTAATTTGCAATTATAATAGCATTGTTAGCTCACAGTCTACACAACTTCCCACATGTGCTACACTAGGGCTTGCACACTCATTGATGTCATAATCAGACTATCTTCTATCACTATCTAACCATGCATCACCATATTATATATATGTCAGAAGATTTAATGCAATCATCAAAAACTATTTAACAATTTCTCTGCCTTTGTATTGCTCTCTATAAATTGGGTATATCTTCTATACATATTCAACTACTTAATGTGCATTTAACCTCATCATTAGGACACAATGTGGAACATATCCTTATCCATGCATCACTAGAACATTAAACCTTTTTCTATATGACCTTTATCTTTGTCTACTACTTTGCTAGTCTTCATAGACTTACTTCTATATTGACATCAATGAAAAATAAAGTCATGAATGAAGCATGTCAATATTGCTAAATTTTCTCTAATGCTTAGGATGCTCCCCCAAAGGAATACCATCAGCATTCATGCTAACAATATCCCCCTTTAGAATTGATGGTAGCATACATGAAAAATATCTAAGTTCCAACAATACCAAACAATACTCTAATTTTGTTGTTGTTGTTGTTCTCATCTTTTCAAATCCTCTTTATCAATCAAATCTAAAATCCTCTAGAACACTACTCTGTTTTGTAATTTCTTTAGGATTGGCAATAGTTGTTCACATTAAAAAAATCTTAGCTTCTTCCCCATTCAAAGTTACTCTTATCTTTCCCTTTGGTATTAATAAATTTTCATCCTACATATCCCCCCCATAAAGATATTCCTTCTTTCATACATGAATCATTCTAAATCTACCTAATAAATATCTCTCCCCATACATACTTAGGAGATGTTTTTCATGCACTCTTCTCCCCCATTGACATTAATGAAAAAGACATCATTATGTCAATTTACTACTTCAAGTGATCTTCAACCAACTCAAGTGTCCAAAGACATTGTTTAGTACCAAATACCAAGTACCAAGGATCCTCAATAACTCTACTCATCATAGATACTCCCCCATATAGGATACATCAAGATTCAGTCTAGTTAAACAATAGTTTTTTGTACCATTGGACTGATGCAATGTCTACATCATCTACTCTAAAGTAGGTAGGGGCATAACCCCAAGCATACCTCTCAAGTACTCAAATGTATCTTTAGGTAAGGGCTTCATAAAGATATCTGTAATCTGATCTTTAGTACTCACATACTCCAACATAATATCCTTTTCTATTACCTTCTCTCTCAAGACATGATACTTAATAGATATATGATTATTCTTCAAATTAAATACAAGATTCTTATATATAATTACTATACTTATGTTATCATAGTATATGATAATAGGTTCTAAAAATTCTATCCCAATGTCCTTCAACATCTACCTCATCCATATAAATTGATTATATAGTTATTTGTTGCTACTACATGCTCTGCCTCAACTATACTTTATGGAATATAATATATTTTCTTGCTTAGCCAAGAAACCAATCTTCTTCTAAGAAATAATGCTCCACCACTGGTGCTCTTTCTATCATCCATATTACTTGTCCAATCAGCATCAGTATTAGTACATAAAGTGAAATCACTTGATCTATCATACCATATTCAATAATCAAATGTTCCCTTCAAATATCTAAATATCCTCACTACAACATTTGGGGTCAATTTGTGATGATGGTGTAATTTATGGTCATTTTCATTTTTGTTTTTGCAATTTTCCTTGACAATGTCATAATACCGATGTTGGCATCATAATTGCAACCCCCTTGTGAGCATAAAACAAAAAAGAAAAGAAACAAAACAATCATTTTCCATTTGTTTTGATTTTGGAGAGAGTTGTGCACGAAAGAGGTGGATAGGTATGAACATTGTCATGGTACCCTTGTGATCAATACATTTGGTTGTTTTGTCCTCATGATCTCTACATTTTGTAATGATGCCTTTGCTTTGTGATTTCATTGTCATGTCATGCCTTTTCTCTACAATTTCATTAGCATGTCATGCTCTTATGATCTACATGCTTTAGCTCTATGATTTTCTTCAAGGGTGAGAAAGGGTACACATCTAAATTTTTTTTATTTTCCTTGTAATCGTGTATGTCTTTATATTTCCTTCTAATTAAACATGTATCTCTTTATATATTCAGAGAGATCTTTTTCAAGGTTCTTATTACATATATGATCTAGCTGCATACATATTCTAGAATCTAAATAATATAACAATAAAACTCACTCAACCCATGCCGAGTGATTTACCTCAAGATCTTACAAAAAAAAAATGTAGACCATGAAAAGTGGGCCGAGTTTGTAAGAAATTTAAAAAAACATATCATAGCAAATATATTTAGAAAGAAACAAGCCACAACCAGTTAAATGGGTCTAGTTGCTAATTAGATGGGTTGATATATACATATATTTAACTAGGTTATGGCATCTGCAAGGGAATAAGCCTCATGATTATGCATATGTTTTTGTTGCATTTCTTTGTTGTGATGTATCTTTGTATTTCATTATTGTGCCCTTGCTCTATGATTTTGTTGTCATGCCCTTGTGATCTTTTTGTTTCATTGTCGTGCCCTTGCTCTGTGATTTTGGTGTCGTGCCCTTGATCTATGATTTTGTTACCATGTTGTGCAATTGCTCTGCAATTTCATTGTTGTGTTGTGCCCTTGCTCTATGATTTTTTTTGGCATGCCCTAGCTCTATGATTTTCTTCAAGGCTATGCAAATTTTGGTTTTTTTCCTTCTAAACAGGTATCGCTTTATATATCCTTTTGAACATCTATTTCTAGCGATCTTTTTAAGGTGCTCATTGCATATAAGCTACACAACAAAAAAAAATGATCTAGCTACATACATATTCCAAAATCCAAAAGATAAAAAAAAAAAAAAAAAAAAAAAAAACTCACTCAACCCATGCTAAGTGACTTACCTCAAGATCCTCCACAAAAATAATACAAACTAGAAAAAATGGATAGAGTTTGAATTTTTTTTTACAAAAAACATATCATAGTAGATATTTTGAGAAATAAACTAGCCATAATCATTAGGCTCATTCCCTTGTAGAAGTGTCTGCCACAATGACATTACCTCTAAACCTTGCAAAGGATGTTGAAGTGGTTCCCAACCTTGAAACACTCTTATAAGCATTCGATACTTGGGATCATTGTAGGGAGACTATGCTAATACTTGAAACACTCTTATAAGAATTTGATATTTGGACTATAAATTCTCAAAGACACTTGCAAGTGATTTCAATGTCATAGTACCTACTGCAACACTTTCCTAGATTCTATCTAGTGCCTCCCATAATATTCTATATGTTGTCTAGTTGTTTTTTCTATCATGCAATCTCTTTCTAAAGCCACTCGTTCTCGTTCTCTTTCTAAAGCCTCTCCTTTTTCATTTCTCTCATGCCTTAAATTTTGATTATCAAACTTTTGAATATTTGCCTCTACCTTATCTAAAATCAATTGCATAGTGTGTTGTAACTTTGGCATAGGTGTTTGATCATCGATAGCTTTCATTTTAGCATTCAAGTTTTCAAGATTGGTCAACATGCTCACTTGTAGACCTCTCATGTCAAGCACTTTTTGTATTGTTTCAACACCATGTTCTTTCTTTTGAGCTAACAGTTCTTTAGATGCATTTTCTTGTAAACATTAATTTTGTTAATTGTAAAATCTTGGAAAGTGCATTTTTGTTTTAATGTATACATTTATATATGTATGTCTATATAGATGTATGTATATATATGTATGTATGTATATATGTATGCATGTATGTATGTATATAGAGAGATCTTGTGGATTGTGGATTATGGACTATAAAAAAAATGAAAAGAAAAAATCACATAATCATTCTCCATTTTTTTTGATTGATTGTTGAGAGCTATGCATGAAAGAGGGTGGAAAGCTCGAATGAGGGTGGAGAGCTCTGAACATTGGTGGAGATTAGTGGAGATCTAGGATTTTTTTTTCATTCCATTGTGATCTTTGTGCCCTTGCTCTGAGATTTTCTTCAAGGGGAGAAGAGATACCTATGTAAATGTTCTTTTCTTTTCTTTCTAAACATGTATCTCTTGTTCATGGTCAAAGTCAAGGATAACTGATTATGGTGATTGCATGTATGTAAATCACTATGTAGAAATATGAACTTATAGATTATATTATTCATACCAAACTAAATATGTAGAAATTTGTACTTATAGATTATATTATCTCTTGGTGATTGAGTAAAGATCTCATGCATAATATCATCTAGGTAATGATCATAAGCATTCACATTAAGACATAATAAGATCGAGCAGATGATCCATGTAGAATTTGAGAAAATACACAAATCAAATCCACGAAGCCCTTGAATACCTACGTGTAGAAAATCCATCACAGAGAAGAAAAAGATAAGAGGAGGCAAGGGTTTGGTTTGAAAATATGAAAATTGTTTCCATTAAGTTATTATTTCCATTAGTGACAACACTTATTTGTATTAGTATAGCTACCAAGCTCATCACTGAGTCTACAATGTATACTGAGCATTTAGTGGTTACCTTGTACATTCATCACTTAAGCAGTTTACACTGAGCTTCGCAGTTCACACCAAGCATTCTAAGTTTTAACTGAGTTTTGAAGTTTACACCGAGCATTCAAGTGTTAATCGAGCTGAGCATAGCTACGAAGTGAATGTGCAATCCAGCAGTGTCTACTAAGTTTATAGTGTTCATCGAACTTCACAGTGTTTATCGAGTGATGAAAGCACAGTGCCTACCGAGTGAGTGATGCAAGCATAGTGTTTACCGAGTGAAAGCAAGGTAAACAAAGGATTCAATTTTTACTAAGTAAAACTACATCTACCGAGTCTCCAATGGTTATCGAGTTCAGAACTATGTCAGGTGATTAGTATGGACTAAGCCTTTACTTCTACCGAGTGCATGATGATGCTGAGCAATGCAGTGGACGTCGAGTATCAGAAGGTCATCGAGTCAGTTCAGTGAACTGATGCAGAAGCATCCAGAGGTATAAGGGAAATCTTGTGTCAACAAAAAAATGTACTTAGACTTAGTTTCTATTTCATGTGTTTTCATTTTTGGATACCCATTTGGGTCAAATAAGGTTCCAACTCTCATAGTTCCACTATCAGTGTTCTAAGATAGAGTATTTGAACACCTTGGGATACATGTAAATGCCAAAAAAAGAGAGTATGTAATTGAGTCATCATTTTGGTGAACTAGAAGGTGTAATTTGATCAAATTATTTTCATTGTAATTTAGAGCATTCCAAAAAAAGAATCATGTCAAAAGGCCCCATAGTTTGAAAGTTATCGCAGTTTTTTGATTTCTAGAGATATCCTAAGAATGCTTCAAATTTAGGTTAGGAGAATTAAATGACCTTGTACAGGACCAAAAAATGGGGGATGAGCAAAGCTGTCCATTGGGCTATAGAGTGCTTCAAGAGCTTTTCGAAAATGTAAATGGTTCATCAATCGGAGCTACGGTTCAAAAGTTATGCCTCCCAAAAGTTTGGTTACCATTTTTGGATTCTTCTAATTTTGTGCCAACTTCTAACATGGCTTCTGGAGCCTTCTATTTGGTCGGTGGATGCCAACTAGCACTTTCTAGAATTTATTCCTAATCCTTAACCCTTTGGGGTCTATTTAAGAACATTTCTGGCATTGTAAAAGGCAATTTGGAGTGGAGTTTGAGAGAAGGTACTGGGAGAAGAATTTATCTACATATATATATATATATATATACAAATTTATGCTATTGTAAGCCCATAGGGCATGTTTTGGAGTTTGTTTCTCTACACTAAGTGTACTAGCATATTTTTACAATTAATAAAATTTTCCCTTTCCTATTGTGTCCATTCTGTGCTTGGGTTGTGTCCCCATCATGAACTCGAGTTATTTACTATTTGGCTGACTCAGTAATATTTTGTTCACTTATATTTTAGCTGACCTTGCAATTGTAATGATTGGAATGGTATATATGTAATGTATTATATCATTTGCAAAAAGGGTGAGGATGTGATGTGAAAAGCATCAAGAGAGACATGTAATGTTTTGAGAAGAATAAAAGCGAATTAGCAGAAGAGCAGAATATTTAGCAAGGTCTACAAGGAGCAATAAAGACTTATTAGTTATAAAGGTGATCAATACAACAAGGATCTAATCAAAAAATCAAGTTTGTAAGTTGATCCACTATTTCATCCTAACAGGTGAATCAATTTTGTAAATCCTTTAATAGGGTAGACTTAATAGTCTTTGTATAAATCTCCTAACAGAGTGCATACTTAAGTGTATCTTTATCCTCTAACAAGGTGGACCTAGTAGTACTTTATGCTCCTAATAGGGTAGATCACCAGAAGTGGTCAATGTAAGCCTTAACCAGCCAACTTCATACTGCAGTAACAAATTTTTGTGGGTATCATCCCCACCCCAATTTTACTTTCTATTTGAAAGGTTTCTAGGTTACCAAATCTCTATGTAGATGTGTTATGGATGTTTGATTTCTCATTTATGTAGTAAATTAGATGAATGAATGATGAATGGTTAAAGTGCTTAAAGTTTTGAAGTTACTAATTCACCCCTCCCCTCTTAGTAACCTATCATATCTTGAATATTTCCAACAATTGGTATCAGAGCTCTATGGTTCTCAAGATAAAGTTTGATAGCTTGATCAAAGATCAAGAACAATGGAGATATTCAGACTTGACAAAGCTATTGAAAATGAAAAGCTAGATCTAGAATTGGCCATGGCTCAACTCAAAGACATCTTTCTCAATCCCTAAAGAGAAGGAACTTGCAAGACAAATTAATGATCACCAATATGTTGAAGAAAAGATTGAAGACCTTTTACCTTTAAGCAGTTCAAATGGAGCTAATGAGGCAATTAAGGAACTCCTAGCAAAGAATGGTTCCCTCTAGGAAGAAGTAAGAAAGCTTAAAAGAGAACAAGAAATTCAATCAATCAGGCTATGTGAAGTTTTGGAATAGAGAGATAAGGCAAATGAAGACTTAGAGGTAAGAAATAGTCAATTCCTTCAGCATCAAGATCTTCTAAATCAACTATCTAATGCAAATGAAGAGATTATGAATCTGAGATCTAAAAATGAAAGCTTGAGGAATGATCTGATCACTGAAAGACAAATCAATGAAAGCTTAAAAAGTGACTTGAGATCTAAAAGACAAATCAATGAAAGTTTGAAAAATGACTTGATCATTGAAAGGCAAATCAGTGAGAGAATGATGAAATCTCAAGCAGACATGACTCAATTAAATCAACAAAGTGAGGAGAATCTTTATAGAAAAAAAGGTAAAGCTGGACTTGGTTACAAGGAAGAAGGTGAAACCTCCAAACAAGGTGCCCAAAGGAATCAAAGACCTACTTGCAATCACTTTGGTAAGCTAGGTCACACATCATACTAGTGTTGGAGCAATGGAAAAGGCAAATTCAATGGTAAATGCTACAATTTTAGTCAACATGGTCATAAAGCTAAAGAATGCAAGGAGAAACCAAAATTTGAAGGCAATTGTCACAAGTGCAAGAAGCATGGTCACAAGGCATTCTAATGCAGATTCAAATCATTCATTCCAGCTGAACAACTTGTCAAGGCAATCTTTGGATGGGATTACAATACCTGGTGCAGGTGTCATTATTGTGGAGAATATGGACACATTTGCAAAGACTGCTCAAGGCATCACTTGAGGAAAAGAGACACAATAGTAAGATGTTATACATGCACTGAACTCGGTCATATAGCTAAAAATTGTATGAATATAGATAGAATTGAAGATGAAAAGAAAGCTAAAGTTGAAAACATTCAGAAGCAAATGAGGCAACAGTGGATTCCAAAATCTATCGAGCAAGACAGTTCAAGTGATGGCAATGTCACTCATGAAGTGGGTGACCCATCATTTCCAATTAGATTCATAAAGGATCTAGAATTGTATCATCAAGATATATCCAGAGTAGTTCCAAATGCAAGAAAGCAAATTGATCAAATCAGTATTCTAGATACACTAAGATCAAAGAAAGCATATCTTTCGCCAAGTTGCATCTACCGAGGAAAGTTGGTTGAAGATCTTACCCAGCTAGATTGGGAGTAACTAAAAATTTTGTTCATCCACCGAGTTGCAAGCTTATACCAAGAAAGTGAATGACAACTTGCCAAACACTTTGTCATCTCATCTACCTTCGTACCAAGAATTTATGGCAATATTTTCATCAAAAAGTTAGAATTCGATTTCATTTTTCATCACAATCTCAGAGCTAAGAAATTAATAGTGATTCCAAGTGATTTCAAGTGATTTTTAATAGAAAAAAATCTATTTAGAATTTTCTTACACTTACTTAGCAGTAATGGCATTTGGGAGCAGTAGCGGCACCAAAGCAAAAAGAGGTTCATAAATGCTAGTAAAGGGTACAGAATGGAAAGCGCCCAACTTTAAAATTGTTCTGGCCATTAAAGAATCACTCGACCCAAATGGAGCTCAATCATGAATTCCACCTAAGGTACTTCTTATCAATGATATTCGTACTCATTTCAAATGTTTTGTTTAAGAAATTGGAAACCTAGAAATGGATAATACCCTAGGTGAAATGAGTGTAGATGACTCTCTAAAACCAGAATTCATGCATCTTGAAACCAAAGGTTTGACTCATATCTCGTGTATTCCTAGAAGATTTCAAACTAAATGGATTAGGTATATTTTGAGTCAGGTGCATAATGGGTAATTATGGTTAGAGCAGCCAATGTTAATCACAAAGAAGATGATTCACAAAATCGCAGGTCTCCCTATGCTTAGCAAAGAAAAAGCCACCAAAACTCTAGGTCAGGAGGAGTTACAGAAGCAAACCCTAGCCGAGTGGGATAGTAGAGGTTTGAAGGTTAACACTGTATCAGATGTCAAACTAAGATTTGGCATCCATGTCATTGCCCACAAAATCTATAGCTCCAGTTGACTAAACAATGTACCTTGTGAGGCAGTGGATTTGGCATTTAAAATTGTAAAGAAGAATCTTGAATTTGACTTGTCTGAATTACTGTTGAAATAGTTAAACAAAAATATGGAGAGTATAAGGACCTCAAAGAATAACCCTTGTAAATTCGGCTCTCTATTGATATGTTTATTTTTCTTCATCCAAAAATTCTTTCCAGCAAAAGGAACTATTGTATGGAAAAAAGACATTCCAATTTTGTATCAAATAAATGAGTTTGTAGTAGAAATGAGTGAAAATTTTGATAGCATAATGGATAATTATTTTTAAGATTTCAAAGAAAGAATGAATAACATGTTCTGGATTCCACCCAAATTAGTCGAAGATTACAAAGATGATGTATGTTTTATGGTTGATTGTGATAAGGTATACATTCAGGCAGTCAGACCCCGAGTTGCATGGGTAAAACATCTTCCCTATGAGGTAAATATTGATGAAGCTAGAGACATTATAGAGGCACTGGTGAATGAGCTAGGAGATCCAAAGAAACCAATTTTTGGAACATATGATGAAGCAAAAGCTTGAATTGAGCTTGAAATCAAGCTACCCCAAGCCATAAGTAAAGGCAAGGGGAAGATAGCCAAATTGAAAACTGCTACCGGTCCTCTTATGCTTATCGAGGGAAAAGGTGAAGATGAAGAAGATGATGAAGAAGAAGAAGGAGAACAAGAAAAGGAAGAACAAGAATCTGAAGAGGACCAGCCAAAGAAGAAAGGTAAGGTAACTATTACCAAACCTAAGAAAAAGCCCACTGCAGTATTCACTAGAAGAACCAAAAAATGAAAGTAGGAACCTATACTGGTCAGGGCTCCACCCACATTCAAGGGAAGGCTTAAACAATTAGAAGAAGGAGGTGGCATCACAAATTTCAAGGTATTGAAATTTGAAATAAGAACTGATGCTGAGAAAATGTAGATTGAGGAACTAGTACTCAACAAGATGGGTAAATGGAAATACTCTTCGGACTAGCTTGCCTCTCAAATCTCCAAAGAACTGTTGGATAGATTGCAATCGAGATGAGAGTTAGCCACCCAAATGGTTAAAGACATATATGAGCAATCTCTAAAGAATCTCCTACCGAGTCTCACTAGAGTAGACATAAAGGTAGCAATGAAGAACCATGAAGGGAAAATGATGATTAGATTTCACACATGTTTAATTTTAATCAGAGACATTGAGCATGTTGTAAATGATGCAACAAACATGTGGAAGAATATCTATCATCTACAAAAGCCCAATGAAGATCCACTGGAGATCAAGGATGATGATAGCAGTGATGGTGATGATTGTGATAGCACTCCATCCATCATAGTCACTCTAGGACAGCTGCATGCACTTATTGAAGAAAAAGGGGAAGAAGACAAGGAGGAAGAAGCAAATGAGAAAGAAGAAGATCTAGTTAAAATTGCAATAGAAGTGATTGCATCCCTTCCTCACTCTCCACCAAAGACTACAACATCTACTATGGAGACAACTTCTGCAAGTGAGATTGTGAGCACAATAGTCACATCAATTGCTCAATCTTCACCAATCTCCTCCTAGCTCTAGGTATCTAAAATAGAGGTGCCAAGCACTTCATCTACCCAGCTGACTGTTACTTCTTCAGCTACCGAGCTAGCCTCCTTAGCTCCATCATCATCAGTTAATATAACAGTAAGTTCCACAATTTTGTTTTCATCAGTTCCAGCTAGTTCTATAGTTTTGTTTCCATTAGTATCAACTATATCCACTTCCACTCCAATTAGTTTAGATACTGCTATACCAAGTGTATCATCATTTTTGGGAAGCATTCCAATTTTTGATCTGGCTAATACTTCTATTGGTACTCAATCCTCAAGTCCTATCCCATTTTTTGCTACTATTCCTTCGATCTCCACTATTGTGTCTATTCCTAAAGTCAAACTAGTCATCACAGAAGTAAAACAAAAGCATCCATTAAGACTTCTTATCACTGGAAAGGAAATTCCAGAAGATATTGACTTAGACACAGAGATAGTAATTCAAAAGATTGACTATGAAAATGCTACCATTGAAGAGATGAGGTTTGCTAGCCAACTAATAGAGATGAAAGCTACGCAGAAGCAGTTAAGGTCTAAAACGGATAAGGAATACATAATCATTGAGAATGCCAAAAATATAATTACAGATGCTATAGATGTTGAAGTAGATTCTACTCAACACATTTTGATTCAGTTAGAAGAGGCTGTACAAAAATTTAATTAGGATTCCTCTGGCCAAGAAAAACTTATTGAGAAAGCAAAAAATAAATTTGATAATAAGGTACTAGAGCACATTGCTCAAAAGATAGCAATAAAGCAAGTTGAATTATCAACATTTTTGGGAAATTTTGAAAATTCTTTTAATAATGCAGCATCACTTTTTGCTAAACTTTGTGATGTTTCTAGATTTACAAAAGAAATAAAGGATAAGTTAAATAAGATTGACATTTATATGTAATCAAGTGCCTCCAAGTTGAAGATGGACTCATCTTCCACAACCTCCCACCATACCAAGATTAGATATTTGGCAGATGTTCAGGTAGAATTATTAAGAGAGGAAGCAAGGATCCAGTCTACACTCATAGACATCCAGAACATGATCCTTCCTATCATGGACACAATGCAAAAACATCTTGTACATTGCAAAACATTGGTCCAAGATCAAAACTTCTCAGTGGTTGACTAATTGATTCAATTATTAGCAGAAGTTCAAATAGCTCTCTTCACCTATCAAATTTTGCAGTAGACTTGGGACAATACTTTTTCCTCCATCCTCAAAGTACATAAAGAATTTCTATCTCACTTTGGTGTAGCCATCTAAATTGTATATATGTAGCCTTTGGCATTATTGTCAAAAAGGGGGAGAGATTCAATAAGTGAGGAGAGGTATCACTATAAGTGATAGGGGCACACAATAAAGTTTGCATGTGTACATAAGTATATTTGTATATACAACAGTTCTACACAGATCAATTTTGAAAAACCTAAATTCATTAAGTCAGGTTGTGTACATATGTTTTGTCTTATAAGTTCTTTTGTCACTAACGTCAAAGGGGGAGATTGTTGGCATTAAGTTATTATTGTCATTAGTGACAACACTTATCTGTATCAGTATAGCTACCGAGCTCATCACTCAGTCTATAATGTATACCAAGCATTCAGTGGTTACCTTGTACATTTATCACTTAAGCAATTTACACCGAGCTTTGCAGTTCACACCAAGCATTCTAAGTGTTAACCGAGCTTCATATTTCACATCAAGCATTCAAGTGTTAACCGAGCTAAGCATAGCTATCGAGTGAATCTGCAATCCAGCAGTGTCTACTGAGTTTACAGTGTTCACTAAACTTCACAGTGTTTACCGAGTGATGAAAGCATAGTGCCTATCGAGTGATAAAAGCACAGTGCCTATCGAGTGATAAAAGCACAGTGCCTACCAAGTGATGCAAGCGCAGTGTTTATTGAGTGAAAGCAAGGTAAATGAAGGATTCAGTTTTTATCAAGTGACACTATATCTACCGAGTCTCCAATGGTTATCGAGTTTAGAACTACGTCAAGTGATTAGCATGGACGAGCCTTCACTTCTACCGAGTGCATGATGATGCTGAGTAATGCAGTGGACACCGAGTATCAAAAGGTCACCGAGTCAGTTCAGTGAACTCGAGTTATTTACTATTTGGCTGACTCAGTAATATTTTGTTCACTCATGTTTTAGCTGACCTTGCAATTGTAATGATTGGAATGGTATATATGTAATGTATTATATCATTTGCAAAAAGGGTGAGGATGTGATGTGAAAAGTATCAAGAGAAACATGTAATATCCTAGAAGATGGGAACAAGAGATCATTATGAAGAACATCACTAAAGCATATAGAAGCTATAAAGATTTGTTAAAAGTAACTACTCATCTAAAGAACCTCCACTAAAATAGAAGGTTGCAACCAAAGTAGGGATGAAAAGAAGAGTGTCTATATGGTAGATGATCCATCCCACCAAAATGCATAAGTATCCAGCCACTACAATTTCCTAGTACATAGGATCAAACACTGAATACATATCTCACTCCAATGAACCATGGAAGCATTAGAAATAATAGAAGAACCCCCCCTAATGCAGATGGGGTGAGGTGATAAGAAATTGAGAAAGTGGGCCAATATCTCCTGCAAAACAGAACCAAGAACATCGAGAGTGAGGAAGAGGTACAAAAAATTATAAAGGAATGTGTCATCAACACATCATGGGGCTAATGGCATGGAAGGTATACTCACTTGACAAGGGAAGATGGCACTAAAACGAAAACAACTATCCCCCCATGGCACTTTATAATGTAGTGTGAGTACAGTAAGTCATAAAAAAGATCCTGAAAAGCAAGGAGTGGCACTTTATCTCAGTGTGTTTACATAAAAATACTTAACAATGATATCAACAATGATTAGAAAGGGAAAAGAGCTGATACAATAGATGGTACAACCCAAAAGAAAATATCCCATCTCATGAAAATGATCTTTGGACTTGAAACATCCAAGATATCCACCATAGTGCAAAAAAAAATGATAGAAAGAGCATGGAGTAGAATCTGAAGGAAATTACAACATCTCTAAAAAGAGAACTAAAAAAATTTCCAAAAATATAATTTTTTTGAAAAATGGAGATGGGACACTCAAGATATGCCCACTGGAGTGAAAAACAAAATATTTAGCTTTAACTACCAAAATAGGCAACTAAACTGCATCAAAACCAAAAAATTTCCACATCGTTGTCTCAATCTCAGAACCAACTTTTTGACACCTCTTTTGGATTGATACATATGGTCAAGTTATGGCCAAAAATCCAACAGTAGGTCAAAAAAGGACCTGAAGGGCTTGTAGGGGGTGTTGATGCAGTGCTGATATCATGCTAAAGTTAGCATTTTACTATCTTAAAATTAACGGCCTGCTAGATGTCGCATCAAAAAAAGACTACCACATTGCATACCAAGTGGTAGTGCCACATGGTAATGCTACATGGCATACCATGTGGCAAAACCACATGGCATCCACATGGCAATATGAATCCCAAAAAAATGACGTGGCACTACCACATGGGTGCAAAGGCAGAATGACTGTAGGGGCGGTGCAATGGCCACAGACTAGAGGAAGCACCTAAAGTGGTGGATGGTGGCAAAAATGTAGTGGTAGTAACATAGTAGAGGGGAAAATTGGTGATGGTAGGTGGAGTTCTGATGGCAACAACTGGGCGTGGCAGGTCTGTATGGTGGTCTGGCGATGGGTGGGAAAAATTGCCCTAGCAGCCAAAAAAGGTGTAACAATGCTGAAAAATGGCTTTGTGGTTGGAAAATGGCCTGCAACCATTTTTTGATTTTTTTCAAAAAATTCACCTTGGAATGCGTGTAGGAGGCCGTATGGCCTTCTAGGAATTTTTTTACCTCTCATATCAACATTGTCCAAAATGGACAAACTAAATATGGAAATAGGGGTTTTGGCACATTTTGGATCCATCCATGAAGTTTGTTTTTCCTCAAACTACTCTAAAAATTAGAGACTCTCCTTTTTTCTCAAGAAATACTTGAAAAACTCTAGATCTGATCCGTTAAACCCTTACTCTCCCTTTCTCTCCAAATTTTGAACAAGTTATAACAGATCTAGCTCTGATACCATGTAGAATTTGAGAAAATATATAAATCAAATCCACAAAGCCCTTGAATACCTACATGTAGAAAACCTATCACAGAGAAGAAAAAGACAAGAGGAGGCAAGGGTTTGGTTTGAAAATATGAAAATTGTATTCTCAAATAAAGAAAAGATATGTGATAAAAATACAATGAGAGATCATCCTTATAGGTAATGTAAAACTCTTTGGGGTATTTAATAATTACTAGATAATTATTAAATACAAGAAAAGTATTTAATCTAGGTTGTATCATAATAATTAATAAAAGATATTAATTATTAGATACCTAAAGTTTAGCTTAAGAGAACTAGAGTTAATTAGAAAATATCTAATTACTCTAACAATCCATTTATGTTACTTCATACTTTGTTAGTACACATTTTGTTTAGCATAATTAGTAATACTAGAATTATACAGCTACAACTAATACACTTGTTTATCTTATTTAATCATATAGATTTAAGACTATTATTTTTCTTAAAATTAGACTATATATTTGTTATCACTAAAACACAAATATAGATCTTTGATAGTTATCTTTTTTAATTTCAAGATCTTCATATTTAACTTGAAGAGTTTCCACTACTAGATAGTGGAATAGCCACAATGTGGAGCCACATAGCTGATGGATTTTTTCACCAAATTATATTTTTATGATATTTTTGTCCTTCAAAAATATTATAGGTGAATGTTCTTTCAATTTTCCATATATTTAATAATATGTCACTTGTCATTTGAGGTAATTTTATATTATGAGATAGATATATCTATCATAAGGATGGACATGCCAATTTTGATCATACTACTTTCAAAGTTGATTCCCTTATCTAATTAATGAAACTACTTGCAACTGAAATCCTAATTTTTGACAACCTACCCAATTAGACATTCACATAAATGAATCATCTCATATCGTTAAACAACATCGAATCTTTTTTAAGTCTCTCTCCTCTAAAGGACCAATACATAGAGCCATTGTCATCATGAATAGACTCAATCTCTTTAGAAAAATTCAAATGAAACTTTTCATGCCAACCTAAGTATATATAAATATGTATTTATAAATTATATTATCTCTTGCTGATTGAGTAAAGATCAAATACAATTTTCCAAGGTGATAAAATTGCATATGTAGATGCATGTATCTATATATGTATGAGCATATGTATTTATGTATATAATTATGTATGTATGTATCTCTTCATCTTGTTGTCATGCCTTTGTAATCTTTGTATATGTATATATATGTCTATATATACATACATACACACACATATGTGTGTGTATGTATATATACACATACATACACACACATATGTGTGTGTATGTATATATACACATACATAGACATAAAGAGAAGCTTCTCTAATCCCCTGCTATGGGGGATATAAAGAGATACATGATTAGAAGGAAAACAAAAGAACATTTACATATGTACCTCTTCTCCCTTTGAAGAAAATCACAGAGCAAGCACTACTACATTTGGGCCTGAACACCACAAGTTACATCGCCATTATGAACTATTGTCACAATTTGACCCCAAATATTATAGTGAGCTAAAAAGGGCATAAAGATCACAAGGGTATGTCACAAAAAAGTAATTACAGAGCAAGGGTATGGAGATCACAAGGGCATGACACTAAAATGTAGAGATCACAAGAGAATGACAAAGAAATCCTAGATCTCCACTGATCTCCACCAAAGGCATGACAATGAAATGTAGAGATCATAAGGGAACTAAAATGAAATGTAGCGATCATAAGGGCATTTCAATGAAATCTCCACCAATTTTTGGAGCTGTCCATCCTCTTTCATAATCAACTCTCCATAATAAAAAAAAATGGGGAATGATTTCACATTATGTTTTAACTCATTCATAGGTGTATGATCCTCGATAGCTTTCATTTTAGCATTTCAAAATTAAAGTTTTCAAGTTTCCTCTTCATTATATGGTCCTTTCCACCCTAAAAGCCACTTTGTTACTTCATTAAAATTAGGACTTGAATAAAGCCAATTATAAAACAAAGCCCATATTCTAGAATTCAAATAATAAAACAATAAAACTCACTCAACATGTGCTAATGCCTTAGCTCAAGATCCTGCACAAAAATAATGTAGACCAAGAAAAATGGGCAAGAGTTTTTAGAAAAAGATTAAAGCAAATAATTAGAGAAAAACAAGAAATTGGTCTAGTTGTTGATTAGTTTACTTGGTTACAAATTCCTATAGAATATCATCAGATTAGGTACAATAAAATGAACAATCAATTGTTCCCAGCTAGTAAGATCGAATACAGTTTTCCAAGGTGATAAAATTTCATATGTAGATGTATATATGTATGTATGTATATGTATATGTATATGTATGTATGTATATATAGAGAGAGATCTTGTGGATTGTGGAGATCAATGGAGATCTAGGATTTTGTTGTCATGCCCTTGTGAATATTGCATTTTTTTCTTGTGCCCTTGTGATCTCTACATCTTGTTTCTATGCCCTTGTGATCCTTTGCATATGCATGTATGTATGTATGTATGTATGTACGTACGCATGTATTTATATAAATAGAGAGATTCAGGCACAACATAAAAACAATAAAACTCACTCAAAAGGTAGCATGGCCACGTGTATTGTCAAAAGATTTTAAACATGACTATATAAGGAGTGAGTTAGGATGTATATAGGTTAACTTTACATTGACTATAAACTACAACAAAAAGGTTGCACTAGGGTATTACAATATTTTAAATTATAGAAAACTACCTAATTTTCCCGAGTGGGTGTATGATTATGAAGAGTTGTATTAGGTGAGTAAATCTTACTAGTGGTTATAGGAATACAACTACATCAAAAAAATTAGAAACTAGAATTGTATATTCATTAGAGTGAGTAATTCAAGGGTCTCGATCTTGTGGATATGGGTATGTAGGCATCCTAGTAGGTAGAGTATACCTCTAGTGCAAAAACACCTTAGACATAGTTAGGTAGCCTTGGACATAATTAGGTAGCACTTAACCATGTATTTATGTAATTATTCTATAATTAATAGTTCCATCCACATGTGGGGGAGGGGGGAGTTGAGCTTGCACCTTTAGCAATACTTCACTTCCATTATTTGCCCTTTCTAAGTCAAAAGTATATAACTTTATTGGTTGCAACTATAAATTTCAAATAGTACAAACCCCAATAGTTTCTTATAATAATATGGTTCTCTTTGTAAGTTTAGAAAATTGTAGTTTAAAAATTAATTGCATTTATGTACATCCTTTTGAAGTTTGATATTTCTCTTTTTCTTGACTCATACTCCAAGAATAATTTTTCAAAACACATACTAACCAGTTAGAGATTGAGCCAAAAAATTGTAACAATGAATGTACCAAAAGAGCTAAAAAAATGCTTGTGCACGATAATCATATTTTTACATTCTTTTTGGTACAATTTTTCTTACATTTTATGATTTTTGGTGAGAACTGTTGAGCTGTCATTTTGAACGATGCTTAATGATAGGAATCCTTTTGAACTCCTCTCTTGAAAAGTTGATCTAGGATGAACTCCAAGGTTTTGGGTGTTCTTGTGACCTAATGGAATCCACTCAGTTGAGGATAAATGTGAGTGTTCATGAGTAGGCCTTTGTTGGTTCGAACAATTCAAATATGATGTAGAATTTTCTTGCTATTTC